>CM042895.1:12230000-12830000 GCA_023653625.1 Triadica sebifera
AGGAGTTCTCATAGATCAAAATATAGTTGATCCACTCACAAAGCCACTTCTTCAAAAAAAATATAATATTCATATATTCACCTATGGTTTAATATATAAAAGCGATTGACTTTAGAGCAAGTGGGAGTTTATTAGAGAGGTGCCCTAAGGCAATCACTTTGGACACTAAATGTACACATTTGTTATTTAATAAATGCATTTTAATTATATGTTATTCATTAATATAAATTAATATAGATTTTAAATCATTTAATGAAGTCTCTGGTATATAACACAACATGAAAGAATTCATGATGAAATCATGATTATGAGATTTTTATCATATGTAATTATGTTTATACCTAAATAATTCATAGTCATAGGATTAATAATTCAAAACATTGTTAATCTGGATAAACTAACATCTATTGAACTCCTTTACTGGGTCAAGCAGTTGATCGTATTAACTATAGACATGAGATGTTTAAAGTTAACATATAGATATTTGCTAAAGTAATAAAGTACATTAGATGACCTAGCTATTAGACAATCATATGGATTATCTATTCAATGTCAGTGATAGTCTCATCATGGCAATTGTGCAAGTATCCCTAGACTTGAGATACTTAAGGTTATCTTGGATACTGAATTATATATTTTGACTCTATTCCTTATTGCCTTTAAGATGTCACTCATAGGGTGATTATTGAGTATAACATAAGGTATTCTAAGATTCACCACTCCTGATAGAAAAGTATACCTATGGCCTTTTGTGGAGATCATTGCTTGAAAATCATTAGTCGATGTGGACTTGTCTTGAAAATAGTATTCAAGTACATATCTAATAGAGTAATGAGTCTCATAAATAAGAACTAAATCATTTGGAATATATGTGATATAGTCAGTTTAGTGTGAGTTAATACATCATTCATACTCTGAACCAAATGAGGTGGAAGGATGGATTGTACAATAATTTTCTATGGAAAAGTTTATAGTCAATCCACCGATTTTGTAGTTAATTGACTGCTCATGTTGTGTTGCTAGATACCACTTATGATCTACTTAGAATCATGTGATGATTTGAGCTTCCAACATAACTAAGAAACTAATAAGTCACACATATAAAAGGTTTGAAGAACATGTAAAATGAACTTTGGATTAGATCCAAAAGAAAAGAAAGAAAACTTGGATAGGGCAAAGTCGCAGTCACGGAAGCTATTTCATAGTCGCGATATGTCTTGATCACAATAATGTATTATTGTCATTGTTGTTAGAGGAGTGCTCTAAAGGCAATCACCTTTAGCACTTATTATATAAATTTATTTGATTGATAAAAAGGTTTTTTCATTAATTTGATGTTCATTAGATATATGAATTGATAAGTGATCTTAAATCAATTAATAAAGACATTGATACATAACATAGCATGAAGAAAATCATGATGAGATCATGATATTGAGATTCTTATCATGTGTAATTATGTTAGTATCAAAATTATCCCTAGTCATAGGATTAATGAGACATGACATTTTTAATCCGGACAAACTAGCACATGTTTAGAGTTAACATGTGGATGCTTACTAAATATAGCTAAGTACATTGGATGACCAACTATGAGAAAATCATATGGATAATCTATTCAAATGTCAATGATAATCTCATCATAGCAATGGTGCAAATATCCTTAGACTTGAGGTACTCAAGGATATCTTGAATATTGATTTTATATTTTGACATTATTCCTTGTTGCCTTAGGGAGGTTGCTCATAGGGTGGTGATTGGATACAACTTGAGGTATTCGAAGGTAATTGGGTAACCAATAAAGAATTCACCACTTCTGATAGAAGGAATGTATACCCATGGCCTCTTGTCGTGGTCATTACTCGGGAATCTCTGGCTAGAGTGGAAATGTCATAAAAATAGTCTTCAATGACATATCTAATAGAGTAATGAGCCTCAAGGATAAGAAATAACATTACTTGGACTAGACGTGACGTATTCAGTCTAGTGGGAGTTGACACATGTCCATACTCTAAACCAAGTGGGGTATAGAATGGTGAAATGAATAATTGCATGAAAATTGTCTATGGAAAAGTTCGTAGTCAAACCACTAACTTTTCGGTCAATTAGGGGTCATGATATGTTGCTAGATACCGCTCATGACTTGCTTAAATTAATTGTTAATTTAAGTGACCAACATAATTGAGAATTTAATGGGTCACACACATTGAAGATATGGAGAATGAGTAAAATAGTCTTTGACAAGATCCAAAATATGAGAGAATTATTTCGAGATGAATCGCAATGAGATTGCATTGAAAAAATCGTTCGGGAGGGTCACAGGCCCGTGCAGGATAAATAGGCTACTGGCCTGCCTAGTGGGCTAGCTGGGCTACCCAGCAGTAGCTCGTAGAAAGCCCAGCACGCTGCTGCCTCCCTCCCATTGGCCAACGAACATAATTTGGCTTTAATTAGGCCAATTATGGCCAATTACAATTCATTCATTTCTCTTTTCTCCATTTTTGACTTTTCATCTTTTCTTTGAATTTGATTCAAATAGAAAATACATCAAATGACAGAAAATAGACATGAAATTATTTTTTTTTGTGAAAAAATATTTTTAAGATACAACAAAATTCTTTCAACAACACTTTCAAAGCTAGCATTTTGAATTTGTTCAAACCATTTCTTTTGATAGATTCTTCTTCATTCTTTGCATGGATTATCGTTAAAGACATCATAATGTGGATTGTTGTGGTTTGCTACAACCCAAAAAAAGTGAAGATTTGAAGAACAAATAAGAAATTATAAGGTATAATTTCTAACCTCTATATTTATATAAATTAGTTTCAATAGCACAAGTACAATCTTTTGTTTCAGATTTTGAAAATTTTATTTTTCCACTGTATTTATGAATATGATTCATTCTTCAAAATCCAACAATTGTTACATGTCGTGGTCTTGCAAGTTGTTAATGTGGTCACTAAATGCCTGACCTAACATTAGTATTATGTAATCAGGACAATTCATAGTTACGAATTAGGGCAATTCAACCATACCTAATTTTGTTTGAAAAACATGGTTGATGAATTTATTGTCCCTAATCCTAAATGGGATCAAAGGACATATAAATACCTCATTTTATGGCATTTTTGCATAAGCCTTCATCAAGAGAGAGAAGAGTTATCTCTTTCAAACTCTACATCTCTCTCACATTGTTAATCTTCCATAGCTAGCACCTTAGGTCATCAACCACCCATTATCTTAGAGGTTTTCTTCTTCATCCTTTGTGCAGATAGTCTTAGAGACAATCCTAACTTTGAATTGTTGTGGTCTGCTAAAATCCAATGAGAAGGAAAGCTCACAAATCAATATTTGATTCTTCATAAGTAATCTTTTTATCCATTTGATTAGAGGTGACAATTTGTATCGTGTCATGTCTAATCATGTTGTATTTCAATTGGGTATGACACGATTATACTAAATATTGACATGAAACGATTAATTAATTAATTTTATCAAAAATTTAAAATACGGACACGATAGGGTTAAAATCCATCTTAATACGACACAACATGATTATACAAGATTAACTTAACATGTTTAAATATATACAAATTATACGACATAACACAATTATATATGATTTACTTAACATATCTAAATATGTACAACTGACACAACATGACACGATTATAGATGAATATATACGAATTTTAAATTAAAAATTCATTTTATTTTCTTATTAAATTTTTTAAAAATTAGTGTAAAATAATTATTTGTTTAATATATATTAATTCATCTAAACATAAGTTGATAAATATATTAGTATAATATTAATAAATATAATATAATAATAATAGTTATGTAATTAATTTACTAATATTTATTTGCATATACTAATATTATATGTCATAGATTTATTTATATATAAATATATATTATATATATTTATAATATATAATATATATTTGAATTTTGAGTAACTCTAAAATAATTAGACATCTCTTCATAATTGATAAAAATAATATTTTTTTTAATCGTATCTAATCATGTTTTAATAAATTAAACAGGTAAAATCCATTTATGATACAGTTTTCTTGTGTCATAATCATGTTGATACGGTTATAACTTATATTTATTTAACTCAAATTCATATATTGTTAACTCTGTGTCGTTTAATCATATTGTGTCAAAAATTGTCAGTTTTATATTTGATAATTTATATCTAATTTTAAATTACATAGGCTTAATCTATGGATTTTGGGTTAAATAAATTTTAATATTCCGCTGTAATATATATGAGATACATGATCTAAAACCCATATGGCGCTGATTGATTCACTTTTCTCTTCACCTCCATCAGATATGCTTTCTTTCGGTGCTTTTCTCTGGTTGGCTCACTCTAATGAGACCTCTATGGTTCCATCATTGTTGCTACCTCCATCTGAACTATGTGTTATTAATCATAATAATAATGTAAAAGCAAATGGCGATAGTGAAGAGAGTAGATCTTTTAAAATGAACAACAAGAAGAAGGACTGAATCACCGTTGAAATGGGTGCAGTGGTGATTGTGACTAGATTTAGTGCAATGGATCATTCTCATTGAATGATAAAAACATCTCCATGGTTTCTTCACTAATTGTCTGGTCTTATTCATTTCCTAAATGACCTGTCAAAGTGGTTATTGCAATAGGAATTTGTGATAAAATTAATATTTATGAACATTAAAGGCTGCAATTATCACACCAATACAATGGGTAAGTAGGGGGATATTTGGAATTTCGATGTGAGTATATTGGAATTTTATTTAGGCAGGTCCGTTGCAGCTCAAATTTTTTATCTTTTGCCACTGAGAGAATGTATAGTGGATGTTATTAGTCTTTAATGCATTATTAATGAAAGTTTAATAAAGTATTTTCTTTTGGTCTTTGATACATGTTATGGATCTCTCTCAGTTTTATTTATCAGATGAATCTAATTGACTCTAATCAATGTTGAAAAATAGTAGAAATTAAAAATAAAAGTGTAACATTATTCGATATAATTAGGAATAAACTTAATTATACTAAAGAATGCTACGATGCATACGATTTCAAAACACCATAAATTAAAACGATGATGCACCATGACCATAATAACTTATTAAAATCATAAAATATCATTAAAAGATTTAAATACAAATAAATATTTAATACAATATCAAACGGATAAGGCACTAGCCCAATATTTTTACAAAATGTATAGTTATAAAATTACATATTTCTAAAAATAAAAGCATGTACATCTATAACTACCTAACCCAACAAAAATAACAAAATATAACAGTTATATCACTCACCCCAAATGTAAATACTTCACTCTGCTTTTGGATGTTCTCCTCTGTCGATCAAGACCTGGGCTCTAAACTTGCATATGAGAACACTCATACGCTAAACAACCTAATGCTTAGTGGTACATAACAACATGTAAAACACAACATACATATTCAAAATTCATGATACACTTACTGTCATACCAATATGACTTACCTTATCGTTTGCACATACAACACATCATGTATTTATAATGTCATGCCTCAATATTATCGATACAATAATCAATTATATGTAACATAACAATGTAAACAACTATTAAACATATAAGTATATACCACATATAAAAATTATTAATTAACTTCTTCTTTGTCCACTTTACTTATAACTAAACTAAATTGGATACGGGTAATCTACGGCTCTCACCTGAGCCTTCAGGACACCTAATTGAGCTTCTCAGAGTACGTGCCTGAGTAAAAGAGTGTGCACATATCAAGCATTATGGAAAGCACAACTGGCTTAAACTTGGCCTCAAGAATCTCAGACGTGACCAATCTAGTCACCTAGTATCAATCTTCCCTCAATGACATGTCATCCCTCCTAACTCTAGTCCTAGTCAAAGTAATGAGATTAACCATTTATCACATCACATATCATTTCATAAGGTACATCATTCATGATTCTCATAATCATAACATAACATGCATTTCATGACGTACATCATCCAAATCAAACTCGATTCATATGCCATCATATAACTCTTCAAAATTAAGCAGATTCACAGTCGTGAATACACTTTCACGATCACGAATGACCTTTTCAACAATAGTTTACCTATGAATCACACTGTGATTCACTTGTGAATTGGCAATATGTTTACGAGCATAGACCAAGTCTGTTTTATCAACACAACTTATATTCACAACATTCACACTTGTGAACTGCTATTGCACGGCCGTGAATCCAGATATCTTTCTAGGAAATAGAGCACACCATCTCATACTATTTTCACATGTAATAATCTCTACGGTCGACTAATGCTAACCGCCCTATCAACACTTCAACATGTATAAAAGCCATATATTATGTCAATAACATTTATAAATACCAATATTTACTAATGTAATCCATTTACCAGCTTAATCTATCAACCACAATATATCTCTAAATGCATTTAACCCAAAATCATACCCTATCTTACCCCAAAAATAACCCAAAACATACATTCAAGACACAAGAACATACAAATTAAAGCTTTGAATGTGGTTATGTACAAACCATCCACCTAGGATGGAGTCTAACTAAAGCTTTAGCTCTACAAGCTTGTTATCTTCTTTGAGATGGACTTCCAACACCTTTACTAGCTTAAGCTTTTTAGAACTAGAACCAAAAGTAAAAACACCAAAACTAACTTTTTTCTTGCAACTCACAACCCTTTCCTTTTTCACTATTCTCTCTAACTTTAATCTCATAAAACTAGGTCTTTAAATGTCCAAAAATATAGAATAATGGATTCTAGTGATAAAAGGGAATGGAGGTGGTGTATTTGGTTAGTTAACAAGAAGTGGGGAGTAGATATTAAGGGATGGCAGAGAGAAAAAATCTCAGTTGTCTCACCTGTCCCGACTGCCCAGGATTCATGGCTGTGACTCATCTTTCATATGCATGATCCATCCATTCACAATTGTGATTAACCTTCATAGTTTTTTTATTGAAGACTCGATATTTACGGTTGTGACACCAATTGTTACGGGCATGAAACAAAAAAATTAACAACTTTAAAACCTTTTTAATACTCTTTTGAACTCTTAACTCTCACCAACCATTAACACAACTTATAGACCCTATATATAGTCTCAAAATTTACTTCGTTATTCAAGTTAAATAACTGGAAAAATGTAACCATGAAGAGAGAATGTACCATCATAAGCATTTGTAGACTTTTGGTCTTTTATAGCTTTCATGGCGTAAACTCTTGCTAGTGCCCTACTTTATCCTGGTATTTCCACTGTCTCGAAAATGACTTGACTTGATCCATCTCTATCAAAATGAGTCTGACCTCGTCCCCTAACTTGAGTCAGCACTAAACTCTGAGTTTGAGTGGTACCTCAACTATCTATAACTGTCAATCTCTCCGATAGTTATCTTCAAACTTGTACCTATAGCAAGCCCCTGAGGGTCCCCAATATTCTCCTATGTGTTTCGAACACATGATGCACACTTTGGTGTTGTCTCTCTCTTTGTGTATGTGTCTGGTTATTGGCAACTGCAGAAACGAATCTAAATGATGATGCATGTCCAATAAACCCTAAATGACTTTGACTCTGGCCTTGCCCTCCAAACTAGAAGTGTCCAGAACTAGTACTAGCATTCTTGCTCAAAGTCTGTGAAGCACTGAAAGATGGTTCCCTGAAGTCTCTTTTGGATGACTCATCAGATCTCTTTTGATTAAACCTTTTTTCTATCGTAATAGCAGTAGATACCAACTTCACAAAGTCCTCAAGATGCTATGCAATCACATCAAATTCGATCTTATCTCTCATATTGTCTTCAAATCAGCGATATTTGTCTGTCTCATCTCCAATAATATTAGTTGCATACTTGCTTAACCATGTAAACTCTCTCTCGTACACCGTCACAATCATGTTCCCATACTATAAGTTTAGGAATTCTCATTTCTTCTCATTTGTATACGCCCTCAGCATATACTATTTCTTAAACTCAGCTATGAAAAAATCCTAAGTAAGCGACTCTGGAATCTTAGGCTTCTATAGAACCGGCTTCCACCAATCATAGGCATGCTCTTGGATGAGTGATACACCATACCTAGCCCTGTGCTCCTCAGCACAATCTAGCTCCTCGAAGACCCTCTCAGTTTTCTCCAACCAAAACTCTATAGCTGTTGGGTCATCCTCAATCTTACCTATGAAGTACATGGCTCTATACTTTCTTAGCCTATTAATTTGAACCCTATGTCTCGGTGGTAGGGAAGAAGGAGGTGGAGGTGGAGGCGGCGATGGAGAGGGTGGCATAGCTTGTACCAAATGATGCAAAAGAACTATTAGGTTTTGCATCAAAGGATCCTGAAAAGATCTGTTAGATTAGACATTGGCTACTGTAGAGAACTGCTAACATTAGGCTAGCTCTGCAGATTCTAAGCCTCTATGTTAGATGGACTATTACTCTCAGCCACATCATGCGGTTCAATCTTCATACCTAATCTTTACTCTACACACCAATAAAGAATAGCCCACATCAGAGTCATATAGGATAATACTCGTACACGTGATACAACCTTTCTCACTTAGGTTCAGAACTACCTAAACCTAAGCTCTGATACCACTAAATATAATACCTTTTGATATAATTAGGAATAAACCCAATCATACCAAATAATGTTACGATACATATGATTTCAAATCAACATAAATTAAAATGATGATGCACCATAAATATGATGACTTATTAAAATCATAAAACATTATTAAAAGACTTAAATACAAATAAATATTTAATACAATATCAAACAGGCAATGCACTAGCTCAACGATTTTACAAAACGGATAATTATAAAATTACATGTTTCTAAAAATAAAAGCATGTACATCTATAACTACCCAACCCAATAAAAAAAAAAACAATAGTTGTATCGCTCATTCTAATGATATATCCTTGACTTGGTTCTTCATATAGCAACACCCATATGCTAAGCAATCTAATGCTTAGTGGTACATAACAACATGCAAAGTATAACATACATATTCAAAATGCATGATACACTTACCATCATACCAATATGACTTACCTTGTCATCTTCACATATAATACATCATTTATTTATGATGTCATGCCTCGATGTTCTCGATACATTACTCAATTATGCATAGCATAACAATGTAAACAACCATTAAATATACAAGTATATACCACACATAAAAATTATTAATTACCTTATTCTTTGTCTGTTTACTCATAACTAGACTAAATTGGATACGAATAATCTACGACCCTCACTTGAGCCCTCAGGATACCTGTCTAAGTTTCCCAAAATTCTTGTATAAGAAAAAAAGTGTGCACATATCAAGCACTAAGGGAAGCACACCTGACTTAAATCTAGCCTCAAAAATCTCAGGTGTGACCAATTTAGGTCACCCAGTACCAATCTCCCCTCAATGGCATGCCATTTTTCCTAACTCTAGTCCTAGTCAGGTTAATAAGCTTAACCGTTTATCATATCACATATCATTTCATAACGTACATCATCCATGATTCTTATAATCATAACCATAAGCGTGCATTCTAATCACATGCTAAAACCATTTGACATAGGTACTCCGCCTCAAACCAAATCAAACTCGATTCACATGCCAACATATAACTCTTCAAGATTAAACATATTCACATCCATGAATACAGTTTCATAGTCATGAAGAATCTTGAACGTGACCAACTTAGATCACCTGGTTCCAATCTCCCTTCTATGGCATGTCATCTCTCCTAGATCTAGTTTTAATCAGAGTAATAAGATTAATTGTTTATCACATCACATACCATTTTTATAATGCACATGATCCATGATTCACATAATTATAACTATAACATGCATTCTTATAACCTACTAAAACCATTTGACAGAGGTACTTTGCCTCAAACCGAATCAAACTCAATTCACATTCTAACATATAACTTTTAAAGGTGAAGCAAATTCAAACCCATGAATAAACTTTCATGGTCGTGAAAACCTCTTCACAAGTAGTTTACTTGTGAATCAGCAACATATTCACAGCTGTGATTCACCCTTCACGGGCATGGACCAAACTGTGATCTCAACTATGAAGCTGCTTGTGAATGGATTTGCTTTATCAACACAACTTATATTCACAACATTTATGCTCGTGAACTACCAATTCACAACTGTGAATTTGAAAATCTTTCCAAAAAACATAGTACACAATTTCATACCATTTTCACACGCAATGATCTTTATGGTTGACCAATGTCAACCACCCTATTAACACTCCAATATGCATACAAGCTATATATCATGCCAATAACATTTATAAATATCTATATTTACCAATATAATTCATTTAACATCTCAATCTACTATCTTAAACTATCAATCACAATATATCTCTAAATGTATTTAACCCAAAATTATGCCCTATCTTACCCTAAAAATCGTCCACAATATACATTCAAGATAAACAACACATGAATATGAAACTTAATTCTTTGAATATCGTTATGTACAAACCTTTCACCTAGGATAGAGTCTAACCAAAGCTTTATCTCTCTAAGCTTGTCCTCTCCCTTGAGATGGACTTCCAGCACCTCTACCATCTCCTAGCAATGAAAAAATATCTCTTTAAACTTTCTGAAACTGAAACCAAAAGTAAGAACACCAAAACCAATTTTTTTCTTGCAACTCACAACCCTCTCTTTCTCACTCTTTTGTCTAATTTTACTCTCATAAAACTAGGTCTTTAAAGGTCCAAAAATGGAGAAGAAGGGTTTCTAGTGATAAAAGGGAATGAAAGTGGCATGTTTGGTTGGTTAACAGGGAGTGGAGAGCAAAATTTAAGGGATGAAAAAGAGAGAAAATCACAATTGTCTCACTTATCCTAACTACCCAATATTCATGGCTGTGACTTATCTTTCACGGGCATAATCTACCTATTCACGATCGCGATTAACCTTCACGGTTTTTTTACTGAAAATTCAACATTCACGACGGTGACACCACTTGTCATGAGCATGAAACAACAAAATCAATAACTTTAAAACTTTTTTAATACCCTTTTTAACTCATACTCTCACCAACCATTAAAGAAACTTATATACCCTACATACGGACGTTACAAAATGATTGAGAGCTTGAAAGTGTAAAAGCATAAGTTTTTTAGTAAATTTGGCAGAGATGAGTTTAAAGAGAGTGTCACACATTGTTGGCAAAAAAATCACCAAAAAAGAGAGAATGAATTGATGAAGAAATAAAAATTTTAGCTAAAGTAAGAACTAAGAACAATAAAAGAGTTTAGTAAAGAGAAAAAGAATAAAAATTTATAGTTATTTGGGCTAAAACAAAACAATACTATACAAACTCATTAGTAAAAAAATAATTTGTTTGTAAAAATTAAAATTGAGATCAATCAACCTAAGATCAACACGTATCAAGTTAGGATTGGTTACAATATATAAATGTTAGGGGCTAATGGAGGCATACGGCATTGGCTTAATTTATCCACTATAAATCATAAGGGCTCAATTGAGACAACATTAATGTTAAGGTGCTAATTGATTTTGAACTAAACCATAAAATACAATTTGCACCTTTTTGTTATGAAAATATGGAATAACTTTTCTCCCCTTTTTCCTCCCCTTTTTCCTCCCCCATTCCTATGCTCTGATGATGCATCTCGATTGTGTGGGGTCCACCCGAAGAGTGAGGCAGTTTAGACAGAAAAAGAAAATTCAGGGGGAGTAGATGGCATTTGTGTAATTTGTGTGGAGTAGAAGGGTTGGTTGTACAGAATTTAAAAACCCAAGATTCGTGGATGCTGATTGACTCGGGGATCTGAGATTTTGAGGTCATAAAGGGCAAAGAAATATACGAATGTACGGACAAAAGGCTCTGAGTGAATGAAAATAGAAAAGTGAGTTAATAAGGTAATGCTTTGGATTTTTGTTTTGAGATGTGTAAATGCCCTTCTAATTTTAACATCAAACTTCCCAATTTATCCTCTCCCTCTATTTTTTTTGCGTTTCTAAGGCTCCATTTTTTAATGTGGGATAATTTTTTTTTCCTTAAAAAATAGTTTATGTTTCACGTTTTTTTTTTGGTCAAATTTATACTTAATATTTGAAATTTTTTAAATGAAAGATATCCAATTAAAAAAGCAGTAAAATATTTATTTTTTAAAATTTCCCCTTTTTCTTTTTTAATGAACAGATGCACACATATTAATTAAGTAATATTATATTTATTTGCATTTTTTAGATCACATTATATTTATTCTCAGAAAAAAAAAATCTATTTACATATTTTTCTCTAAATGCTGGTTTCAAAATTAAAAAAATAAAAATAATATTTTAAAAGCGTTTTTCTAATTGAATTATTTTGATTTAATCTTTTTTTAAAAAATCATTCATAATATATATTAAAACAACAAAATTTTAACGATCCACTAAACTTTTATGATGAATATATAAAGGAATGATTATCTTTATTGTATAGTTAACGACCCACTAAACTTTTTAATGAGAAAAAAATTGACGTGTCAAGTTTAATGGAGCCTCCTCAAATGCATTTTTTTTAATCCATTAATTTTATGAGTATTTTTCATACATTAACTTATCTATAAATTAATATTTTAAATTATTGAAAATTTCCCATTAAATTGTATATACAATAATTTTTAATATAAATTTACTAAAATTCATATATTAATATGTATTTTTTAAATTATAAAATTACATATAAACCTATAGTTAGTAAATGGCATGCAATTGAGGAATTAAAAGCAAATTATATTAATTCATTAAATTACTAAATTTTTGATGGATTTGCTAGAATTTTTACAGCATTTCTCAAATTATTAAAATATTTATCAGCATATTATATAAAGAAATATTTGTTCTTAAATTTGATGGAACTGAGTTGGCAGGTGATGATTTGCCATGTCTGACTAAGTGAATCCCATTAAGCATGACAAGTCAGCAATATATATGTTGACGAAGATGTTTAATATTGTAAATAAATATAATATTAGGTGTCCAATTGCCATTAAAAAAAAAATCAGACGTCCAGATGAAAAAATAGTAAAATGTTGGATTTTTTTTAAAGTTATTCCATATTTTTATATTTGTCTATTACTTTTTATAACTATAAACAATATGTTCATATGAAAAAATTAATTTGAAAACAAATAAATTTTGTAATTAATGAATTTTAAGAGAATTATAAAGACTAAAACCAAATTAATTGATAAGAAATAACTAAAAAATGAAACTGATGAATTCAAGATTTGAAAGTAACTAAAAATCAATCATCAATAGTTAGTTTATAAATTTTTACAAACACAACATAGGTATTATTGATTCAATTATAATGCCAAATTCTTGAAGTATTTGTTAGAGACCACTCCACTAGTTTCTTAGAAATTTTTGGTCTTCGTAGGATCCTTCTTAGTAGTGCTGTGCATAATTTTTGAAGATTTTGAATGGCGTGGAAAAATCGAGAGAAAAATAAATAAAATTAGAATTGTATTGTTGAATTTTTTTATTGGAATTAGATGGATAATAATAATAATAATAATAATAATAATAATAATAATATTATTATTATTATTATTATTATTATTATTATTATTATTATTATTATTATTATTATTATTATTATATAAAGTGCAATTAATATACATTATCTACTCACAATTTATTTTTCCAAAAACTACAATGAAATGTTCATAAATTGGTATGACAATTTTGAATATTTACTTAAACATTTTTTTAATTTCTAATTGAATTTATTATAAATAATTAAATAGTTAAACCATTGAATTATACTTCTAAATACTTAAACTTATTATTTGAATTAAATATCTAATCATTTCTAATAGAAAGTTAGAAACTTAATGAAATTTGTAAAAATTTTAACTTTATACAATCTTTACTTAGCTTATTGGTTTTCTGAAACAAAAAAAGTGAGTTACAAATATGATTTGTTGCATCAAAATCTACAATCCAGGTATTTGTAGAATTTTGAACAAAACAATCTTTATTAACAAAAAGATTCCCTTTACTTGATTTTACAATTTTAGGGCAGTCTTTTTTTCAGTATCTTTTAATACTACACTTGAAGTATTTACCCTTAGACTTTCAATCCTTCTTGGTGCTCGTGGCTTTTTTTTCCAAGTTTATTCTTTATCTTATTCTGGGGCTTGCCTTTAGGCTTCCCCTCAGAAGAAGAATTCTCAACAAGAAGTAAGCTTCATAGAGATTTTTAGATTTGTAAATCTCTTCAGTTGAATGAAGTTCATTCGTGAGTTCAACCATGGTTAACTCCATCTTGTTCAGGTTATAATTAACCTTGAACTCATTGAATGCATCAAGTAGAGATTTGATCATCATATCAATTTTAGTCTTATCATTAATGTGGGCTCCTTTAATCTCAGTCTCATTCAAAAATTCAACCATTTTCAATACATGATCACGAACTCTAGTATTCTCTCCCATTTTGGTATTATAAATATCACACAATGCAGCTTGCCTTGCTGATTGTGTACTCTATTCAAACATTTGTTCAACACTAGCTATAATCTCAGTAGTTGTCTCTTTAGTAGTATGTTGTGTTTGGAGAACATTAGAAACCTAGGCTAATATGTAGCACTAAGCCATTTCATTGGCCTTTTTATCATTTCTCATATAGCCTTTTCTGGTTCATATATGCATCATTAGTAAGGACCTTAGAACATGGCTGGGTAAGACAGAATTTGTAATTCTCAGCAATGAGAACTATAGATAAATTTCTCTTCCAGTTAACGAAATTTTCACTAATTAATTTATTTTGATTAAGAATGACCAAGAAGTGGATTAAGAGATACCATTTTCTGAAAATAAAATGAAAATGCTTAAGAACTTAAAAATAAATATACAATATTTGATAATAAATATCAAAAACCAAATAAAAACATTATTCATATTGCAACAATAATCTACTATCTTGTTTTGGCAATCTATCTGTAGGGAAAGTCATGCATAAACATATTAGACCCAATTAATTAATGGATTATTTCTATCAAGTAACCTTGATAAATAATTATTGTTATCTTTTTAGGTCAAAATTTTATTAACAGAGTTAGAGTTTGTAGGAAAGGATAATAATAAATTTTTGTTGAGTGTAATAACCATTGTTTAAATCTTAATAGTTTACTCTAAAAAATAGCCACCGTAGGGGTTAACAATTTTTACAAAAAATATTTTAATTTTATCTTACGAAATTCAATCAAATAAAATATCTAATATGTACCCTCCGAAGTGAGCTCACCGTATCATGAAATCGAAGTACATATAATTTTATTAATGAATTAACAATAAAGCCCATAAAAAAAATTATACTAAATTTTTCCTCTCCTACTCAGTATTTTTTTATTCTTAAAAAATTAGGCTTTTATTTAAATAATTTCTTGATTAAATTCCTATTGTTAATTATATGTCTCCTAATAATAATATTTAGATGATATTTAATATTATTATATATATGTAATATTCAATTATTTATTATGATCCATTAGTGCACTTACTAGTCTATATGGTATATTATTTATCACACATAGCAATATAATAAACAATTAATTAAATAGCCTCAATCCATGGTTCCTAAAGAAAAAGAAAAAAATATACAAGCCAAAAGTAAATAAATATATTGACTCGCATGTCTCCATCTTTCTCTATAATATCTGTCTCTTGTAGTGTATTAATCTTGGAACTAAAAATGTCGATGCTAAAAGGCCACCCTCTTTTCAAGTTGGTTTATCATCATTTTCCTTTTTTTTTTTTTTTAATGAATGATAAGACTTAGCTTTAATGTTTGTACCACCAGTGTCAACATTAACATAACATAACTAAAAGCATTCCTTTTGATTAAATGCTCCATACGAGATACAACAACCATTTCTTTTTTTTTTTATATTGTTTTACAAAAAATATAAAAAATAAAAAATAAAAATACAAGAAGGAAATATGGTGATGATAGACCACCCTCCTTGCTATAATTCCAAAATTAAATACAAGTAAAAATCTACCATGGGTTGAGGCAAATCATAATTAAATAATTATAATTAACCACCATGCAAAATAAATAGTCTATAAAACATATTATCAAAATGATAAAATTAAATGCTAGTGTCACTCAACTAACATATACATGATACAATAATCAAAAATACAATTTATCACTTTCTCCACTTATTTCGCTATTTTTTTGGCTATTTTTTTTCACTAGAATTCATTTGTCAAAATACTTCTCAACATAGGTAAGATTTTCCTTTTTTTTTTCTTTGATCTAATAAAATTTTATGGATTTAATTGTATTCATGGCCAGAGACAAATTTCTTCATGATATTTTAATTAGTCAAGAGCCTAATTTTGTACAAATAATGGAAACTAATCAAACAAATTCTGATGATGAGATCCAACCACCTGATAGTCTATACAATGATACCAAATCACAAAATAATATGATTGAGATTTTGAGAATGAGTTTTGCGATGATATTGAAATAAGAGGTACAATCATTACTATTTTTTCTTCTTTCTAATTTTATTTTTGGCTTGGTAGGAATGCATTCACAACTATGAATCTATAGAATTACACATAAGCTTCTATGGTGTTTTGCTTGGAGTATTGTTGTATCATTTTCCTTTTATCATTTTGCAAATCTGGTAGAAGGCACATTAGCTAATTTCAGTCTCTCTGTTTTCTTCTTTTCATGAATCATATATTTTCAGTTTTTTAGTCTTTCAGATTTCTTCTCTTTATAGATCATCAGTTGATAACTAGTATATGTTGTTTCGTATGTTAATTTTGTTATCTATCGATGCATTTCAAATTATGCCTTGCTTACTTAACTGTCCTTGTATAACTGTGACATATTTCCTTACTTGTTTTGTCATTTTGGAGTTATTATTTTATGAGTTTTTGTGCATTTGGACTACTTGTTTATGTTGGCTACATTATGTATATCTTTCATTCGTTATTCCACTTGAACCAGTTAAATGGTTTACTTGTCTTTATTCTCTTTTGGGTTGCTAGTACCTACATCTTGAATGTGGCTTTTATATTCCTAACAATTAAGGATTTAGTGTACATATGTCATTAAAGTGTTAGTAATTCTTATCTCTATATTGACTTAGATGAGATATTGGAATTTGTACAAAAGGAGTTATTGTATTTTACAAGTGCAGTCTACCTTAATGCAAAAACAACAAAAGAATTTACTATGCATCTAAACTCATTGAATCCAGTTAGTCACTAAAAGGATATACTATGTGTTTAAACTCATTGAATTGGCAACTCTAAGAATTTAATGTCTGAGGTTTGACAATACACATTTGCAATTCATATTGAACCTACATTTTTTATTAACTAAAATTTTAAATTGTATGATAAAATTTTCTTATATATTATTTTGGTTTTTTTTTTGTTGCAGAATATGACAGATTCTACTTGATTAGGAGCTAATCGTACATTGTTAAGCTTTTTTATGCTTGATTGGATTGTAAGTAATATATACATTACATTCCTCGCACTTTAAATCTTTTCTCTAATATTGTGTTTGATTGATCATTAAATACTATCCTATAACTTTACATCTGTGGTAAGGCAGTAGCATTTGCTCCAAATGGATCACGTATGTTTGTTTGTATATGAGAAGCAATTATGAGTGTTGTTGGTTGTATCATGTGTTAGTGCATATATATACAAAGTATTTGCTTTGCATAGAGGATATAATTGAAACCAGAATACTAGTAAAGTTGTATGTAATGGACCAAACTCAAGTGGATGAAATTTCGGGTTAAGTATCTCATTTTTTTCAAAAATGAATGGTGATATTTGCTTGATTTGTTTTCCAATTTCAAGCTGTATAAATAATCACAAGCATAGATAGGTTTAGGTTTAAAAGTTATTTTTATTTTAAACATATAATCTTTAATATTTGCTTTATCTTGAAACTGAAAATATTAGAATCATAGTATATTATTGAATGTCGAAATTGTATGTATTCATTTGCTAGATCTACGAGGGACTGTATTTTATTTGCAGCATGTGAAGTACATGAGACTCTTCCATGGAGTGCAAAATTTCTTATTGATGTATTCAACTATTGCCTAACACTTATGAAGATGGCATTGAGATGACGAAATGTCTTTATATGATCTTAATTTTCTATCTTTTTCCTTTTTCATGATATAAAGTAATTTGACAATTACTTTTTATTCCTACGGTGAAGAATATTAGAAATTTATGAAGATAATTTTAAGTGTATTTAGATAGTGATTTTGATTATGATATTTTGGTTATATTTGTATAACTTAATTTATTAGTACATTATTTTAAATTGTGACCATATTTGTTTATATATATATATATATATATATATATATATATATATATATATATATATATATTGATTTTAATTTTTGTTAATGTTGTTTAACAAATATTTTTTTGAATTTTGTATAGTTATTACAATGCAAATATAAATTATTCCCATGTAGGGACATTGATTATAGAGTGTCACTAATTTAAGTATAAATAGTCTAAATAGTGTTGCCAATTTCGGGACGCTAATATAGAGGTGTTGTTAATATAAAGACAGTAATTGTAAATAGTGTAACTAATTTCGAGACACTAATTCTATTGTGTGTCACCAATTTCATGACACAAAATATAAAAAGCATCACACCGTTAGGGACACTAGTTCCAAAAGTGTTGCAATTTTAAACACTTATTCACTATGAATCATCAATCTAATGATACTAATTATTAAAAGTGTAGTTAATTTAGCAACACAATAAATGATTAGCATTGTCAAACCTTTAAAAATGGTGACACAAAATAGCATTATAATTTTAATATTAACGACACATGTAAAAGAAGTGTCATAAAATGAAAAATGACAATGCTAAACAATAATGTCGCTGATAAATTTGCGACTTCAACTTTAGCAATACTATAGATAATGGTTTTTTTTGTATCAATCATATATTTGTTAACGTTTTTTAGCGTCCCTAAATGACTTATATGTCATTTTTATTGTTTTTTTTGTATATGACATGGTTTTGAATTTTAATATTTTGTATAAATTTGTATATTAAATGAAATGTATAAATTTAAAGTTGTATTTTTGATAAATAGGGGGTCAATTAAGGCCAAATGAACATTTTATGAAAGGGATCTTTAAGGATCAAGATTTATGAAATTTAATTTACAAGAAAAAATTTTAATTTCACAGATTTTATAAAATAGTAATCAGTAGCATCCGCCTATTTTGTCAGAAGAAATCATGATTAATTGGGTAGGTGTTACAACAATATCTTTGTTCATTGAATTTAAAAGCCAAGAAATAATCATCGAATCTTCCCTAGACCAATTTTCATGTTCTTTCAGTTCCTTCTTCTGGTATTTTGTCACCAGATTCTATGAAATTGAAGTTACTTTTTGCCTTCAATGCAATTTTAATCGATCTACTCCAGGCCAAATTATTGTTGCCACGAAGAAGACTAGTGACTAGTACCATAGTAGGATTATCAGAGTTCTATTGCTGCTGACTTGTCCTTCCTCAGTTCATCCAATTCCATTTCTTCTATTTTCTGCCATAATTTATAGATCGAGAGAAACAGATTTCAAGTACGAAACCAATCAAACTCAGCGAACCTCTTTTACTTTAGTAACAAAAATTGCAAGGCACAAAAAAAATTTCACAAGATCGAACCTCTCAAACTCTCTGCTCTTATACCATGTTCAAAGATTTAGGTAACCGTAATTTGATGAAAGATTACTCGTTCATTTAAAGAAAGAAGAAACAAAAGTTTATATACAAAGCTAAGTCGAAAAAACGGAGACAAAAACAACTAATTCCAACTAAAATACAAAAAATGATTCCCGCAAAAAGACTAAGAAAAAAAGGTAGAGAATGACATCGTCGAGCAAGTGTAAAGGTGAAGCTTCGTGAAAGATAAAAAATGGTGCAAACTGCTTACTGCTCCATCTTCTTTTTCAAGCATACTTCTCAACACTGCGTTTTAATAAAATGAGTATCAGTCATCACATTTAGCCATAAAAACATGACTTCTTGTATTAATGATGTTATTTATTAGTATTACATCAAAATATTGTGAAGAGATTGATTGAACTAAAAATATAAATATAAGAGTTAATATGTATAAAAAAATAAGTATATAAAATAAAGTAGCAAAACCTACAAATATAGAAAATTAGACTTGCTTATATATATATATATATATATATATATATATATATATATATATATATATATATATATATATATATAATGATTGAATTAGGTGAAGATTAAATTTACAATTAAAAATGTGGTCCCAAATACTTCAAGAATTGTCATTGCCTTGGAAAATGTGTGAAGCTTTCGAAAGTTACAAGTAGTGGAAAGATTTTCCTAACTAAATGCTAAGGGTCCGACCTATGGGGTTTGTCAATTGACAATTATCATGGCCATTTTTCTAAAGTTTATTGACTTTGCATGTTAGTATGCGTATGTGAGGGTTTGGGATTTCTGGGTCATGTTACAATGATTTCAACTGCCACATTAATCAAATAGATTTGTATGAGACTACATTCCATACAATCAAAGGGAAAAAGCTTTATAAACTAAGCTATATTATAACTTGCATAGGCTAAAATAACTAAATGAATTCACCTTCTTTTCTTTTTATGTATTTTAATTTTAGTTAATTCTTTTTTATTTCATTAATAATTTAGTGCCTTAAATTTTCAAATTTGAATAAAAATAAAATAAAAAATAATTTAATTGACAAAAAAATAAAATTTACCAGCTTTTCAATTTATCTTTTTTTTTTCTCAATTTTATGAATCAAATACTAACAATTTTCATATATATCTATTCATTGACTAAGTGATAAAAATATACCAATCATTGATTATAAAAATGACATTTAAAGTGAATAGAATTGTTTTTTTAGATTGCAATGTGAAGAGAACTGTTAAAAACTGACATTTATATGAAAATAATATTAGTTAAAATTAAAAGCAAATATTTATATTTAACTGATTTTTCTATCAATTAGCTAAAGTTGATACTGAAGTGAAAGGTGATCGTGAATGGATTGATAAAGTAGAAAAAAAAGCTAAAACTAAAATTTTCACACAAAAAATTGAGTTTTTTTTTTTATATTAATCTATTGACAATTTAGATGCCATTTTAGTTTTAATTCAACCATTCAACTAACATCAATGTAGACTAGTTGAAGTCCTTTAATAATTGAATATGTATTATGATTTCTGCTTACCGTCTCAATGTGAACTCCTAGTATGTATGCTAGATTTATAAGTAGCAAATGGTGAGAAGAGTATTGTTCCCACGAAAATTGGTGATTATGCATGCAAGTAAACAAAACTATAGTTATCCAAGACTTGCAATTTAGGATTTTAACTACTAACTACTAACACAATAAATCTAAAACAAACAACAAGAATTACTACAAGAGAACAAAAATGTAAAGATAATTCGTGTACTACTCTAATATGACCCAACTAAGTGGTAATCTTGCTAATAATGAAGATTGAAGGCGGTGGGACAACCTGATTGAGCTGTCTATTTAGGGTTTATTGCTCTCCTTCTAACTCTAAGGGAACTTACAAGTATGCCCTAAAATTAGAAAGGTAAAGAACAATCCCTCTTTGATGTGAAACTGTCATACCTGGGTTCGAATCACAAAAATGTTGGTATTATATGCTCTTCAAAGCATATTATGTATTTATTACGTTTACATTTTCTTATGTTAATAAAATTAATGAGGTATTTCATTATATCTTGTTTACATAAAAATTTTGAATAAATATCCTTTTAATCATAGTATATGTATTTATGTGATTTTTACAAAAAATCACAAAAGACATAAATACAAGTTATTTTATGATTAAATAATTAAGTTCACAGTAGACAAATAATTTTTCATTGAATAATTTGTCTTGATAATGTATGAACTTACTAATGTAGTTTGTCTACATTGAACTGTATCAAATTTGAGATTTAATTAATTAAATAACTATCAAATTTATTAAATCTAATATACACTGATTTTACTTTAATATTAATCTTGTGTTAATTGAAATTTCATATTTATAAATATTATTTCATTTGAGTTACTAATAAGTGAAACTTAATTAAAACTTAATATTCTTAGTAACTTGATGAGAGTATTTATGAATAGTGACAATTATGAATTAACAATATAAAATTTGTACTAAAATATCTCTTAACGGATTTTCAGTACTTGATCATTAAATTTTCTAGCCAAAGCATGTCAACAATAATTATAAATTATTTTTTATAATAAAATTGTTGAAATATAATCATTAGAGAAAATTAGTAAGTGTCTAAGTCAAAGATGTAATTAAATTGATTGGACAGTTGAGATATCAATTTAATTATCAATATTATACAGAGAATTATAAAATAAAGAAATCAATGTGGCATGAGTCAAATTTATATTAATCCCTAATAACATATAATTATGAAATTTTCAATTTTTTAGTGGAACATATTTGAAATTAAAAAATGGTTATTGTATATGCACATATGGTCTCCAGATTAACTCATTTAATTGATTGTACCATTACATATATTTTGTGAATTAGTATATTGGGTTTTAAGTTTATAAGTGAACAAAGATAAAATTTGATTAGATTGTATGTGGAGAAGAAATTTGTTCTTATCAAATAAGTATTTTAAATTTTAGCTATTCGAATTTAGTTAGAATTAAATCTAAAAAATATAAATTATTTGATAAAGATAAAATGATATTTTATCTTGATTAGAAATAATTTCACAACTAATCATAGATGTTATTTATTTATTTTCTATTTAAAAAGGAAAATTAGATAATAAATTATGTAATTTTCTTATCCTTATCTAATTCTTACCTTATCTAACTAATCCTATTCAAGATAAGATTTTAGATTGGAACGGAATAAACATATATATAAGTCCAATTAATGGAGAATTGTGTGATTATTATTGTTGACTATTTCTTTCAAAAATTGAAAGAACAAAAATTTCCTTTTAGATATAATTTGATTCTCTTAGAGGAAAAAGAAAATTCATACCATTACAAAATCAAAGAAGTTAAGTGTAAAGAAAATAATTTTTATTTTCATTGTTAGTTTTTGATTTTGGTTGTTAAATTGTTAATTACTTATTTTGTAGCATACAAGGTATCCACTTATCTAGTGCAATCAAATTTGAGAATAGTTTGGAAGATTTGTACAGACAGAAACGTTAGCAAAATTTTGTATGATTTTTGATCTCTGACATCAAAAGATATGATTTTTGTAAATTAATTATTTTGTACGTAATATGAGACGGTCTTAATTAAATAATTTTTCCGCTATAATTTATTTGATATAATATTTTTTATCAAAAGTTTTTAAAATTTTTAAAAATATTTCCTACAATTAGTATTAGAGTAATCTCATATTTATGTATAAAGTAGTTATATGAAATTTGCATGTTTGATTATTGTGTGGTAAACTCTTGTTGGTGTTCTACTCGTTCCTAACCTGTTCACCGTTTCAAAAATAGCCTGACTAACTCCACTCCTAACTTGTCCCTATCTTTGGCCTTGTGTCGGTATTGATCATTTGGTCTGTGTAGGAACCTCATTGAACTGTAAAAGACAATCTCTCTTATAGTGACCCTTGGCCCCACATCTGAAATAAGATCTTAACAATATGCGACACTCTCTTATGTGGAATTTGTGACATGTCTCACACAAAAAATCAGTATCCTCGGCTGACTAAATACTAGCAGTAGTAGATGTAGCTATAGAAAGTGGCCCCCTCCTTATCGAACTAGATTGGGAATGACTTTGTCTTGATCCTCTACCTTGTGAATGCCTTGAAAAACGACTTCTATCGCCTATAGTCTGAGCTAATGAAGCTGGTGGCTTCCTATGAGCTTCTTCAACTCTCTTTTTCTTTCTCTTCTCCACACTAACGGGGGAGGACACTAGCTTTGAGAAACTCACATGCTTGAGGGCTATTACAAAATCTCCCCTCTGCATTAAGGCCATTTTCAAAGCTATGACATTTGCCAACCTTGTCTATGATCAACTCGGATGCATACTTACTCAAACAAATGAATTCTCTCTAGTACTCGGTAACCGTCATCCTTCCCAGTTTGAGGTTCAAGAACTCATTCTTTTTCTCATCAATGTAAAATCTAGGGACATACTGTTCTTTGAATTCTGCCACAAAGAACTCTTATGTCAATAGCTGAAGAATCTCTAGCTTCAGTAGAACTGTCTTCCACCAATTGTAGGCATTTTTCTATAGAAGAGATACAACATATATGGCTTTATGCTTCTTGAAATACTCTAGCTTGTTAAAGACCATCTCAGTCCTCCCCAACCAATATTCAGCTACAACTGGATCATCCTTACTCTTGCTAAGAAAATCCATAGCTCCATACTTCTGAAGCTTGTCAATCTTCATTTTGGGTGCCTCTTGTGGCGGCAACGATGGAACTAGTTATGGCCCTGCTTGAGACACTGCCTGAGCTAAACTCTGTAGAAGAGCAGCTAGATTCGACATCAATGGATCTTGAGCCTGATCCGCTAAACTGGCCATCGATTGCGATAAAAGAACTTGTGCAACACTTGGACCTCATGCACTCGCAGCACTAGGTTAGTCCTGAGTCCCAACATTCGAAGGACTGTTGCTCTCAACAATGTCATATGGTTCTATCTCCATAACCCTCACTTTAATCCTATAATTAATAGAGAAATAACCTATGTCAGAGTTAGATAAGATGAATTATGCATGCATGACAAACCTTTTATCTCACTTAGGTCTAGAAACGCCTAAATCTAAGCTTTGATACCTAAAAAAAATATAACACACACCCTGCTAATCAAGATTTCTCCTGACTAAATAGGCAAATGCTATCGATTACTGTTTTATAAGACTTGTAAAATTAAAACTTTTTCTTATAAAACAAATTTTATAAACCTTGATCCCTAAAGATCCCTTTCATTAAGTGCCCACTTAGCCTTAACTGACCTACTGTTTACTAAAAATACAACTTTCAAATTTAATACATATCATTTAATATACAAATTTATACAAAACATTAAAATCCAAAATCATGTCATGTATAAAGAAAATAATAAAAATGACATGTGCATTGACTTTTCAAAATGGACATTTCTTCTCTTAAGTCAACTCTTGCTATCCTTTAGGCTTTGATCTGTATGGAAGAAACTCACACGCTAAACTACTGAAAGCTTAGTGGTACATATATGTATAAAAATTCAAACATGCAATTCATATCATGACATAAACACTATCCTAATGCATGGAAATACAATTCACTATATCAATCAATATTATTAAACCTAACAAGGTTTCTCATGTAGTCGGTTTTTAGTAACCTTACCTCTTTCATTAGTTCTTATTATTCTACTCATGACTTATCACTTTGCCAATTTTCATTTTTTTAATTGTTTTTCTTTTACCCAAAACTTACTGTAATTCTATTTTTAATATATTTTTTTCAAAATTGTTTTTTTTTTAATTTTCTTTTGCTCCATTTTCCACTTTGAGAGATAGAGCCAACCATGTTCACATCAATACTAGACTTGTTGGCCATGAAGCGATCCTCCTCGAGCTCCAAGTGGCGCATAGTATCCTTCGAAGTCTTGATATTTTTATTATGGGTCAGATGCATTTTTATGTGTTCCCAATTATGATGCAGTAAACGAATCACAACCTGAACTTATTGTTCATCTTTAAGGATATGGCATGTATCTTTGAGCTCACTTATCATGTTTGACATAAGCCTTAAATGATTTTTCATTGTATGTTTAGGATATTTCTTATAAGTGTCAGACTTGATAGTAAGTGACCTCAATTTGGTTACAGACATGCCGTCAAACCTTTCTCAAAGAGCGGACCACATGTCCTTTGTTATCTCATACTTTTGAAATTCTCTCATGATGTTGTCATCTATACTGTTCAACAATGTAATGCGAGCAATGAAGTTCTTATTCTTTCAGGTCTCATAAGCATCATGATCCCTCCTATGTTGGGTTGTGTTGCCTTGCTCAAGTTCAATCATAGAAATGTTCAAAGTCTCAAGAACCTCTTGCTCTTATAGCATATATTGTATTTTCATACTCCAAATCTCATAATTGTAGTCGTTCAATTTCTCACCCTTATTGAATTCGACTACAATATTCTTAGCAATTGATGTCATTTTTAATACTACTGAAAAACATATATACACAATAATCAAATCCTAGAATATACATGAATTTCAATTAATTATAAAGTATGTTCCCAATTATTGTGTAAAATTCCTATATTTGACTAATTACTTTATAATTAATTATTTGTAGTTTAAAGTTTCTAAAACTTTAATTAATTTGTATTGAACAAATTCAAAATTTAACAAATTTTATAATTCAACTAAAGTAATTTCATACTAAACAAATTATGCAATAATTAATAGCATGAATTTCATTGAATTAATAAACACAAATATTTATAATCACAATCCATATACCATCATTACATTTGAATTATAATTAATCATGAAAAAAAATAAAATTTAAGATAGTCTCATTCTATGGACATGAATACACTCATAAAACTTTTCTTTGAGTTTTAAGACAATATATTATTGACTTTAGGTATCATATGATTTTCAAATTCCTTCTAACTGTCCTTGCGAATGGACATACCATTTGAATTGTTAAATACCTTCTTCATAATCCAATTCACATATGGATTGACAAATTCCTTGACGAGCTTTCTGTATGACCTTCTATTGTTATAAATATTTTATAATGAATCAAGAATTCTTTATTCATTTACAAACTTAATGTCATATTTCAGTCCTCATATTTCTTACTATGAGTCAATAAACTCCCTTCTCGTAGTACCGATTGAATAAAACCATTGATTTTAATAATATAGTTCACAAGACATTATAAGTCATCACTCATTATTTGGGTCCATTTCAATGTTTCTAATTTCCTTTATCATCTCTTTCATTTTTCTTTTGTGTTTCATGGTTCTAAAAGGAAATTAAATATTAACAAAAAATATTTAAGTCACATTAATGGGTAATTATTAAAAATATATATATTTTCATCAATTATGTGATTTGTAAAAAAAAATAAGACTATAGAAAATATAATTAAAACAAAATTAGTTATATTTTATGACCAAGTAAATAATTAATTCCAATTATTAATTATTTGAAAGAATATATATATAATTAAATAAGTATTAAAAAAACTATTTTAATTAAAAAATAAAAAAAATTATGTCTGACACTTGTATTACATACTATTTTTTTAATTTCTTTATGTGGCATGTGTAAATTACGCTCCACTTTCTCCGCCGATTTCGGCGACCGTATTTCATCCGATGAGGGTTTATAGGTCTTCTAAAGCCAGCTGTGGGGTCATATTAGCCAATGTATACTCGCAACTATGTGAATTAAATAGTGATACAAATATAATTTTTATCATCTTCTACCTTAAATTTTCTAAAAAAAAAATTAAGTCTGCAAAACAATTTTTAGTGTTGATTGACAATGTGTGAGAGTCAATATCTCACTTAATTCTTAACCAAATTTGTGTTCTATATACCAAATTGAAGTCTGACATCTCTACTTTTAAATGAAGTTAAAAATGTCTACAGATTGACAGAGTATGGAGAAATAAAATCTTAAACATGACATGTTGAACATATTTCACAAGTTCCATAATTAAATTGTCATTTAAAAAAATCATAATTAATTCAATACTCAACTAAATCAAGCATATAATATACTGAATTAAAGTTTATAGATTTTAATTTCAAGATAAATTAAAATCTTGTCTAGAAACTAACTTCATATAAAGTAATAATTGGACAAAATAGACATAAAAATCACAATTGTTTGCAATTTATGAACAAAAAAATAAAATGAAAATTGATCCAATGCATGTCTCTAACCAAACTCTAATACTACTTTGTAGGATTTTAATATGAATTTAATTCATAATTGAATCTAATTTTCATACATAATTTCCAATATCATATAAACATGTATTATCCAAATTTCAATTACATTATTAATGAATTAAAATCATAAACCATAATTTATTAGTATTTTAATATGAATTTAATTCATAATTGAATCTAATTTTCATACATAATTTCCAATATCATATAAACATGTATTATCCAAATTTCAATTACATTATTAATGAATTAAAATCATAAACCATAATTTAGATGATTTATCTTTTCAAGCAATCCATGAAGGAGAATTAGAGTCTTACTGTCTTTGATTTTGAGAGTATTTTATGTATTATTTTCAGATTCCAAAAAATTAGATACATGAAGGAAGTTATTTTCTCTTTTTATATTGGAAGTAGGAGAAGTTATTTTCACTTGTAAAAAATAACTCCTCATTCTATTGGGTAACTGCTATAGTAGTTATTTTCCATTATGGGTGTTAATTAACACAATGTGTTTAATATTGCATAGATAAAAATTCCTTTGGTAAAAAAAAACAAATGCTTGTGTGTGTTTGATGTTGCCATTATTGTTTAAACATGATGTCTTGATATTAGAAGTAGGTACTATATCTCAATCAAATTTTGAAAATTAGTTTTACGGCATATATTTCTATCCATGCAATCATATTATTATTATTAAACTATTATGAAGCTAATGCTTGTTTGGTTAATCTAAAATCTTACAATAATGGTGTGAAATAATTTTTACTGCTCTCTCATTTCTTGTAATTAATCCATTAATGTTTGAATAATTAACAAGATCATCATTTGTTTATAAATGAAATGGATGGGAAATAACATTCCTCACGAATTAGTGACAAGTTAAGAATAAGGACAGATATGCCTTCAGTGTTCTCTAAAATATTTTATAGTATCCCTTTTAGTCTCTAAAAAATTTATTTATATATATATATAGTATTTTGCCCCATTAATAATGAAAAAATTATTATTAAAATATAAGTATTCGAAAAAAATAATTATAATAATTTAGAGTTTATATTATTATATTATTATGAATGTATAACTTTTTTTATACCAAAAGTATTCAAAAAGTTGTATTTTTTTCTTTATAATTTTTAATTTATTATCTATTAAATTAAATTTTTACTCAATGAAAATAAATTCTTTATCTGTCCTCGCTCAAGAATACAGCCAATAGGCCCAACACATGGTTAAAAACATATAATTAATTTTACTTTTAAAAAAATACCATTGAAAAATTTTATATTGGACTTTTCCCAAAATAATAATAAAAAAGGTAGAGAATTAGAATGCAATTATTCATAAAATATGAGATTAAATAAAGCATTCCCAGTCAGGTAGGCAAGAAAGTAGGCAGGAACAAAAATATTTGCTATTCTGCCAATCAATCTTTAGCATCCAAACCTATGGGATCCACTCCATTATTTTTGTGTATATAATTTTAGTTCCAAACTATAAATAAATTAAATATGCATATTTTCCCTGCCATATGATTTAATCTTCATTTCCATGGACTGTTATCAATATAATCTCCTTCACACATCATAAAATAATTATTCTATTAATTATTCCCTGCCATATGAATTATTGACATGTTTTTACTTTTTAAAATACAAAATTTGCTATGAACTTTATAAATTATTAATTGAATTGACTTCCTTATTATTAATTTTGAACTAATTCATTTGACATTTATGAAATATTTGAAATCTAATTAATAATAATAAGGGGAATTAGTTAAATAAAATTTCATCTACCCCTTAGTTATGAAACTTTTAGTATCTAATAAATGATAATTCATTAAATAAATTTTTAAGATGGGTTAAATTAATCCAAATTTGATAATTGAAAATGTCAATTAAATAAATATTTAATTATTCATTCTCATAAAATTTAGAGACTAAAACATTTTCCCAACTTTTTAACTATAATTTGATTTTTTTTTTGTCTAAACAATCTAATATTTTATGGCCGCTATAACCCAATGAACCGAAAACTAATTTAGATTCAAATTTTAAAAGTATTTCTTATTTAGGATTTAAATTCAAAATTTCTAATTAGAAGAGAAAAAAAAAATTTCTTACTCTCGCATCTCATCTGTTTAAAATAGTTTGTATTTTGAATTAATCAGTCACAACTTATATTTTAAAATTTCTTTTCATATAATAATAGTCATATTGTTAAAAGTAAAATACATATTCTTCGGCTATCTTTTGAAAAAGAGGAAAGGAAGGTATCTCTACCATATCTCACTTTAAGTTCAGAATTTCTTATAATAAATACCCACTTAAATTGACAGCAACTGCACTGAACAATCACAACTTATACTATTCTCAAAAAAGAAGGAAAAAAAAGAAAAGAAAAGAAGACACAACATATACAATACTCTGACTCTCCCATAAACCAATATTCAGTAAGTTTCATTTTTTTAAAAAAATTAAAAGAAGAAGTTTCAAATCTTTAAATAGTAAGATAATTTGTTGGTCTAAAAATTACTTCTAACTCTACTATATAGTATTAATTTTTTATATATAAAGATCCGACTGAAAATTTCAATTCGAGAACTGAGCATTTTCAATAATATTTTTTATTTTAAAACACATTTTTAGTATAATAAAAAATATCTTAGAATATTTTTAAATATAGATAGTAAAAATATTTTTACATATCCAATAAATTATTTTTATTTTTACTTTTTATTTTACTTTATTTCATATAAATTAATATTTATAAAAAAATAAATAATTTTTATTATAAATAAAAAGAAAATTATTTTTTAAAAAATACACTAATAAAAAATAGAAAATATATACAATAATTATAATTAGAATAGAAAATAAAATTCATTATTTACTTTAAATTTTAAAATAAAAAATATATCTCAAATAAATAAATATTCTGTCTAATATCCGATGCTAAGAGCAAGGGGCAGAATTTCTTTTTCATTTAAAAAAAAAGGGTCACAGTAATTCACAATTAAGACTTTCTTTTCCCTGTTATCAAACAGAAGATCAGGCTTAGCCAATTAAATTTATTTTTTTCTTAACAATTCTGTAAATGTAAATATACCAAACCCAGATGGGCATTTTATTAAGAAACCTCATCCTTCTCATGGGACCCACTCTTAGTTTACTGTATTACTATTACTAAGCCAATATTAAACACTGCTTTATATGGAAATTATATTACTTAATATTTACTAATTAATTACTCTCCTTTAGTATTTTTAATTTTATAATAATTGTGTAAAATTATTACTAAAAAAATCTGAACTTTAAGGCCTTGTTTGTAAACTTTCCCTCTAAAGGAGAAAAAGTATTTTCCTTTTTTATCATCTCATCGTATTTGAGAATTTTTCTTTCAAGAATGAAAATAAATTTTATTCTTTATCTTTATTTTTTTATTATATTTTGTATTGAAGTAATATAAGTAAAATAACAAGAAAGATGAAAAAATAAGATTTATTTTTTTTATTTGGATAATTTTATTGTGAGAAGAAAAAAATATATTTTTATATATTTATTATTTTATAAAATAATAAATATTTTACTACAATAATCAAGAATTAAAATAAATATAATGACATTTTTTAACAAATTTTTCATATTTTTTTAAAAAATAAAAAATAAATATTATTTTACCTCACGGAGCAAAAAAAGAGGAGAGAATCTAGAATTGAATGACCAATTTTCTGTTTTTTTAAAAAAAAATTAATATGCTTAAAAACCCAGAAAAAAATGTAAATGAAGGAAGTAATATATTATATTTATATAAGTGAAAAAAAAAAAAGAAAGAAAGAAATGTAAGAGTGGGATAGAAGTGAAAGTGAGAAAAAGCAGAGAATAAAAAGAGACCGGACGTTGACAAATTTCATGTCACTGTTCTTAGAAGGGCGTTTGTTGTTTGTGTAAAGATTTTCTTATCTGGGATCTCTCTCTTTCTTTCTTTCTTTCTCTCTCTAGCATCATTAAAAATGCTCGCTTTCTCTCTCTAAAATAAAAACCATTTTCTTTCTTTCTTTCTTTCTTTCTTTCTTTTTTTAAATGAATTTATTTTTCTCTCTAAATTTTTCTCTTTTTTGTTGTCGTTGTTGAAAGAGAGAGAAAGGAGAGTGGCCCAGCAGATCGAAATATCCTTCTTTTGTTCAATTCTGGAGACGATCTAAGCTCCTTTAATGGAGTTGTAATAACACCTACTTTTTTCGTTTGCTACTGTTATTTTTTGAGCTCTGTCTGTCTGTCTCTTTCTTTCCGTTTCTGTATGTGTAAGTTCTTTTTGATAGTGCCAGCTTTTACGGCTCTTTGAATTTCATTTTTATTTATTTTTTTTGAATTCTTGGTCTGCGATGCGGAGGGCGGAGGCAACTGTTGAATGATTGAACCCATTGGGGGATTCTTCAGGAGAAGAGATAAGAGGATGTGGGTCTAAGGTATTATTTATTTATTTATTTTATTTACTCTGTAGGTAATTTGATTTATTTATTTTTTAATATTTTGGTTAATTGGGTTTTACTTTATTGGTTGATTTAGTTAATGCTCAACTTATGTTTTGAGTTCGCCGAATTGTATGGTTCATAGCTCGTCTAATTTTTTTACTACATTTTTCTTTTCTAATTCTTTCCTACATAGTAGTTCACTAGAATTTGTTGTTCTTCGATTTGTTCTTTTATTGATTTTTGTTTGAGGATTGATTTGATGGGTAATTTGAATTCATGTGGTGAGCTCATAATTTATATGGTAGGTTCTATTGCTTGTATTTGCTGATATGTTAGTTCAGATTGTAGTCGAAAGGGATCTGTTATGATAATTTTTTGGGATTTATTTATTTTAATTTTCTTATTTATCCACTATAATAACTGCAAGGGAACATATTTGAATTTTCCTTATTGATCATAGAGATTATTATCAATAGGCGACCCTGGGCCACTAAATGCTCTTTATGCCTTCTCCTTGAAGTTCTATCTCTATTTAGGACTTCTTTGGATATTTAACAGTGTTGAAACAGTTTGATGATGCCCTGATTTATGTTTTGTTAATATGTCTAATTCTTTAGTTCTTACTGAAGAGCATTCTTACTCCAGCAAAAATGGTGGAGAGCTTTGTTTCTTTTCTAAACATGTTCAGAGGCTGGTTGAGAGTTGATTATTTAGGAAATTTTATCAATTTGAGCAGGTAGATAGGGTTGCTTCATATAATGTTTTTCAATCCAGCTGCTTGTAACTTGTAAGCAGATGGGGTTTGATGTGATCATTTATTACCGCCAGAAAATGGGTAAGACAAGAACAGGTGTTGGTACTTGATAGCTTGTGTGCTTCCCTAAAGGATGTAATTTGAATTACAGCATATCTGCAAGTTTTTGTTTATTATCCACAGCTGTTCTGGAATAGGAAGCCTTTGTGGTTAAATGGCGTACATTCTAATGCTGTTTAATGGCTGTCTGAATGTTTAGCTTATATCAAGAATATACCTATTCTGAAATTCCCAAAAAAAAAGGACATAATGGATGGCAAATTAGATATGGAAAGAAGGATTGCTGATCAACAATTTTTGATGTGGTTCTGAAGTTTGAACTTTGAAGCAGTGAAGAACTTATAGAGGTTGTGAAGTTCTTGTTTCTATTATTATGGCTATATCAGTATGGCATGTGAGTAGAACACATCTAGATGTTTATCTTTATTTCACATTCGATTCCTCCATTTGTATTTTGTCGCTTATGGAACTCAAAGAAATAGTGAAATTGCTGATAAGTTTTGTTCTTTCTTTGCAATTTTTCTGCATGCAAGTAAATTAAACAGTATTGGGCAATATTTGGTAGTCTGCTAAAAAATAATGTTGCCAAACGGCATAATGAATATTGGCATTGGTTTTATCTCAAGTTTGGGTGGTCATGGATATATAGGCATGCACTATGGAGTACTGTGTATACATAGAAATCTAGGGATATTAGGGTAGCAATATTGGTGATATATGAAAAATATGATCCTTCTTATGGAAAAGTTAACTGATATAAACTTGAGCTGGCACATCGCATCCAACTCGATCATTTTATTAATGCTACCATATTCTATGGTAGCTTTTGTAGCTAGATTAAAGATGGAAATTCATAATTTTTATTTCCTCTAAGCATTTCTTTCTATCAGAAAGATTACGTGCTTGAGTGCATTCTGGATGCTGCCATTATTTTTCCCAGTAATCTTGTGCTTTGAAGTAGGAGAGACAATAACCTTTGAGGAAAATAGATAATGAAATATTGAAATTGTTCTATATTGTAAACAAGGATTATGTTCATATTTTCATTTCCTTGCATGCTCTCATGTCTTCAAATGTTGTGCTTATGAAAATAAATTCCTTCTGACTTGCCTAGTGAAATAGAAAGATGATAAGAGAAAGGCTGCTATGGGAGAGGTCATAGAAGGATATAAAAGTTGTACCAGGAATATAAGTTGTGTTAGCATTTTGTTTGCCATTTGCTTAATTTAACTTTCATGTTTAATTGTTTATTGTGTATTTGTTGTGTTGATACCACTATATGTCTGTTTGAACATGGCACTGCCAATTTTTTTTTTTTGGACACTTCCAAATGTAGGATATAAGAATGGGGTTCAAAGTCAAATGTTTATCTTTCATTGAAAATAATGAGGTTTTTGGGGCTGTATCATAAACCCTTTTGAACTCCTGTACCTTTTTTCTGTAAAAATAATGATCACCATTATGTTTAGTTGATAACTGGAATTGTTTGCTGCTTTTAGGATGCCAACTAAGCTTTATTTTATTTGCTTATTGTTGATCATATTGATATTTAAATTGATTTAGTCAACATAGCTTTTGAACTTGCTTCTTTATTCCAGATATGTGTTTCCCAATTGCATCTGCTCTAATCATTAATATTAATCTGGATAGAAGATGCTCGTATTCATGGATGATGCAGCTTGTATTTGATGGTTTCTGTTTATGTCTCTCTGAGATTATGAGGGGACTAAGATCCATGATCTTGTAGTTCCTTGGTTTTTTCCGTCTCATAATTTATATATCATGATTGTCAGAGGCATCATTTGGTCAATAGAACCATATAATCTTAGTTTATTGTGATAGATTCGCAAAAAACTTTTTCTAAGCAAATTTCTTTTCATGCTACTAAAAAATTGTTTTATTTGATAGTTTTTCAGTTGTATTTCATTTTTTCCATGTTTTTTACGGATTACCAGGAATGGGAACAAAGGTACAGTTTGAAAGCTGCTTCCCAGGATATTTCTCAATGAGGGATCTTAACAAGGATTCTAACAGTTGTAGCTGGCACCTGTACTATGGGGATAGACATTTCACAAATGGGCATTACTACAATGGATTTTTGCCAAGGACCATTACAGATGTCTACTCAGGTTATGACAAGGATGTAGTAAAGCGGACAATGCTGGAACATGAGGCCATATTTAAGGATCAGGTATTCTTGGTATCAAGTTTTTTCTAATATGTGGAATTTGATATACTGTTCCTTTGAGATTTTTTCATGCAATCTGAATTCAGAGGTCGTTCACCTTATATGGGCCAACAAAAATCAACTTAAGCTGATGTCTGTGCCATTCTATTTGTTTGCTAGGCAACTGAATATTCTTTTCTCTTGTTCTTTTCTTATCTAGCTATGTGAACTTCACCGCCTGTACAGAATACAGAGAGACCTAATGGATGAAGGTAAAAGGAAAGAATTATATAAAAATCGGATTCCTGTTGAGACATCATTGTCTTCAAGCCCCTTAGCATCCCAAATTACATCTGAAGATGCTCGGAAATGGCACATCCCAGGTTTCCCTTTGGGAAACTCTGTTTGTGCTGGACCATCTACCTCAGGCATTGAAGAGTTGCATTCTCCTCTAAGTTCTATGAAAGGAAGCAGTGTACAAGCTAGTCCGTTGCTATCCCAAAATGGAGGTACTTCGAAAGATGTGGAGATATTTGATTCCAGACCCACAAAAGTGAGGAGAAAGATGTTTGATCTTCAACTTCCTGCGGATGAGTACATAGATACTGAAGTAGGAGAACAACTAAGGGATGAAAATGCATGTGCTATTTCTAGTTATCTGCCAAATAGAAACCATATAATTGCACATGAGAGTGGAGTAAATTTACTTATGTGCAATGGTGTGCAGAATAATTGCCAAGGAGATGCATTGCAATCTGAATCATGTTTAAAAAGCAAAAATAATTTGGCTGACTTGAACGAGCCTCTTGAGGTTGAAGATGCAGATATGTCTGCAAATGATCATCTGGATTGTACCTCCCGCCATTGTGAGATTCAAGAGCATGCAGTAGTTGCTAAAACTAAGTCACAGTTTCTTGGTTTCTCCGAAGAAATTTATTTGAACTCTCATAAGGAGAGCAATAATGGGGCTGTCAGTGATATGCATTTGCAGAATAATGCTAATGGAAAACCATGGTTTCCCCAAATGCTGGACTCAGGTATGATATCTTCATGAAATTGTCATTTTTAATTTCTTGGTTTAATTTAAATTCTTCATTATCCTACGTCATGCAGTTAAATCAGCAAATCTCTTTCACAGATATTTTCTTGAGGAAGAGTTAATAGTTTCTTCTTTGTATATGAACTGTGTACAGTAGGACCATAAATAAGCCATTCCAAGTCAAGCTAGGCTTGGCTTGTTTAATAAACGAGTAGAATTGATCCAAACAACCCCTATGTCCATGTGTAGCTCACAAGCCTAAATTGTTCTATAAATTTGGATTGCAAGTAATTTATGGATTTATGTAAAAGTACATAATTTTTTTTATACAAACATCAAGCAATTTCTATAAATTTTTACGATATTAATGTCAATTAAGAAAGATTTGTAATAAATAAGCATGTTCAAATTAGTATTGTTTTTTTAAATATAATATTCAATGCATAAAATTATGATTGTTAATAAACGAGTTTCAATGAGTTGCTTGGAGACTATTAAATGTGTTGAACAGACCTTACTCAAAAACTTGTCTATAGAACAAGACGCAAAAAGAGGTTTGAGAAGTGCTTGTTTAAGTACTCAAATCAGCTTGAATGAGACCTTACCAAGTCAAATCATTTGCTGTTCATGAATGGCTTGATTCATTTTGGCTAGGAAAGGGTATAGAACTAATATTTCAGTTTTTGAAAACAAAGGGAAACAACATTCTATATTTAAAACAAAAATTGTCATGGATGGCTTTGCTTTGCTATTCTCTAGATAATCATTATTCTTATGCCAGCTCATTGACTGTCCTAACATTTGATATTTATTACTCAATTTGGAAAGCTGTCAGTTATTGCATTTCTAATACTTCAAAAATCAAATATTTTGATAATGCCGTTCAAGAATGTTCCATTTGGTTATGTTCTCAAATGTTGCTTTCCTTGCTGCAGTGCATAGTGAAAACAGCCTGAAGTCTGTTTCTCAAGGTCTTCAGCCAGAAAAGTTGCCTTCATCTTCTCAGCCAATACAGGACCTGTTAAACAAAAGTAATGAATCTGCGACTGCTGAAGGCAAGGCAGATCAGTTAAGAGAAAGAACAGTTCATGGTTCAGAATTTTCTCAAAGAAAAAAGGAGAGTTCCAATAGCCGTCCTGTATCAGTTGTTGTCTCCAATATTCCAAGTCAGTATGGAATTGATCCTTCTTCTGATTTGAGCAAGTCCTGGTCGCACTCTATTTCATCTTGGGAAAAGCTTAATGGTAGCTTAAATCATAAGTCGATGTCAGTTCAAATGCACCCCTATTTGAACTTATCTGCAACCTTGAGTAGGAGTTCTCAGTCATCGACTCAGAGTCATGGTGCTTTAGGAGAGAGGTGGAATTATTTCACTAGTTCTGCAACTAACCTGAAAACTGAGTGTGACATGCCTGACCAAAATGGATTTTACCGTGGATCTTCATCAGGGTCCAAGGAACTGCTGATCCAGTTTTCTTCAGGCAATTGTGATTATTTGAACTGCAGTAGTGCCAGTAATGCAGTCCCTGAGGATTTCATCAACCACAATTTGGCAAAGCTCTACAAGGGTTCAAATTGCGTGGACTTGAAGTCTGCAAAAGAGGTGAACTTGAATGTAGTGTTCTCAAACAGCTCTTCGACCAAGATGGCTTCCCAACAAAGCCCAGAGGTCATTGATTTAGAAAGAAATCATGATGACAGTGTTGTTGCTTTGCCTTGGCTACAAACCAAGCCTATTTGTAAAAATGAGTCTACTTGTGCAGGGGTGGATTTGCATACTGGGGGGTTCAGTGAGTTGCAGTCATCCCTGAATCTGTTGTCTGATAAAAGTGAAGCTGGGAAGGTTCCTAATCAAGTAGGTCTTCAGAATATAAAATCAGCTTCTCGTTCCATTAGTGCTGAGGCTAGTAGGATTGAGACAAGTGACTCCTCAAGTTGCAGAAAAATTCTTGGCTTTCCCATTTTTGAAAAGCCACACATTTCAAAGATAGAATCTTCTCTTACCTCCCCTTTTATGTTGCTTCCTCAACCTTCAGAAGTAGTAGAAAATAACAGGAAAATTAGGGTTCTTGACATTAACTTACCTTGTGATCAGGCAGTTCCTGACTGTGGTGTTGAGACTGCAGCAGAGGTTGTGGTTATTGAACGGGAAGCAGACACGCTAGTTGCCAATGTCAGACATCAGATTGATTTGAACTCTTGTGTAATTGAGGATGAAGCTTGTTTGATCCCTTCAGTTGCAGACTCTATTGTGAATATTATTTCAGAAATAGATTTGGAAGCCCCTGCAGTTCCTGAGAATGAAGAGGATGTCATTCAAGGAGAAGAATGTCTGGAAAAGGCTTATGTGGCAACTTCAGAATCATGGCAGCACAAAGCTGACAGCCCACCAGATGAATGTACGAGAGCAGCAGCAGAGGCAATAGTTGCCATCTCTTTAAGTGGTTACCAAAATCATCAAGATGATGCCACTTGCCATCCATCAGAAGATTCTATGATAGATCCTCTCCATTGGTTTGTGGAGGTAGTTTCCTCATTTGGAGAGGATCTAGAGAACAAATATGCTGCTTTGGGAGCCAAGGATTGTCAAAATGATAACGGGTCTTCCTCAGAAGATTACTTCGAGTTTATGACTTTGAGATTGACAGAGACCAAGAAAGAAGATTACATGCCCAAGCCTTTGGTTCTAGAAAACTTGATACTGGAAGTAGGTTCAACTTTATTACCAACTCAAACCCGAAAAGGCCATGCAAGAAGAGGCAGGCAACGGAGGGACTTCCAAAGGGACATTCTTCCAGGTCTTGCTTCTCTTTCAAGGCATGAGGTAACAGAAGATCTTCAAACATTTGGCGGTTTAATGAAAGCAACAGGCCACTTATGGCATTCGGGATTAACAAGAAGAAACTCTACCAGAAATGGGTGCGGGAGGGGGAGGGGGAGGAAGCGCTCATTGATTAGCGCCTCTCCTGCTGCAGTAGCAAGCCCACCTCCTCTAATTCAGCAACTTAATAATGTTGAAGTGGGACTAGAGGATAGAAGTCTAACAGGGTGGGGTAAGATTACTAGACGTCCCCGCCGGCAAAGATGCTCTCCAGGTAATCCTCTTGCTCTCCCTTTAACCTAATTTTCAGGAGAGGCTTTGATATATTGATTGAGAATGATATGGCGGGAAGTGGGAAGATTCTTTTCTACGGCTATGGGAACTGAGCTCATTGTGAGCCATTGGGGATTCTTTGTACATTTATTTGCCGATAAACTGGGTCCCCTTGATTACTGTATTTGGGGTGGTGACCAACTTTGTATTATTCATAAATAATATTGTATGGTTTCTTAGATATATAATAGGATTACTTTGGTTGTGTATCAACATTGAGGTATGGTACTATCCATCTGTTATAGGGGTAAATTTCCATAATCTTGATGATGATACTGGTGTGTTACCTGATTCTGATAAAGCTTCCCAGTTCGCGCAGAAAGAACATTGTCGGATGCTAACATTTTGTTGGAATTGTAGATGCTAAGAATGCTGGTTTTATATAGCCCTAAAATTACTAGACAATTGAGTGAATGGATACGGTTCTTCACTGCTTGGCAGGAGATTAAACATGACATGTTATCAGAAAAAGGTTTTGGGAAAAGGTGCATAATATAAAAGAGTTTTAGAGTGTGCAGCCATTTCAAGAAATTAAACCATCAGAACAACCCATCATATGATATCTCTAAACTTCTATAATCATAGCATCCATTTATAAAAAAATAATAATAATAAAATATGCCCAAGAGAGTAGCTCCAGCCTCACAAGTACAACAGGATCAAATTCATCCACCGGCTACCATTGAAATTGAAGTTAGTTGTCGTCCATATAAATCAAACTAATATAGTATTGGGCAATTAAGGAACTTGATGACTGCAAAAAAGAGATGACTAATTAAATTTCAGGCCTAAGACCAAAAACTACTAATTAAAGGATGGCAAAGATGGGTGATTGGGTCCATGTGAATGTATAAAGCATGGGTAACAAATTAATTTCTGGATTGTTGGCTTGTTTATATTGTGTTTGATATTGATAAAGAGGTTTTATGTGATTGTCTTTTCGTGTGTGTGTGTGTATATATATATATATATATATATATATATATATATATATATATATATATATATATATTTACGCACAGAATGAGTAATTAATTGCTGTAATGATTTTAATTAATTGGGATTTGGGATAATTGTAATGAATATTGAAGTTTGATGTATTGAATTGGATAATGAAGAATGTATTATGGCGAGAGAGGAGGAGAGGGGCGCGGAGGAGGAGAAAATCTAAAGCCACATTCAGATTGAGAGATATTTTTTAGAACTAGAGAATTATAACAATTTATATCAAATTTATTATTTTTCTGCTTAAAAAAAATCAAAATTTATGGATTTAGAAAAATCTCTTACCAAAATCTTTTATTTTTGAAGAATTTAATTTCCACCTAAGTCCAAAATACATTGTTTTTTATTATGAGTGATTATTGTCTGATTTTTTTATTTCAATATTGTCTATAATAAATGAATAGTATACCAAAACTATTTTAAAGCTAAAAATACAATAAAAACCATTTGCCAATTATTTTATTTTATTTTCACTTATTTTTCTGTATTATTTTGTATATGAATTAAAAAATATTAATAAGTTAATTCCAAAAAGCAAAAAAACTAATTGTTTAATTTATTCACAAATATAATACAAATAATAAATTTTTATAGAATTTTGAGCAAAAAAATTTGTAATATATTTTAAATTTGACAATAATAATAATTTTATTAATTTTATTTTTTAGAAAATTTACTCTAAACTATATTATTTTACAATTAAGTATAACGTGATAAAAATGAAAAATATTTAATTCATGATATATTACCAATATTTGATAAAGAATAAAATTAAAAAATTAATTATTAAATCTATGATTGTAATAATTGAATAAAATGAGTGTAACATAAATTACATCATAAAGCTATACGTTTTATATTGGAACCAAAAAAAATAATTTTTATAATTTATAATTCTTACAACCCATAAATTTAAAATTTATTAATTTTATGAGATTTGGTCATAATCAAAATAAACACGTTGGATACTCTTTTAACTACCCTTCTTTTTGTTATTACTTTATTCCATATAATAATAATAATTAAAACAAAAAGCCGTCATCGTCATCATGCAAAAAGGCTTTTGAGTGCCACTCCTACTTGTCTTTTCACCTGTCTGTCCTTTTCTTTCCCTTTCTTTTCTTTGGATTGCATTACTTCCTTCTATTCCATTTCTATGGACCCACCTTCTTCTTTTTCCCATTTTCTGCCTTTTCGTTTTCCTTTCTCTAGATATTATCTATGATAAATTTAGATAGAGTACTAGTTTAATTATTTTATTACCCACTGTCCAAATTCGATTATATATTTCTATAATTCTTTTAATATTGATTATTTGGTACTAAATTTTAATTATGTGATATAAAAGTTTAATTTATATGTAACATTATGTAGATTTTTATTTATTTTTAAAAACTTAAAAAATAATGATTTTTAGTAATGATTTTTAGGGTGTGATTATTATTGTTTCAATTTTATTTTTTAAAAATCAAGGACTTATTTGGCTGGATTTTTTATTTTTATTTTTATAACTTAAATAAAAATATGAAATCCTCGAAATGTCATTTATTACATATTATTTATTATTTTTAATATCCAATTTAACTTAAAAGAATCTTCCAAAAATTATGCAAAAAGGACATATAGAGAATAGACTCGTTTCTCCTTTGCCAAGGACACCAAAATTTTTACCATATTTAAGGTAGCTCACCAAAAATTAGATGGTAAAATTTTTAATATTTTCTTATAAATAGATGAGCAACTTTTTAATTATTTCTAACATTTAGTAGGATTTTGCACTTAAATCTCCACTTTTTTAAAGTCTAACTAAGCAATCTTTAACATTTCATTCTATCAACATTATAGCCCTTCTAATTAGTTATCCATTAACTATATATATTAAAATCCCTTAACTTTCGATAAAATTTAAACTGACATCTCTGATTTTTTTCAAAATTAATTAAACAATTTTTGGTATTTTATTATATCAATAATAAAATATTAGTTAGAGTTTTATGTAGAAATACATACATTAATTTTATTTAAGATGCTAAAAGTTTAAACAGTTACTTAAAAGTTATAAACTACCATTTTTGTCTTATGAATACCCATTTTTAAATAAAATTTAAATATTTTTTAATGTTAAAAATATACAAAATCCTTTATTAGTAAAAACTCTTTTTAGATGTTGTTGGATTTTTATGGGTTTGGGCTACCCATATAGACTTGATCCAGTCCAAAATCCAATAGGCAATTTTTACTTAAATAAAAAATTACTCTTTCATTTAAAAAAAAAAAAACTTCCTCTTCATCCCTTTAGAAATTTTTCTTCTGCAACAATAGTAATCCCATATCTATTCAACTAAGAATCGGAGGCATTTGTATTGTGAAATTAAGTTTAATTTTGGTAATTTGACTCTATTCGAAGTATTGAAATCACACTGAAAATACTTAATAAGTAAATATCCGCTGCTCAAAAATTCATGCATTGTTATTAGAGCCTTAATTGTATATTTTTGTACTTGAACTGGTAATTAGAATAATTTTTGAGTAATATTCCATGAAAATCTGAATTTTTTTTTTCATTTTTTTGGAAATTATTGCTTCTATTTCATAATTCAAATTTGATATGGTTAGAAAGCTCTCATCACAAGCTTTCTAACGAGTAATTTTATATATTTTTCTGACGAGTGGTTAATTTTCTATAGATTTTTAAAATTTCTGATTGAAATTAGGGTTTTTAAATTTCTAGAAACTGTTTTTAGTGTAATTTCCACTCTTGAAAGCACTGTGTGCTTTTCAAACACGGCATCCACAAATATAAAATAGACTAAAAAATAGTCAAACATGGTTTAGAATAGTAAAAAACGTAGAATAATTGAAAAACAAGAAAAAATATCATTGGAAGGTGGCACGTATGCCACACGCATGAAGTGTGACACTTGTCACACACAAGTGGAAATATGTGGCACATGGTATCACCCATTGGACTGATGTGGAATACTTTTGATGATGTGTCATCCACAATTAGGCAATGACACGTGGACAATTATGACATGTGCCAATATTTTGTTGGGCCACATGGATAGCATGATGACATGGTTGTCCACTTGTCACTGACATATGGCACGACTCTGCCACGTAGATCTCTTTTATTGGTCCACTAGGACACTGACGTGGTGATTATGTGACAAGTGAGATGGCGTGTTGCCAGCCTTTTATTGGTGTGTGGCGATACATAAGAGATTAGTTTTTGTCCAATTTTTTTAAAAAAATTGCTTAAAATTCAAAATTCTATTTAATGAATATTTTTTCAGAATTTTTTTAACAACTATTTGATGTATTATTTGATGAAAAATATGCAACTTGACATATAATTATTGAGATTTGAATAAAGTATATATGAATATTTTTGGTCACATGAAATATATTATATGGTGTTTAATGTTGCTTTTGATTTGTTCATATATGAAGTGAGGAATTAAATGCTTATCGTTTTGGAGCGATTATGTACATATAGGAAAGATCTGAATTACTCACTAGCAGAGCACATCAACGTGATGTACTATAAGTTGTAGACTTTCCTTATAATATTTAGTAAGTACTATGATTAGCTGTGGAACAACAAATGTCCATTGTCATTGATTCTTTACCTGATACATGGAAAGAGAAAATGAAGACGCTTAATAAAAAAATCAAGCAATTTAACTTATAAAAATATTGAGGAAGAATTGACTTGGGAGCTGGAGCACCGGATACAAAATGGTATTAAGCGATTTGGCAAGTCAATGAATAATTATCCATGGATGAGAAAGATATATGGTACATTAGCAAAAAGAGAACTTGCTAAGAGAGAATTGTCGGTTCACCCAGAAAATGAATGAGTTGAACTCAATATTAGGACATGTTTAGTGTTTTATGACTATTTGTTATTTTTGACTTTGTTTAGTATTTTTCTAAACATGTAATGAATGTTTATAAGTTTCAGTGTTAATATTTATTTTTCTTATATATATAAATATATCTTTCATTGTTTTATTACATGAAAATATGCATGTAATACTGTGGGTATATTAGATTGGTAGATTAATGAATCTCATTTATATAATAAATGTCACATGTTTAAATTAAACAGCGATAATTGGACTATGTTAGCAAAAATTGATTGGGTTGTGTAACAATACTTTTATTTTTGTTACTTGTATTAGGTTGTTATTGATTAATTTAAAACATTGTGACATAAAATGATTATTGTTATAATGAATTGTGTTAATCCTAATTATGATCATTGTTTCTAAATAGTTGAAATGACTGCGACAAAAAGCATAATTGCTGATTTTGAACTAAGAAGATAAACTGAATGATAAAAATTATGACATTTGGCATCGAAAAATTCAGTATCTCCTGAAAAAGCAAGATATACTAGAAACAATAATACAACCAATGGTTATGCCTGAACATGAAACCACTGGTCAACATAGGCGGGATATAGAGGCATATCAAGTCTACAAGTATAAAGATAGAGTTGCTCGTATATTGATGCTGAGCAACATGAGAAATGACTTTATGCTATGCTTTGAAAAGAATCGTTTAACCCAAGCAGTTTGGATGTTGTCAAGGTCTGATTTGGTGGAACTTTGACAATAAGATTGCATCAGTTGACTCTAAAATTTGATACGTACAAGAAGAATTATAATCATACTATGAAACAATACCTGTCAGGTCAGCATCTGAATCTGTGACAGTATGACTACATTAACTTATGCTAAGGATCTGAAGTATCATGGAAAAATTAAATACATCCAAATTATATATTACTATGTTAGAGACATAAACACACAAAATGAAGTAGTCCTAAAATACATTTTATACGAATAGAATGGTAGCATATCTATTTATTTTAAGGGCAGAAAATGTCTTATCTGCTAATTTAGGTCCCAAATCGTGCGAGTTGTTAAATCGATTTGTCGGTTCGACTGGAGTCTAAATTTGAATTTTAACCTAAAAATAATTAAAATAAAGATAAATAATTATAAAAAAATATTTAATAAAGTGTTTAAAGTATTTAAAGATATTATTTTATGGTGAATGACCTAAATGCAAAATTTGAAAAGTTTTAGAGTCAATTCGCAATTTACCAAAAATTGGAGGGTTAATCGGGATAATTATCAATTAAATGCATGAATTGGATATAAATACATGTGATAGTTGGCCAAACCAAATGTCATATATTAAAAAGCTAATTAACGTAAATATCTAGATATTTATTAAGAAAATGGGACTCATCATTAATGATTTTGGCATTTTCTTCTCATTTTTTTTCTTCATTCCTTATCTCTTTTCATTTAGAATTTTTTGTCTTCCTAAACTAGCTCCACGTTTCCACAATTTCTTCCATAGCCAAAGCTTCCTTCTAATGAGAGAAAGTGAGAAAAGAGAAAGAGAAAAGTGAGAGAAAAAAAAAACTATTTTTTTGCACAACAAAACTTAAGGAAGCTTGAGAGAGAAAAAAGAGAGAGAGATAAGCAATAAAATATAAGAGAAAAACCTCCAAAATTTCAGCCATAAAAGAAAAAAGTTTGAGGTAAAGTGTTCTTAATCTTTTCTTTAAGTTACTCTAAAGGAAGATGATGTTTTAAACTCATTTGGAGTTTATTCTTTAAGAGATAGATTTTAGGGGTTAGAGATATATAATGAAAAAAAATGTATTTTATGAGTTTCTTGTATACTCAAGAAGAGAAAAAATATAAGAGAAAGGAAAATGAAGTATAAAAGACTATAGAGAAAAAAAATAAGTAAGTGCATAACTTAAGATAATAGATTATATTTTATCATAAAGTTGCATAATTTGAGTATTTGGCATGTAAATAATTCTTAATTAGTAGTATTTGGTGATAAAAATTTTGGGAGTGCATGTTTGCTAGACTTAAGATTATATTTGGTAAAAATTGAATTGTGTATTTATGTATTTTTTACTAGATTCTATGGAGAAATCTGTATATATTTTACTATAACTTAAGTTCTGGAATTCTGATTTATATTTTATTTATTGGATTTGAAATTTAAGACATAGTGTTAAAACTCTGATGAAGAATACAAAATGTTATTTTGAATATAACTATGCTTAGTTTTAGCACAAAAGTAGGACTAGAAAATTGTTCACGAAATTCTGGACAATGATTTTAATGACCAGTCAATATTCATTTGATCATATCTTTTGCTACATAACTCCAAATTTAATGATTCAAGTTTCATATTAAAGCTAAGATATAAGGATAAAATTTTTAAGAAGACCTTATAATTTAATTCTGCTGTTAATAGATCCAAAATTAAGGTTCAAAATAAAAAATAGAATCCGCCAGTAATAGAGAAAAATATGAATTGTGGAATTTGATGTGAAAAATAATATGAACCTTTTTATATTATGTAAATAATATTTTTATTGAGTAATTATGTGATTAACTGAGCCATTAAATCATAAATGTATAAATTTAAGAATTATGAATTTTAATGACAATAATTAAGCCATTGAACACACACCTAGTTTAGAACTAGAATTTTAGATAGTTTGACTTGCCAATCAGAAGTCTATTAATACCAGTGATGACATATATATTAATATTGGTGATGACATATATATTAATATTAGTGATGACACTCATATTACTACTGGTGATGACACATATATTAATGTCAATGATGACACTCATATTAATGTCAGTAATGATACTTGTATGCATATACCATTATGCCCGAATGACAACTTTATTATGCCTGGATGACTAAATATGTTATCACGATTATTTGTTTTTAGGTGTTATGGGCGTAAATATGTTAACTTTGTATAAATAATTTTATTTATGAATTACCTGTTCATAATATGAATTTGAAGAATAATTTATTTGGATAAGATGATTATGTAATGCTTGCATATGAAAAATTCACATTTGTATATGTATAAAGAATATGCAAATATATATATATATATATATATATATAATAGATTATTTAATCGGACATATATGTATGATGACACATTATGATATATTGCATGAATATAGTTTATTACTTTATTTATATACACCACTAAGTCTAGAGTTTAGTGTGAGAGTCTCTCACGTAGATATAGAGACGACTAATCCGAAGATAGTAGATAAAGCTGACAGTGTCCCGATCCAGTAAAATAACTTACTCCTGATACCATGGGTTATATAATTTTTATATTTTTGTTTGGAAGTTTTCTTTTATAATATTTGTAAAATAACCGCACGTCTTGTAAATAATATTTTATTAAATAAAATGTACTCCATTTTCTTATTATGATTTCTTTTATACTATAAAAATATATAAAAATAATAATGATAATAACTAATAACTAATAAAGAAAAATATAAATATATACGAGCTACTACTCTTTATATATATATGAAACGATATTTTAACCTATGAAGTCAGAATAACATTCCCTTATTCTTATCCGGACATGTGTTGCTGGAGTGAGAGGGTATTACAAGACATGTGAAATTCTTAGGTTTAGATAAAATGTAATTAATTTGTATATTGTGACAGACCACTTGGTTTTACTAACAATGATTTATATTATTTTTCATTATCTAATTGTTTAATGATTTTTCATTATATAAATATGTTGTAAATATCAATTAGCACAATTCGATCAAGTATATCAATAGACTTAGAATGACCCACTCACATGAGTAATCGTCTCTAGCGCTGTAGAACGAGTAGAGATGAGACCAAAATGTAGAGACATTAAGTGAATGATTAAGACGTAGTGGGAGCGATCTTAGTCACATTATTTGATAAAAGATCGCCTTGATAAGGATCAAGATGAAATTCTTTATATATATAAGAATCGATATAAATGACTTCCTCATTATTCATGTGTCCATTTAAAAAAAGTTGAATGTGAAACTTGTTTAATATGGTTGAATGTATAAATAAAAGTTTTAGATTTTGTGCTTTTAGAAGGACAGGACTGAGGTTAATATGGTGTTATTTATTTTTAAACTAAAAGCGAGACATAAACTTTTTTATCTTTTGATAAGAAAAGAGTTGGTCAACCATAACATGCATTTCATACTACATATGCTAGATGACCTATTAGGAAGTGAAATAATAGATATTTGTTTCTTATCTATGTAAATTTTAGAAATCCTAGAAATGGATTTCAAATATTTTACCCTTTGTGACTTTTGACTATATCATGATGTGATAAATTAATATTGACTATCTTAAAATGTATCATATAATCATGAGATAATTCGATTTAATGAAGTACTTCTAGAAAAACGAGTTAATTCAAATCTAATTGATGTGAGGGCAAAATAAATAGTTTTTTTGCTTATGTACTTGCTGCTTGTATTCACTCACCTCAATTATTTCGTTTGATGAAGTTTGAAATAACTTAAAATACTAGAAATCGTAAGAGTAATTTGAGTATAAATTCTTGAGGGATTGAATGATACTCAATCAGGTATATTAAGAAAAGATATTTGAGGTAAATGAGCTCATTTTCAAGAGTAAATATATTTTTGAGTTGATATCTCCTATATAGTATATGGTTAGGTTTGTATATTAAAACTCTCACTATTTGTATGCTTCAAGTCGTACAATTCGTTCGTTTGTATAAAGATTTTTTGTTTAAGTTTTAAATTTTGGAATAAAATTTTGGGATGAATTAAGCCCACTGTGGACAAGTGGGAGATGTTAGATTTTTATGAGTCTGGACTGCCCATGTGTGCTTTACCCAGCCAAAAATCCAATAGACAGTTTTTATTTAAATAAAAAACTGCTCCTTCATTAAAAAAAAAACTTCCTCTTCATCCTTCTAGAAAATATTTCTCTACAACAAGAATAATCCAAAATTTGTTCAACTAAGAATCAGAAGCATTTGTACTATGGAATTAAGTATAGTTCTAGTAATTTTACTCTACTCGAAATATTGAAATCACATTGAAAACACTTAACAATTAAGTATTTGCTGCCTGAAAATTCGTGCAGATGTATTTCATTAAAAAATTATACATCAATAAAACGTAAAGAAAATTATCATCTTAAATAAAATGATAAAAAATAAAAAAAATTATTTTTAAATAAAAATTTAATTTAAAATATTTTATTGTTGACATAATTAAATATTAGAGACTATATAGTTGCTTTTTTAAAAATGTAGTGAGGCAAGTGTAAATATTATTAAATTAATGTTAAGGAATTTTAATATATGTGGTTAATGAAAAACTAAGAGAAGGACTATAATGTTAGAAAATATCAAAAACTATTTAGTCAACTTTTAAAGAAATAAGGATAGTGTGTATTTTACTAAATCAAAGAAGGTTTTAATAATTTGATCTAAATAGATAGACTAAAACTTTTTTTTTTTTCTGGTAAAAATTAATAATTTTTTTTAGGTTAAAAATTCAGCAAATGAGATCATATGTAAAACCAACAAAGAGAAATACTTCATATGATATATCATCCATACTAAAAGTCTAATTATCTAATAAGTTAATGGATACCTACCATAAATTATTCTTAAATAGAAGTCAACTCCTTTTTCTCCTTTGCTTCTTTAATAATATTTCTACTTTACAGCAACTTTATTCTATCCTATTAATTTGTAAAAAGAAAAAGGAAAAAAATCCACCCTAAAATTATAAAAATTGAATGAATTAAGATTTTAAATCCTTCCAATCATTGACAAATGTTAGCCTTCTGGGCTTTTGGTATGGCGTTCACTTTTATATTCCTCCCCTTTCAAATAATATTCAAATTTCAAGGCCTTTAAATAATTATTTTTACCTTGAAGATTTTTTTTTTAAAAAAAACATTTGATAAGAAAGATTTATTAGCCATGAAGCTTGAGTCTTGAGATCAATTTTCTAAAAGTAATTTCATATTATTAAATTCAAAATAAGAGACTTACTGTGAGTTTTTACTCACCTTTTTCCAAAAAAAAAAAAAACCTATTCTCTTCATAGCTTTCCACTAATAGTTGTTACTTTTCTAAAATTTAAAATTTCTGAAATATAAAGTTCTTTTTTTTTTTAATACGTAAGACTTTGTACAATTTAACCGATATATATTCTAGTAAATGTCATTAATTACTATCTGGCCATATGCACGTGGACACATATAATAAGCCAAAACATATTGATAAGCTAGAACACATGTATTAAGTTCTGGTAAGCAGCTACTTTCAACAAATTTGAATCAAACTCTTCAGTGTGGTTAAAAATTACCATATCTAATTATATGATAATTATATATATTTGTATATATATGATCAATTTTTACATTGGAATTGCAATATGATTACGTAGTTTATTTATTAGCAATATATGTTAAAAGGATCTATCAAACTGATAATAATAATAATAATAATAATAATAATAATAATAATAATAATAATAATAATAATAATAATAATAATAATAATAATAATAATAATAATAATAATAATAATAATAATAATAATATATACAAGCATTTATCTACTTTATAATGTATAAAGGGATCAAATTGCTCCTAATTTAACAAGAGCAACAACTAATTCTTAAGAATTTTACCCCACATACTCTGAATTATTTAGACTAATTTTGAATACCATATAAAAAAATTAGTTCAAAACATCATCCATTATATGTAAACTTTAAAATTGGATTGGATTGAATCATTTCATGTTTAGTTTATTTTTAGATAGTAAAATTTGGATTTCAGACAGTATTAATTGGACAGGTTATGGAGTGAATCTAACTTTCAAAAGTCAAATTCAAAAAAAAATTAAAATTTGAATTATTTTCGAATTGTTCCATTCAAATTTCAATAAATTTCGAATTAAATTTTTTCAACAAATTTGAATCAAATTTTTTAGTGTGGTTAAAAATTACCACATCCAATTATAAGATAATTATACATATTTGTATATATATGATCAATTTTTACATTAGAATTGCAATATGATTACGTAGTTTATTTGTTAGCAATATATGTTAAAAGGATATCAAACTGATTTTAATAATAATAATATATATACAAGCATTTATCTACTTTATAATGTATAAAGGGATCAAATTGCTCCTAATTGAATGAGAGCAGCAACTATTTCTTGAGAGCAACAACTATTTCTTGAAATAAAAAGGTAATAAAATTTATTATGAAAATTTTTAAAATCTGATCCAATATATATTTATATACATTTATGAAAATTTATATTTTCTACTCAGTATTTAATTGTTATTTTTTATTTATTTGCACATTACATAAAAAAATATATATTCAATTAAAAAATTACAACTATATTGATAATTTTATATTATAATAATAACCGCTATTATAATTTTACCAAACATCAAATATCAAATATCAATTAACTACTAAACTACTAATTATTACCTAATGCTATTCAATAGTTGAACCAAAATACTCCCCCTATCGTTTGCTAGAAAATTTAATTAATTTAGCAAGCTAATCAAATTTTCTTGATTCCAAATAAACAAAAGAAATAAGGTAACCTACATTTATTGGAATGGACTTGAGTTCGTTACTTTTAATATTGATCAGATATTAAAAAAAATTCATATTTTTTAATAAAAATATTAAATTATTTTTATATTTAAATAAATTTCTTTTTTATATATGATTCTCTAATGTTACTTGCATATTGATTCACAATTCTTTTATAATATAAATTACCATCTTTTAAATTAAATCTTACATATATTATGTGAGTTTTGCACAAAATTTAAATTCTTTTTTAAAAAAAAAAAACAGATAAGTAGAACAATAGTTATAAGTTAATGGATTTTATTTTATTACATATTAATATTTTATATTATTAATTATTTTTTTACATTCAACAATTTTTATTAATAATTTTTGTGGTTATCCACTTAGATGGTGTTTATTTTAGCTGATAGTTTTTTTCCATACCAAACAGTTGATACACAATTATTTGGTAAGTGTTAGTCGACAGCTGTTAGTAATTACAATCAGCTATGAATTGAAAAACTATATTTTAGAGTTTTTTTTTTAAAACAGTTGGGGATCTTATAAATACAAAGAGCATATACCTCTTATATTAAATTACTTTTATATATGAAGAAGTAAGGAATTTAAAATTTATTTTTTATTGGTTACTATATTCATAATTCATGTTATTTTTTGAAAATTATTTATTATTATTATTATTATTATTATTATTATTATTATTATTATTATATCAAATAAGTACTATATTATAATTTTATTTATTTATTTATATATTCATATACTATAAAAATGTATATTTTGAACTAAACACTTATGTTTCTATTGATAATGTTATATTTTAACAGTAATAATTCAATTATTTTTTATCAAGCATTTAAGTATCAATTAAACAACTATCAACTATATTAAACAGTTAAACTTTACAGGGTTTTTATGATTTAAGTTCAAATTTGAGTTCGATTTTGGATATGATCAGATTTGAAAAAGCTTGTATAAAATAAAAAATATATATGACCTCGATTGGGCCCGACTTGAATTCATTGGAACCCAACCCATGAATAGGTCTACTTACAAGTTATATCCTTATAGCTCATAAATTATATCATGAACATATATTCACTATGCATCACGATTTCACTTTCAAAACGACGTTGCATTATTATTTGAATTAAATGATTTGCACGTATTCATTGTGCATCGTGAATAGAAACCATTACCATATCAATTATTTTTTTTATTATCATCATTATCGTTTTTGTTTTCTTTTTATTCAAAAAGATAAACGAAAAAAGAAATTTATTTTTTCATTACAAAACTGTTTTAGAGAGAGAAATTTTTTAAATTTGCATATTTGATTTTAATTTTAGCATTTTTGAATGTTTTAGTTATTGTTTTTTATTATTTGTGATGAAAAATATTAGTTTTGATATATTTGTGGAATAAAATGGTTAAATTTGAACTAAAATGAATAATATAGAAAGAGGAAATCGTATTGTTGGATGTTGAAGATGATGTATTTGGTAGAAATAATAAACTTGCACATTGTAAACAATAAACCTATAAGTGATGAAGCTGTAAGTTTTAAACGATTAACTTATAGTTTTTATATAGTTATAAGTGATGAACGATAAATCTACAAGTTGTAAATAATAAACCTATAAATGATGATAAACTTGCAATTTGTAAACCGTAAATCTGTAAGTGATGAAACTGTAAGTTTTAAATGATGAAATTATAGTTTTTATATAGTGAATCTATAAGTGGTAAACGATAAACCGATAAGTTGTAAATGATAAACTTATAAATGATAAAATTATAAAATCTAAATGAAGAAGCTGTAATTTAAAAATAATAAATCTTTAAGTTTAAAATGATGAATTTGAAAGTTGTAAATAATGAATCTATAAATAATGAAATAACAATTTGTAAATGATGAATCCGTAAATTTTAAAAATGAACCTATAACTTCTAAATGATGCACTTGCCAATTGTAAACGATAAACATATAATTTATAAATGATAAATCTATAATTTTAAAATAATGAATTTTTAAGTTCAAAACGATGAACCGATAAGTCAAAAATAATAAATTTGTAAGTTATAACTGATGAACCTATAAATTCAAAATAATAAATCTATAAATTATAACTGATTAATTTATAAATTCTAAAATGATGAATATATAAATTATAACTGATAAATCTGTTTTATATTTATTAATTTACCAAAATCCAATTACGGAAAAAACACACATTTTTATTTTAATTTCACACGTGTGAAGGATTGAAGTCTATAATACAATGAACCTGAATCTATAATATAACAATCCTTATGACTCATTTTTTAAATAAAAGGGTATTAGGTGTCATTTTCTTTTTTAAATTAGATAAAATTGTAACTAATGTAATATTTTATTATTTTATGTAAAAATTAAAAAAATCAAATAATTCAGACGAAACTAAAAAAAATGTAAGTCTGCTTTTGTTTTTTTTTTCTTAATTTTTTAATTGATTTAGCATAAAACTAATAATAAAAATTTGGCTTTTAGATTCAGGGGAACTGAGAAAGGTTGGTTCAGTTATAACTGAATAAATCAAAAACTGATCCAAGTTTAACTGGTTCAATATTCAATTCTTTAGTTTGAATTTTTCAAAAAAAAAAAAAAGGCTATTTTTGTTCTGTTCGATTTTAGGGAAAAAACCGAACCTTCTGATTCGAAAATCTTCGACTTGTCGTTTATGTAAAATGGCGGGAAGTTGGTGAAGATAACACAGAGACTCGAAGCGAGAAGAAAACGATGGTAAGACTAATCACCTTATTGCACAAACAACTCTGCAGAAAACCCTTTTACTTCCAATGGAGAAATCTTTCCTACCTTACCCATCAATTGCCTCTAGACCCTCCCCAGCTTGACCATAATATGGCCTCTGTTCATTTCATGTTTTCAAACCCATCTTTTTATCTTCTTGGTTTCTGTAAAAACATCCATTCTCTCAAGAAAATCCATGGATTACTGATTGTTGATGGGCTTTCCTCTGATATCTTATGCAATACTAAATTGGTTAGCTTGTATGGCTCGTTTGGGTATGTTGATGCTGCACGATTGGTGTTTGATAGAATACCTCATCCAGACCTTTATTCTTGGAAAGTTATGCTAAGATGGTATTTTTTGAATGATATATATTGGGAGATTATTGGTTTTTATACCCGTATGAGATTGTGCCTAAGAGGGCATGATAATGTTGTTTTCTCTATCGTGTTAAAGGCGTGTAGTGAATTGCGAGATATTGAGGAAGGGAGGAAATTACACTGCCAAATTATCAAAGCGGGCGATCCTGATAGTTTCGTGTCCACTGGTCTTGTAGATATGTATGCCAAGTGTGGATATGTTGAGCTCTCTCGTCATGTATTTGATGAAAATCTTGATAGAAATGTGGTATCTTGGACATCGATGATTGTGGGGTATGTACAGAATGATTGCCCTGTAGAAGGATTGATTTTGTTTAATACAATGAGAGAAGCATTGGTTGACGGTAACCAATTTACCTTAGGAAGCTTAGTTACAGCATGCGCAAAATTGGGGGCTTTGCATCAAGGTAAGTGGATTCATGGGTATGTGATAAAAAGTGGTGTTCAACTTAATTCTTACTTGGTGACAGCTCTTCTAGACATGTATGTCAAGTGTGGAGTAATTAGAGATGCTAGGTCTGCATTTGACGAGCTATCTAGTATTGATCTCATTTCTTGGACAGCTATGATTGTTGGATACACTCACACTGGCTTTTCTTATGAGGCTCTGAAGTTGTTTATGGATAAGAAATGGACTGGTATCTTGCCCAATGATGTTACAACTGTAAGTGTATTATCAGCATGCACGCAGCTGGGCGATTTGAATTTGGGGAGGTCAGTTCATGGTCTGGGGATTAAACTTGGGTTTCGGGAACCTACTGTTGCAAATGCACTGGTTGACATGTATGCAAAATGCCAGGTGAACAGAGATGCTCGTTACATATTTGACACAGCTACATATAAGGATGTGGTTGCCTGGAATTCTATAATTTCTGGGTATTCTCAAAATGGATCTGCATATGAAGCCCTTGAATTGTTTTGTCAAATGAGAATGGAATCTGTTTTGCCTGATGCAGTCACATTGGTTAGTGTCTTGTCAGCATGTGCTTTCCTTGGTGCTCTCCGTGCTGGTTCTTCTCTACATTCTTACTCTACAAAGGCGGGTCTATTATCCTCAAATGTCTATGTTGGTACAGCACTTTTGACCTTTTATGCCAAATGTGGTGATGCCAAATCAGCACGTACAGTTTTTGATGGTATGGCAGGGAAGAACACTGTCACATGGAGTGCAATGATCAGTGGTTACGGAATTCAGGGGGATGCTAGTGGATCCCTTGCTCTTTTCAGTGATATGTTGAGGGAAGAATTGGAACCTAATGAAGTAATCTTCACAACTGTTTTATCTGCTTGTAGTCATTCTGGGATGGTTGGAGAGGGATGGAATATTTTCATTTCGATGTGCAAGGAATATAACTTTGTGCCCTCCATGAAGCATTATGCATGCATGGTTGATCTATTGGCTCGTTCAGGCAGGCTTGAAGAAGCCTGGGATTTTATTGAGAAAATTCCAATTGAACCAGAAGTTGGTTTGTTTGCAGCTTTTCTTCATGGATGTGGGCTGCATTCGAGGTTTGATCTTGGAGAGAAAGCAATCAGGAGAATGCAAGAGTTGCATCCACATAAAGCTTGTTATTATGTGCTTATGTGCAATTTGTATGCTATGGATGGAAGATGGAATCAGGTTAAGCAGGTAAGAGAGTTGATGAAAGAGAGAGGATTAATCAAATTCCCAGGGTATAGCCTGATGGAGATGGATATTGGCTATGATTTCTCATTACAGAAAGTTTGATCTCTTCCATAGATTGTAAGTTCTCATAGATGTTTGGTGGCCTTGGGGGTCTATGATGAAAGACTCTTATCGTTGGATCAATAATCTGAAGCAGCATAAGATGTATAGATACAAGCAGATGATGCACTTACAGGAAAATACAAAGCAACACCAATCGAACATATGATTATAATATAGCTCATTTGAAGATTTTTTCTGCATGGAGGATATTCTTGATTATTTGTAAAAATGAGTCTTATTCAGGGGTGGATCTCAACACTGGGAGGCTCAATGAGTTGCAGTCATCCCTAAATCTGATGTCTGATAAAAGAAAAGCTGGGAAGGTTCCTAATCAAGTACGTCTTCAGATTATAAAATCAGCTTCTTGTTCCATTGGTGTTGAGGCTAGTAGGACTGAGACAAGTGAATCCTCAAGTTGTAGAAAAATTCTTGGTTTTCCCATTTTTGAAGAGCCAGACATTTGATAGATTGAATCTTCTTCTCTTATCTCCCCTTTTATGTTGCTTCCTCAACCTTCAGGGCAGTTCCTGACTATGGTGTTGAGACTGCAGCAGAGGAGGTGCTTTTTGAACGGGAAACAGACACACGAGTTGCAATGTCAGACATCAGATTGATTTGAACTCTTGTGTAACTGAGGATGAAGCTTGCCTGATGCCTTCGGTTACAGGCTCTAATGTGAAAATTGTTTCAGGAATAGATTTGGAAGCCCCTGCAGTTCCTGAGAATGAGGAGGATGTCATTCAAGGAGAAGAATTTCTGGAAAAGGCTTAAGCGGCAACTTCAGAGTCACCGCAGCACAAAGCTGACAGCCCACCAGATGAATATACGAGAACAGCAGCAGAGGCAATAGTTGCCATCTCTTTAAGTGGTTACCAAAATCATCAAGATGATGCCACTTGCCAACCATCAGAAGATTCTATGGTTTGTGGATGTAATTTCCTCTTTTGGAGAAGATCTAGAGAACAAATATGCTGCTTTGGGAGCCAAGGAATGTCAAAATGATGACGGGTCTTCCTCAGCAGATTACTTCGAGTTTGACTTTTAGAAGGATGGAAGTCTAATAGGGTGGGTAAGATAACTAGACCTCTCGCCGGCAAAGATGCCCTCCAGGTTATTCTCCTGCTCTCCCGTTAACCTAATTTTCAGGAGAGGCTTTGATTTATTGATTGAGAATGATATGGCGGGAAGTGGGAAAAATCATTTCTACAGCTATGAGAACTGAGGTTATTGTGAGCAAATGGGGATTCTTTGTACATTTCTTTGCCTATAATCCGGGTCCCCTTGATTACTGTGTTTGGGGTGGCTCCCAACTTTGTATTATTCATAAATAGTGTTGCATGGTTTCTTCTTAGATATATAATAGCATTACTTTGGTTGTGTATCAACATCGAGGTATAGTACTGTCCATCTGTTATAGGGGTAAATTTCCATAATCTCGATAGTGATACTGGTGTGTTACCTGATTCTCATAAAGCTTCTGAGTTCGCACAGAAAGAACGTTGTCCGATGCTAACATTCTGTGATAATTGTAGATGCTAAGAATGCTGGTTTTATATCCCAGAAATTACTAGACAATTGAGTGAATGGATATGGTTCTTCACTGCTTGGGAGAAGATTAACCTAACATGTTATCAGAAAGGTTTTGGGAAAATGTGTTTTAGAGTTGGGGGCATGTACCAAGTATGCATTTGTTTATAATCTCTCTCTCTCTCTCTCTCTCTAACCATTAATATTTCACTCAATTTGCAATTCCATTCTTAACAATTTTCCTTATAGCAATTGGATCCAAAATATTTGAAAATTTTGTAATTAAGCTCATTTATCTATTTTTTTTAATAAAACATAAGCAAAATTTTGATGTCATTTGGCTGTGGATCCACAAATCTCATGTGGTACCACATCTACTTATGCTATAGAGAACTGTAGTTTACCATGGACAGATTTATCAACGTGATTTATCTTTTTACAAGTTAGGATATATTTATCAAAGCAAAATCCTTCAAGAGCCAGTACAAATCAAACTGATAGTATTAAAATTAAGGAACTTGATGACTACGAAAGGAGAGATGACCCATTAAATTTCAGGCCGAAGACAAAAAAGTACTAATTAAAGGAAAGGCAAAGATGCGTGATTGGGTCGATGTGAATTTACAAAGCATGGGTAGCAAATTAATTTATGGATTGTTGGCTTGTTTGTTTGGTTTTTGATATTGATAAAATTGTTTGGTTTTTGATATTGATAAAGAGGTTCTATGTGATTGTGTCTTTTCGGGTATATATATAATTGCAACCGAATCAAAAAGTGCAAGTTAACAAGTCAATGCAACCTAACCTCAGTAAGCTTGTTTCTCTATTGTTTGTTAGCCAACATGACTTTGTCAGAATTACAACAAAAGTGAAGCCAGCTAACTGCTTTACTCTGTCGAAAAGTACCAAATTTGGAAGCAGCAAATCAAACCTGAACTCGAGTTGCTAAGTCCAGCTGAAAAAAGAAAATAAAGATATCCTCATTAGCACTCTCACTGAGCTCACAGCTTGCATCCAACTCCTGGTTACCCCTTTGTTGAACAGCCATCCAGCCTCAACCTTATATTTCTGTGCCTTAATATGTTGGGGTTACCAGTAACGCAAAAGCTTGGAACAAACTGATCTAATGATTCTCTTATAAAATTGATTGACCATCAACTAATGCTGAAGTTTATGGGGACATATTAGATATCTTAAGAAAGTTTGAGTTAGGCCACCTTATAAATCTGTAATGTGTGGTTCCTTGGTTTCATTATTAGTGTAACTCGGCATTTTACATTCTTGTTCTAGAGAGAAACTTTGAAAATTTTCCAAAAAGCTGTAAATTTCTTTTCTTTGTGTATGAGATAGATCACCTGCTCCAAATCTATAGACTTTCTTGTCAAGTTCAATTGAACTGTATCCTGGAACCTTCTTCAGACCTACACCTCTCATTGCTGATCTAAACTTCATAGATTTATTCCAGTTACCTTCTTCTGCGTAGATATTAGACAACAAAGTGTAATATCCAGTATCGTCTGTCCTCATGTCTAGGATATCTCTTTCAATGCTTCGCATCATATCCATTCTCAGGTGAATCCGACAGCCATTAATTAAAGCGGCCCAAATGCTAGCTTCCACAGGAAATGGCATTGAGTTTATTATTTTGTAGGCTTCATCGAGATCGCCAGCACGACTTAGAAGGTCAACCATACAGGCGAAGTGTTCTGAGCTAGGTTCAACTCCAAAATCCTTCATTAAGTTGAAATAAAAATTTCCTTGTTCCACATATCCTGAATGACTGCAAGCAGAAAGTACATTCATGAAGGTAATGTCATTTGGTTTTGTTCCTGATTGAATCATTTGACTGAAGAGTGAAATCGCAGCATCAACATTTCCATGTATGCCATATCCACCAATCATGGCACTCCATGACACCACACTTCTCTCTGATATCCTATCAAAAACTCCTTGGGCTGTTCGAAGGTCTCCACACTTTGCATACATGTCTATTAAAGCAGTATCAGTATAAATATCCTTCTTTACACCAAAGGCAATGAGTTTGTGGTGAAGCCACTTTCCCTTTTCAAGACGTCCCAGATGGGAGCATGCTTGAATTGCAGCTAAGAAGGTCACTTCATTTAAGTCAAGGCAGTCCAGGTACATTTGATCAAAGAGACTAATTGCCTCCAATGATTTGCCATTATGAGAAAAGCCACAAATCATAGAATTCCAAGATACGACACTTCTGGTTTTGTTCCTATAAAATATCAATTGTGCAAAATCCATTAGACCACATTTTGAGTACATGTCAATTAGTGAATTCCTGACAAACTCATCCACACTATGTCTTTTAATGGCATAACCATGTATTTGACGCCCAAGTTCTAATAAACCTCCATCTCCACAAGCAGACAGAGAACTTGACAAGCTAAAAGAGTCTGGTATTAGTCCTCGGGTTTGCATCTCTACAAAAAGTGCTAATGCCTCCTTCAACAACCATCGTGATGCATATGCTGATATAAGCATATTCCATGATACAATATTTTGTTTGCTAATAGTGCGGAGAACCCTCTCACAATATCTCATTTTACCACATTTAACATATAATTCTATTAATGCAGGCCCCAAATAATCACCATCAAGGTTCACATGTTTAAACGCATGACAATGAATCGATTTCCCTTCTCTAAGCAGGCTAAGCCCCGCACAAGAACTTATAACAGCCATCATGGTAAGCGCATTTGGTTCTACTATAGATTCTAGCATCTCAACAAAAATTTCTAGAGCTTCTTTAAACCAACCACATCGATTATAGCAGGAAATCATTGCTGTCCATGAAGCAACACTCTTGTTAAACATATTTACAAAGATCCTCTCTGCGCTAGGGAAATCATCACATTTGTTATACATTACAACAAGAGAATTATCCAAAGGTCCGCAAGTTTCAATTTGCTGCCTCAATATATAACCATGCACTGACCTAGCTAGCTTCAAATTACCCAGCTCACCACAAGCCTCAGCAATGCTAAGCATTGTCACAGAATCCAATTTGACACCTTTTGAAAACAATAAGTGAGACAGCTCCAGCCCTTCAATTACCTCCCCATTATCAATATAACACGAAATAATTGCACTCCAAGAAACAACATCTCTCATCGACATTGTATCAAATACCTTCCTGGCATTGCTGATGCAGCCTAAATCTCCATACATACCCAAAAGAGAGGTCTCAACAACAGCATCGATATCAAAACCACATTTGATAATCCTCCCATGGATCTTTTCACCAATATCCAGATAACCAAAACCAGCACAAGCTCTTAAAACTGAAGAAAATATGAAGTCCCCAGTCCAGATTTCGTTTAATACCATTTGATTATAGAGTGAAATAGCTTCCTCAAAGAAATGGGACCGTGCATGGCACTTGATGAGCACACCCCACATGAAAGAATCGGGACTCTTGAATGTATCAAAGACAAATCTGGAGGATTTAAGGCAACCCATTTGAGAATAGGACTCAATAAGTTTGGTAGAAGCTTGTGGGTCATTATGGAGGCCAGTGACCAAGAGATGGGCATGGAGTTGAGTGAGTCGTCTTAAGCTTGAGCAGGACCTAAACAAAGGCATGTAGAGTGTCATTGTCTTTTGCTGTCAAGTGGATAATGTTAATGATGTTTAGGTGATGAAGTGGAGAACTGCAGTTGAAGCCCAAGCTAAGTAGACTGGTCCTTCCGACAACATTACGACTGGGTTCCAACAGAGAGGGAGAGAGAGACCATGGGTACACTGATCGGCGGCAGGCTGGACTAAGCCACGCAGAAATTTTACAGGTCATAGAATAACGATCAATCATATTTAATATGAAAAATTACTAAAGGATAGATGACACACTACAATTTTTCTGAACAAACGTTGAATAACAATCAATCAGCAGGGTTTATTCATTTGGTCTAAAGAAGTTCTAAACATACATAGAATTTTATGCATGACTATAACCCTTCATCAAATTTAAATATGAAAAAAATAAAAATAAAAATAGGCCACGCATAGCGTTAAATTCAGTTGAGTGAAGACACTCTAGCTCAATAATATACTCCAAATATCCAATCAATTTCCCAGGTTTACTCATCAACCAAACAGGAAAAACTTAACGAAACAAAAAATTCAACTCCATTTCAGATTTAAAACGTCAAATTCGAAACTTTTCTTTACACCCTTATCCAAAAAATATGAAGAAAAAATCTTTTTTACGTTATATTATTAAAAAAAGTAAAGAAAAGAAAAGAAAGAGAGAGTGAGTCAAATACATCAATTCTTGAATAGGTAAATACAGAACTCACCGCCGGTGAGTAAGTGGCAGAGAAGAAAATTGGATGAAAATGGAGTAGGGGCTTCCTCTTCAAAATTTGAATTCCAAATTCGAGGATGATGATATTTATATGAGGAGAGAAAATAAGCCCAATGCAGAGTTTAGTAAAGTCCCAACAGACAGAAAAAGGGTTAATAACATTTACAAATCCCTATCAATTACAAAACTTTTTAATAGTTAAAATTGATATCAATCCTTTTAAAGTTACAATCTATTGTACAAATCCAATTTTTGGTTAAAAGGATAATATATCAGTCAAAAAATACTTTTTAGTGACGTGATATATTTCTAACTTGATATTTTTTTATCAAAATTAAAATTAAATACCAAATTGTAACATTTTTAAAAATATTAATACCAATTTACAATAATTGAAAATTTTAATATCAACATAATGATAAAAATTGATATTATTATATTATTAACCTATAAAAAAAGAAATAAACGTAGAATCCAATAATTTTTCTGCATTTTTTTTTCAAACACTAGTATTTATATATTTTTACAATTAATATATATATACAACAATAAATAATAACGTGTACATTATTATTATGTAATTGAAATTTATTTTGTAACTATATAAAACAATCGTATAAACACTTAGTAAAAAATATATTATTCAATCAATTAATTTTTACTCAATAGTATTGATCTGGTGATAAATATGTGAGATTTGGAGTTTAAATCTCCAATCGATCTAATTTTACCAAAAAAATATCTTGTCCAAATAATTATTGGATGCAGATTAAAGATTTTTCATTAAATAAACTATATTATGCTAGTTTAGTAAAAATTAAACCATAGCTAGTTTTTGAATTATCATTCTTGTAAATCACACCATAATTTCACATTTTTTAAAAACATATAAGAATTTTTCATTTTATATATGTTTGGTATATTAGCTATCTATTTATAAGCTTTTTATAATTTAAGAAACATAATATTAATAATAATAATAATTTCCAACAAAAAAATCTATCTATATATATATATATATATATATATATATATATTTAATAAGAATGTGAGCAAAATTCACAAAAGTAAACAACTAACGAATATAAGAGATCCCACAAAGATAATGAAGAAACTAGAAAGAGTTTCTGCGAAGGTTTAGAAAGAATGTGTCTGCCAATCCCAAACTTATGAGCTTCAGAAGTGATAAAATCAGCCATAAAAATATTTTTCCAGTAAATGTAATAAAAAAAACTTTAATGTTGGCATTAATATATAAGCAAAATTATCAAAAAAAATCTTGACTTTTACTTTATATATATAAGTTCAGATCATCTAAGATCAATTTATAGAATAAACTTGACGTGAATTCAAATAGAATTCATATTAATTTTAGGAGATGTTTGAACCAAGTTAAACCTATAAAATGTTTATGATACATTGTAATTTAGTAGTATAAAATACACTTCTCTTCTGAAATATTGACTAGTTATACAAAATATTAAATTTGTGGGATATATTGTAATTGTACGCAATTCAATTTAAAGTTCTTCAATTTTGATTCATAAAAACCTTTCCGCACTCTATTGATTGTGTATAATTTTTGAATTTACAACTTCTTCTTGGAAATACTTATTACTATAAAATAATTTTATCAATCTAACAATAGATTTTAATATATGAGAAATTATTATATAAGATCAAATATATAATTTTTTTCATCTAATAACACAAGTTTGTGTGTCACATGATAGAATCATCTCATATGCAAAGAAGGTTGCTTAGTATCCCATGTAATAATTCAATATCTATAACATTATTAATTGAATTATATATGGTTTGTAATTGTGAGTTTTTTTTTTACAAAAGAAACTTTTTGTGTTGGATTTGGTTTAACTTTGAATTTCCAACCCTCAGTAAGTACCAAATATAATTCTGCTATAGTGCAACAATAAATTAAAGACAATATGAATATGTGCATATTTCATACGACAGTGAACAATTTAGTTGTATTTGGCTAGTAATTTAATTCATTCGTCGTTTCTCAAATACCAAAACAAGAAGGATGAAAGTAAGGAGATAGAGGAAAGGGGGTGAGAGAGCGACACTACATGGGCACAACTTTGCTCATTCGGGTAAAATGTTAGCAAAAGGCAAAACTCAACCCAAAAATTAGAGCACAAATCAGAGATCAATAGGTAAGAGGAAATTCAGCATTCATTACTATACTGATGCAATGATATTTTCTATAACTATAACAATGAAAGATGAAATAAGAACAATGAATCAAAAAAAAAAAACATAAGCTCTGTGAATTGACTCACAACCTAGGTGCTACGTTTCCTTCCTGAAGCAAGCTCAGGGACACTCAACCATAGAATTCTCAAAAGATGCCTTATTGCCTCCTTTTTCTATTCTTTATAACTAACTCCCAATATAATAATGCATGTCCAATTGTTCTGTAACAACATGCAAATGACCAATCTACACAGCCTAAAATAGTTAACCCATATTATTACTAGTAGTTGGCATATCAACTTATAAACCTCTTATCATTTTTCATTTTCTTCTGATATGTGATTCGGAAGCTAGAACTTCAAACAAATACCTCTCCAGTTTTGACTACATTTGGCCCTATAATCTCTTGTGTTTTATCGATATGAGACTTGCCTAGAGATGTTACAATTTATCCCTTCATATGAAATTTTGTGTCTTTATTGAGGTTTATCCTACTATTGCTCAAGGTTGCACACAGAGTGGTTTTGACACCAAATTGTAATGACTCAAATCTAACTGTCTTGTAACAACTTACAAATAGTCAAATCACGCGATAAAAAATGAATAACCCAGGTTATCACTAATAGTTAGTGGATAAATTTATAAATTTATCTTCCTTTTTCATTCTTTTTCGATGTGGGATCTGAAAGCTAGCACTTCAAACAAACACTTCTTCAGGTTTGACTACATTTGACTCAGAATCTCTTCCGTCTTTTGCCGATTGCGATTTGCCTAGGGATGTTACACCTAACCCTTTAATTACCATTTAGTCCCCCTCATGATCTCCATATCTCACTCTTTTCCTTTTAGAATGCACATGCCACATGAAAGGTGCACGAGTGAGAGAATTTCCTATCAGCCTAACATTCTGTTTTTTTCTTTATCACTGCCCCCCATCAACAGTAATCTTGTCCTTAAGACCAAATTTTGAATTTTGGCTTTTGATTGATAATTCTTCTTCCTAATTCACCTCTTCAATCGACTTATCATTCCACATGATTAATAATTGTGTAATTGGATCCCCATGTTGATGGAAAATGCGTTTAGTAAGCACTTTATGGGAAAATAAATGATATGTCACCTTTAAAGCCAAATCTTCTAGTAAGGCAACATTAACTATATTGGTAACCATAACCAATTTTAATAAGGAGACATGAAACACCAAATGAATCTTGGAGGTTGTAGGTAATTTTAGTTTATAAGCGATATGACTTCTTTTCTCGTTAATCTAATAGTGACCATAATTACGTGGGGCGAGTTTCTGACTAATGCGTTGGATCACTGATTGTTAACAATGAGACTTTTATTTTTAAGTAAACCCAATCACCCACTTGGAATACAATATCCATTCTATGAACATCAATAATCTTTTTCATTTGTTCTTGAGCTTTAGTAAGATGGAATTTTAGTTGATGAAATGCCTCATCTTAATCTTTCAATTCTTGAGCTACTATGGAAACCTTAACCTCTTTAAGAATGTGTTGCTCACAAATGGTGGCTTTTTACCATAACCAGCCTAAAAAGGGAGGTTCCAATAGAATTGTGGAAATTAGAATTATACTAAAACTCAGCCTAAGGTAGCCATCAAGACTAATACTGGGGTTGTTCTATAGCAAAACAACTCAAATATGCTTCCAATCACGAATTTACCACTTATATTTGCCTGTCGGATTCATAATGGTATGAATAACTCATATTTAACTTAGTCCTTTTTATGCAAAAAAAATATTTTGCCATAATTTGTTCATAAAAAAGGCTTCACAATCTCTGAGAATAGACTTCAGAATTCCATGAAGTTTTTACAAACACTTCAGTAATGCCATGGGTTATATAGGGGTGTTTCAATAAGATGAAGTGACTATATTTGGATAACCTATCTACCACCACCAAAATAGTGTCATAACTCATAGATTTTGGCAAACTAGAAATAAAATCCATTAAGACCTGCTCCTATATCATCTTCGAAATGTCCAAAAGTTGTAATAGCCCTCCCATAACTAAAGTGTTTGACTTGCTATACTGACACATGTCACATTCTCACATGAATTTCTATACTATAGAACTCATGCCAATCCAATATAAATTAAATGCCAATCTCTAGTAAGTTTTACAATAGCTCGAATGACCCCCACTTTTTGTACTATGGAATTTTTGTAGCAGCTTAGGAATGAACTCTGATGTTAAAAATGACTAGCTAACCTTTGTGATATATAATTTCATTTTGAATTGCAAAACCAAGCCATGACTAAGGATTTTTTAAGTACGTCAGCCTTGATTTGTTGTCATAACGAGTCTTTTTCGACTTCTCCCAACAATTGGCATCCTTCTTCCCAAGTTGATGATGACATAAGATAAGAAAATTCCTCTTCCTCTCTCCTAGACAAAGCATCATCAGCTGTATTTTCCTTACCATGTTTGTAGCAAATTTCAAAGCTATACCCCAACAATTTGGACACCAGTTTTGAATTGCCAACACTAAAGCCATGATTTCTCGTTCATATGTTGATTTAGCCAAGTTTCTATTGGAGAAAGCCTTACTGAAGTATGTTATAGGGTGTTTGTTTTGCATTAAGACATGTCTAATACCTTTACCTGATACATCACACTCTACTTCAAAAGGCTTAGAAAAATCATTTAATTATAGAACTGAAGCACTAACCATAATTTTCTTAAGATGTTCAAATGATGTTTGAGCCTTATTTCCCCACTTGAAGTTGTTTTTTTATCAACTTAGTTAGTGGTCTTACAATGCTTCCGTACCCCTGAATAAACTTCCGGTAGTACCTCGTTAACTTAAGAAAACCCCTGACTCCTTTCACATTCTAAGGTATTGGCCACTCTAAAACAACCTTGATCTTGTTAGATTTCATGACAACTCCTTGTTTGCTGATTCGACGCCTTAAATAATCTACAATTGTTTGAACAAAAAAGCATTTCTTATTATTGACAGAGAAATGATTAGACTTTGAAATGGTAACTACAAAATTCAAATGCTGCAAATATTATTCTCAACTCCTAATATAGATTAGAATATCATGAAAGAATACCAAAACATACCTCCATAAAATGGGTCAAAAAATGTCATTCATCATAGCCTAAAATGTTGATAGTTCATTTGTAAGGCCAAAAGGCATAACCAAAAATTCATAATGCCCATCATGTGTTCAAAAAGCCATCTTCTCAATATTTGTCACTTTCATTCGTATTTGATGATATCTAGATTTTAAATCTAACTTAGTGAAGTACATTACCTATGAAGTTCAACTATAAACTCTTCAACAGCTAGAATGAGAAATTCTATCACTCCCTGTGCAATTTTAAGGTCTCTGAACTCTGATCGCTTAGGGTTGCCAATCTAATGAAATCAAACTTACCTGATACCATTCAAGTGAGGCATTCAAGTGAGAATCTGACCCTAATAGCCAAACCTAGTTCTTAATCTCATCTTTCAATCCATTAATGAAAAATCCTAGGCAAAGGGCTTTAGATTCATAAGGAATCATCAAAGAAATTCATTCAAATTCATCAATATACTCATCTACAATACCTCTCTACCACAGTGCCACTAATGGTTCATAGGAACTGCAATTAGTGATGCCCCCAAACAAATTCAACAACTCTAGTTTGAATTGATTCCATCCCAGGTCAGGATACAACTCCCTAACTATCATAAACCAATGGATTGCCACTACTTTTATGTAAATATGGGCTAGAGGTATTTTGTGCTGCCTTGGTGTACTATGAATCTAAAAATAAGTCTCCACTTTCATTAACCACCCATGATAATTATCTAGAGAATGATGGTAACTTAACTTTCTTAGTCATGGCTGAGTGGTCTCCTATTTTGCATTGTTCATCCGAAACCTAGTGGTGGATAATAGTAAACATGGATAAGGTGATTAAGAGCTGATTGATTGGTGATACCTAGAGAATCCACTTGTGGGCCATGTGTTCTCCTTCCCTTTTCCATTACAAGTTGTTTCTCCATCCTTTTCATCCATTGGAGGACAACTCTTTGAAACTTCTCCTAACTCTCTTGAATAGTAGTGACTTGTTGAGTCAATGAAGCCATATGTATGGTTAGATAATGGATTTTTTCTCCTTGAGCATCCAAATGAGCTTGTGTCTGAGTCTCTATAATGCCATTGATCTTCCCCATTGTATCTGACATATCAGACCAATATTTGCAAAAGGAAAAACTCAACTAGAAAATTAGAGCACAAATAAAAGATCAATAGGAAAAATGAAATTCTACATTTATTGTTATACTAATGTAATGATTTTTTTATAGCTGCAATAACAAAAAATGAACTAAGAATAATGAATTAAAGAAAACATAAACTCTGTCAATTAACTCATAGCCTAGGGCCTACGTCCCCTTCTCTAAGCAAGCTCAAAGACTTTCAACAATAGAATTCTCAAAAATGCCTTACTCTCTCATTTTTCCCTTTTTTTATAACTAATTCCCAACATGTCAATTACCATTCAGTCCCTCCTAATAATCTCCATATGTCCCTCTCTTCCTTCTAGAAGACACATGCCATATGGGAGGTACACTAGTGAGAGAATTCCCTACCAGCCGAACATTTTGTTTTTTTTCTCTATCATGAAATCTATTATATTATTGAGAATCATCAGATAATACAATCATCACCATACATTATTTTGCAATGCATCATTATTTAAGAAATCACTTTAAAAAAATACAAAACTTAAAAAATGTAAAAAGGAAACAAAAAAAATACTTGTATAAATTGACACCAAATGCAACAACTGCCTTAAACAAAGATGAGAGTGAAAATTGAAAAAATTGTGAACCTACATATTATCTTCCAAATGGAACTATATGTATGATTCCTACTGTTAGTGATATACGTATTGTAACATCCTCTTATCTTAAGTGCCCAGATAAGGGAATGCTACTTTACCTTCTCTTGAAAATATACTTATTAATCATTGAAAAGCAAAACACTTTTTATTTTAAAAAAAACTTTACATATAATAATAGAAGAAACCATATACACTTCATATACAAAAGTATGGTTTCTTTAATTCATTATTCTTAGTTCATTTTTTGTATACTTGCATGTATATTTACAAAATATTTGTACTTGTGTAAGACGCAGAGTTTACTTTACATGTAACATAAAAGAAATTACATAACAAAAAGCACAAAAGCTATGAAACCCATTGTTTCAATGAGTAGCTACTGTTCTATGTTAGGTTTTCATTTACTTTTTATAGTATCTTTTGACCTATCTTCACTTTATTTGCCAGAGAGAAACTCCCATGCTAAATATTAGACTTAGTAGTGTATATAAATAAGACAATATACTATATTATATGTAATATGTAACTATTTGCCATTTTACATGTTATATTATTATATGTTTTTCTATACTTGCATGCATCATACAATTATTTCATTTAAACACATCATCATATTATGTTCGTTTACATATATAAGCAATTAACATGTATAACTCATATAATACTTTTTATATCACTTTCAATGTAATTACGCTCACAACACCTAGGAACCAATAATAAGGCTAACGGGGTTGGCCATCCATAAATAATAAAATCATCAAATGGCCATAATATGTGTATCATCACCGGTATAATATGAGTGTAATCACTAGTATAATATATATGTGTCATCACCGGCATAATATGATTCCTGATTGAAATGTCAAACTATCCAATATTCTAGTTGTAGATTAGGTGTTCTAGGGCTTCACTATTGCTTTTATTCAATTTATAATCCTTTTACTTCATAAATTTCATGGATCTAATGACTCAATGAATCACATAATTACTTACTGAAAATATCATTCGCATAACATAATAAGGTCTAAATTAATTTACATATTAAATTTCTCAATTTTTATTATGCCCTGTCACTAACACCCCTCCATACAGCTAGGACAAACTTCACTGTACAGACGGATGCCACACGATTGTATATGTCTAAACTGTTATGAAATAAAAATTTTTCTAACTTATTCTATAACAATATCAATTAAATCTTATAACAAGCAATTTAAAACCACATATATATTTGAATTGATCTCATAATAAAATTATATTTTGACTGCAATCTAGTTTGGATAACATCAACCCTTATTACAAAAATCAACCTTACTTAAAACATAAATCAATTATTTATTTCTATCCCAGAAGAAGTAGTATAACAAATGAGATGAATAAAATAAATGAACAGATCCACACGGGTCAACTCTGACTGACTCTATCTTTCTTCAAATCAACTCAATAGTCTACTAGCTCCAAATCTGCTTGCAGAAAATGTAACACTGCCTTACCCAAACAACACGTGCCCGGATAAGGTAGCGCTACACTGACTTCTTCAAATCACTATTTTCATAAATGCTAGAAAGCAATACAATTTTTTTTTTAAACTCAAAAACTCTTAGTTCATAGATATACAAGATATAATGTACGTGTTATTTACATAAGATAATAATTATAAATATCAAGTTAATTCTTAACAAACTATTAAAGTCAATTTACAAATCTGAAAGTATATAATATGAAAAGTAAAATATAAAAATTCAAAAGATTGTGACCCGCTACTTCAATATCAGCTGCTTTAATTGACTAGGATCAACGCTTGATTTATCTACAACCTTCAGCTAACTTTCTATATCTACGCGGAAGGAAAACTTCTACGGTAAGCTCTAGGCTTAGTGGTGCATATAAATAAGGCAATATACTATGTTATGCAACAAGCATTAACATATGTCATTTTATGCATTAATATCTTTTCATGTTATTCTTCTCCTCATGTCCCTATTTCATACATTTATGAGCATCATGCATACATGTACAATGTTATTTTCATTTATCTCTAATTATAAGTTACACTTTTCATCTCTTTAATATTCTATATTAATTTCTTATTATTTTGCGTTATCTTTCAACTTAACTTCATTAGTTCGCCCACATCACTCTAAATTGGACTAACTGGATACGGGTTATGGATCAAGAGTGCTCCTAGAGCTATAGCCACCCTGTCCATTATCTGGCTCATCCGAGCTTCTCAAATCAATGACACTCCCAGAGCTAAAGCCATATTAATTGAGTAATATATCATCATATATGAATTACTGAACCAATGGCGCTCCCAAAGCTAGGGCCACCTTGTCCTCGATTTATGTATGCTCAATTGAGCATCTTAAATCAATGGCACTCCCAGAGCTAAAGCCACATTGACTAAGAAATATCTCATATTGTACAATACCAATCGGCCCCATAATGACATGTCATTTATCCTGTTTCTAGTATGGAGTTAGAGTAATAGACATATCCATATTTCCACATTATTCATATATCTTTACTTAATTACCTTTACAAATATATCAACATTCTTATTTTACTGGATAAATAATATCTTTTCATTTACTTACCTGAATACTTCATTAGTTAATAATATTCATAATTACTAAAAACAGAGCATTCACGGCTGTGATTACTCATTCACACCTCTAAATTAGTTCATGTCCATGATTCAAAGCCGTGAATGCTTCTAGAATAAATAGTGTCATTACCACACAAAAGTCACAACCGTGATACAATTCAGTCACACTCGTGAGCTTAGCAAGTTCACACCGTGACCTAAAAGTCACGCCCGTGACTATCTACGGAAAACCTGCATATTCACTTTCCTTATTCATTTCTAGTGCACCAAGTCATACCAAATACAAACTCATGCATTTCTAAAGTCCTTTACTCAACATATCATTTTCTAATACATATAAATGCCTTTATCATAACTCAATTCTCTAACATGCATTACTTAACTCAACATATCACAAAATCTCATTCTTTATATCTAAACCTATGGTTTCATGCCATAATCATCATTAGTGCAATTCAATCATTAATTATCATGTTAAACATGCATTATTTCAAACAAAGATAGACTATTGCCTTAAATTATGCATAAACCTCTATTGTTCCTTGTCACTTGGAACTCCTACAACATCATAAAATCATCATCAAAACCTTACTTTCTCAAAACTTTCTAAACCCTGAGCTCAAAACCCCAACTTCCTTAAGAAAAGATGAAAGAGAATAAGAAAAGCTTTTTACCTTTACACTTTTCTTCATTTGATCACAACCTTGGAGATTCTCTCTCTCCACTAAACTTGTTTGTTCTTCCTTCTTCTTGCTCTTCCAAGCTTCTTTAAGACTTGTAGATCATGAAAATCACTTTATCTTGTTCTTTTCCCTCTCTTCCATTCCTTTCTCTCGCTAGATTAAGCTTTATCTATGATGGAAAAGAGGGGTTGGCATGGAGGATGGTTTGAGCAGAGAAAGAACTTGAGAAGAAGAGATAAGTAAGAAGAAAGAAGAATTAAGAGAATGACCAAAAGTCTCATATGGGTCCCACCATTTTTTTGACCAAAATCTTGATATTTAGGCTTAATTATCATATTAATCTTATTTTTTTCATGGAGTGGTCGGCCAACATGAACATTTGATGTCCAATTTAATATTTTAAATAGAAAATATCTCATTAAATCCTTAAAATTTTGGTAAATTGCAAATTGACTCCAAAACTTATCAAATTTTACAATTTAGTCCTTACTATAAATCAACTTCTTTAAGCTTTATAAACACTTTATTAGGCATATATCATAATTATTAATCATTATCTTGATTAATTTCGGTTAAAATCCAAATTTAGACTCCGATCGGTTCAACATGTCAGTTTAGTGACATGTGCGACTCGAGGCCTAAAGGATATGACAGAAAAACCCATATGCTAAACTACCGAAAGCTTAGTGATACATATAAGCATTTAAATTCTAACATGTATTCACATATTAATACAATATCTCATATTCATAAATATACCTGTGTACTCGATCATATCTCCATATACATAAATATACACATAGAAGTTCATTCCTACTGAATTAATTTCAATATATTCATAACATACATTGCATAAGGGATTTCATCATCATAGTAACAATACATGTCATTTATCATATTTTTATATCATCATAGTCACAGTGAATTTCGTCATATATTGCAAGTATACCATTATTGATGCCACATATATATATATATATATATATATATATCTGATTTTTGATTTACTGATTTCTATCTAATATATTGCAAATTCTTGTATTACAATTTTTTGTGTATTGTATTGTAAATTTATGATTTCTTAGCCTAATACTTTAAGCCCAGACTACTCGGATGCGAGTTGTGAAACAAAAGCACTCTTACCCAAGCTTAAACCACCCTACTCACTATCTGTATCTATCTGTATTGCAAATTTCCCATCTCAAATCAGGAGCGCTCTTACCCGAGCTTAAGCCACCCTGATGAGTGAAAATAATTGCATGCATATGGGTACAAGGGTGCTCTTACTCGAGCTTAAGCCACCTTGTTCCTAAATAATTAGAAGCACTCTTACCCGAGCTTAAGCCACCCTGATGAGTGAAAATAATTGCATGCATATGGGTACAAGGGTGCTCTTACCCGAGCTTAAGCCACCTTGTTCCTAAATAATTAAAAGTGCTTTTATATGAGCTTAAGCTATCTTGACTACAACGTAATAATATATTATGGTACCTAGCCCTCTCAATGGCATGTCACCTATCTTAACTAGTCATCGAATAAAGAATAAGCACATTTAAATATATTCTGGTTATCAGTATCGTTTATGTCACATTTCATAGTTCCACTTAATCATCACATATCATTCAGTAATGTAGAGCACCGAGTGTATAATCATTGCTCAAAATCATGTAATCATACTGTATTGTATCTCACTTATTCATGCCAAGCATGTGTGTGTAAATCATATATGTGTAACTCAATCATATCATCCAATTAATCATTTTTGTATACAAGGCATTCACAGGTGTGAAGCCTTTTGTCATGGGTTATCTACTCGTGATTGGCTCATGATCATTCACGTGTATGACCATATTGTGTTCATGCATTCACAGGCATGAAGCTTAGCTTCATGGGCATGACACATTAGACATAACATATTTCCAGCACTGACTTAAGCCAATTCCACACACAATCATTTAAGGTACTAAAGCTAGCTAATGTTAGCCACACCTATCAACACTTTACAATAATTCTGACATTCAAACAATTATAACATGCATTGAATCATACTTTAATCAATCAATCTAGGCTTAATGCCTTATTCATTAATATCATAACAACCTTCATACTCAATTATCATCAAATCAGTCTCAATGTACATCTCACAATATTATCAACTATTTATGCTAATTTTAGCAACTATTATATCAATACATAACACCAAATAAGTGTCAAGAATTTGCATTTCATATCACAAGCATAATATATTCGAATCAAAATATGTATATGCACAAACCTCGTTACTTGGAGCCCTAAAACTCGTTTCTCTCACGTCTACTATCTCTAGTGGGGTTCTCCACCATTAATCTCAGTCTCTAATATGAAATTAGAGACTATATTATCATTTAATACTGAAATTAATCAATTTACTCCATAAACTAAATAAAACATTAACTTTGTATTGATTTAAAGCCTAAACCTTTAATCTCCCAGTAAACCAAATTGAACCTTATCGAAGAACAAATGAGCGATGATATCTTGCCTCTGTTTCATGCAAATAGATTGGTTTCTATGTTTCAGAACGTGTTCTAATGCTCCTTGTCTCACATCTTGATTTTTATACCGAATTTCTTATTTTCAATTCGTTAATACTCTCTTTAATGGTGGGGATTTGTATTTAATCAACTAAAAATGAAAGAGATTGACAAAGAATGGTTTCTAGGGTTTCAAAGGATTGGTGGCTAGGGTTTTAAGGTTGTGTTTTCATAAATTTTATGCTAAAATACGAAACTTCCATATATAAACTATAGGGTTTCACGGGCGTGAATTTTCTCTGTTTTAGAATATGAATTTCACGATATTCATGGTTGTAATTACCTCTGCTATAGGCATGAATATTGGAAAATTCACTGTTTCTTATCTTTTTTTCATTATTTTCATATTACCAAAACCTTTAACCACTATATACCTCCCATATACCCTTCATATATCTTTATAAACATGTTATTTCTAAGCCCTAACTTACGGGTGTTACAGTTTTCATGCTCTATTTTGGATCTCAATTAGGTTTGTTTCCATACAAATTAAATTAAATAGTCTTCTGAAGAATTATGGCCTTGGATCTTAAATTAATATGCAATTTGTGTAACATCCTCAACCTTCCCCACATGTATTTCATTTGAACATATGCATCTTGCATATAATTCAATTGAACACATGCATTTTACACGTATTTTCGTAGGAACAAGTCCATGACACACACTAGCTACGTGTCTTAGTACATTACAATTGTATCGAGTCGCACATGTGTAATTATAATCTAATTGAGGATAAAAAGTATTAAAAATAAATGAAATAAGGTGACCAAATTAAAGTATACAAAATGACTATATTAAGATTAAATTGCATATTGTGTTGAATTGTGTAATAATAATAAGTATAATTAGAAAAAAATAAAATAAAATAAAATAAAAAAATAAAAATAAAAAATTGAAAAAAAAGAAAAAAAGGGGGAAGTGGACGGGTGAAACAAAGGAAATGGTGGTGCCTTTTAACTTATTAGGCAGCCACCATATTCATTTCCTTTCCTCACATTCTTCTTCTTCTTTGCTTCATTCCTTCCATTTATTTTAAAGTTCCAGCCACCATTTCTTCCCTCTTTCACTCCAAAAATTACAGCAACAAGATTAGCCAAGAGTGATTATAGGTGAGTAAACATTTATTTTTGTGTTAAGGTTGATTATGGTGTTTAGGGTTCATTAATAGGCAGTATTTTGTGCCATAGTTTTGATGATCTTAGAGATTGAATCTAAAAAAGCTTAAAACAAAAAAGTTGTTCCTTTATGTCTTATATTTATGGATATGTAAATACTTTTGTAATATATAGTGTATATAATAAGATATCCTCTCTGGATTGAAACTGGTCCGAATGTAAACCATAAGTAAGTTAGCTACTGTGTTTGTTAGTTTTGAATATGATAAAACCAATATTTGAAGTATCTCAAAACATAATTGTTATAGATATATGTGTTATCTATATGTATACCAAATTTCAGATTCATAGGTCTTGTAAATTTGGAGTTATGGTGAATGGAACCATAATTGTTCCATGGTTTGAACTGCCTACTGAGTGCCCTGGGCAGATCTAGTAAATTGTTTGGCTAATTGGAGCTCCTTAGAGTTCGATTATGTAACTTATTAAACCTTTAAATTTATAGGTATATTTCTTAGCTAAATGTTGGTACTAATTTTAGCTTAATATGTTATGTATAGACTAAGTTATGGCCTTTGGAAGTCATACTGGTCCGTAAGCCAATTCTATTATGGACCAGTGAAATATTTGTTATAATTTGAAGACCTTAGAGACCTAATTGATAAAAGTTGTAAACATAAAAAATGTTCCATTTGAACCCATATAAGTTTCTGTAAATGGTAATTAAAATATTACTTATATATTATAAGTTATGATGAACTAAAGTTGATACCCTGAAACTGCCAAAGGGCAGGAAACAGGGCAGAAAACAGAACACATTTATAAATTCCACTAAAAATTGTACAGTGATCCCATTGGTCTGAAATTTTAATATGTTTCATAATTATATGTTAATTTTACTTAGGAATAAGAATCCGATTAATTGGTCAAGTATAGAAAAAGTTATAGGCTAAACAGTCCCATAAGGTCACACTGCCTCATAGGAAAAATCTTAACTATTGATATGAACAATGCATATTAATTTGTTTAAGACACATTAAGTCTACCTAATCATGAATTAATTGATTATGTTTTCATATTAGGCTTGCAACATATTGAAGACCCACAAGGAGCGTATAGACAATAAGTTAGGGGTCGGAATCAAAGGAGAAAGGTGAGTCTAATTATCAATTGAATTCTTTAGTTCAAATGAATGTTGCTTGCTATGTGATTCATATGATTGTCATGATTGGTCCTTGATAATATGAGGATGGATAATTTGTGACATTGTGGTACATATAAATGGTATACTTGTGGTATATTGGAGGTATATGTTTGACATATGTGATATATATACATGGTATATGTATAGTATATACAAGGTATATACGTGGCATATGAGGCATAAATGCGGTATATGTATGTTATATGTGGTAAGATGCAATGATTGATGAATGCTTAAGTACAAGTGCATATGCATATGGACTTAAAAGGCATTGTGACTAGTTAATCGATAATGTAAAGCAAAAGAAGAGGCCTATGGCCCAACAAATGTGCAAATGAAGCAAATGATCAAGCTAGCTAGCAAATGCAAATGTTCACATGAAAACCCGGGGCAATGTCTATTTAACTTTGTCACAACAAAATAAAATAAGCAAAATATTTGCATACTTAAAGAGTAATGATTATATGTTTCAACTTTATTGATATTTATATGATACTGATGAATGGAATGGAATACACGATATGCATTGGATTTGTGATTTATTACTATGAGTTGTTCGGTACTTTAGAGTTCATTTGATGGTTATTTTCACTGAGCCGCAACTCATTAATTTGCATCATTTTTCAGGTAAAGAAAAGTGATAGCTCATTTTAAGTAGCGTATAGAAGACATGAAGCACAGGTCACTGGCCGAGCCTCATCACTCTCTCTCCTTGCATACCACTCGAGCATGAAAATATGTCATCTGCATTTTGTATTTACATGGTTGAATATGTATAGTCAGTTTGGAATGGGTTTTAAAAATGTATAAACGAAAGCAACTTATAAATACTTATGTGTAAAGTTTATGTTTTAATATATGTGATATATCGTATTGTGGCGAAAGCCTCAATTTTGACTTGCAAAGTCATTTAATGATATTACGGGATATGAGACTTACAAAGTCATTGAATGATATTGCAGTATATGAAACTTGCAGAGTCATTGAATGAGATTACATGATATAAAAAAAAATTTTACTACCATTGTTAACAGGATATTTTGTCTTTCCAGCATGCTATATGCAATTATTTGATGCAGGGATAAGTTATACTGAATTGCATAAGATGTGGTGTTACAATTTGAATTAATTAAATATGATTTCTATAGCAAAAGTTATAGGCATTTCTTAGACGGATTTCAGGTCACACATTAATGCCCAAATTAAACATAGTTACAATCAAAATCAGATTTTATATTCTTCACAAAAGTTTTATCCTCATGTCTTAGGTTTCAAACCTAATAAAGAACACACCAATCTGACTTCCAAAACTTAAGCTATAACAATATATATACATATTGCTCTTTAAAAATCCAGCAAAAACACACAATAAATATAATTCATTTTTAGCAAATTCATGCAAAAATTACAAACCAAATCCATTCTAATTACAATTAATATACCAAATATTTAAATCATGCAAATACATAAAAATTTATAAGCTATTGTCTTAAGTTATATATTTATAGGCTATTCTTTTCCTTGCTCATTTGAGCTTGATTTTTCTCAAATTGAGCTCTTAAAATACATAAAATACCATTAAAATATTCCTTTCACCGTACCTCTTTAAACTCTATTTTCTTGTTCTTAAAATTCTAAACTCTATCTCTTAAAAAAATAAGCTATAAATAAGCTTAAAACCCCATTCTCCTTTAGAAAAAAAAAATGGAAGAGGAGGAAAAGAACGCCCTACCTTCACCCCATGGTCCAAACCCTAGGGATTTATCTTTCCCCTTTTCTTGCTTATCTCTCTTTCTTTTTGCTTCATTTAGCTTAGTTATGCATGAATATGGCCTTATCTTGTCTTTATTTATCTACTATCTCTTTTTCTCACACTAGAAGTAAGCCTTAGCTATGGAGGATATGAGAAAAATGTGGGGCTATTTATGGTGCAGAAAAATAAAAAGAAGAAGATAAGGAAAAAGGAAAGAAGAAGAAAAGAAGGAAGAAAGTCTTCCCATGTGTCCCACCTTATATGACTTAATATCTTAATATTTTGATAAATTATCATGATAATCTTCTTATTATTTGTGGTGGCTGGCTAACTCTCCATTTAATGTCCAAAATATATATTTAACTAGTAATTATCCTAATTAATCCACAAATTTTTGGTAATTTGTAAATTTATCCCAAAATTTTTCAAAATTTACATTTAGGTCCCTTACAATAATTTAACATCTTTAAACACTTTATTATGAATTTTCTATAATTATTTATCTTTATTTTAATTATTCTCTGGTCAAAGTCCGAATTTAGTCTCCAATCAGTCTAATGTGTCGATTTAGCGATACGTGCAACTTGGTGGCTAAATTAGCAGATATACATACTTTGTTATGGGATCTACTATTAGACCCTTTCCTCCATTAACTTCTAAATCATGCATGCATTAGTTAGCATTGGTCAAATATTAGAATCTTCTTATTTTCACTGCTATAGTCATCATTGGGGAATAAGAAAGGTGAATGTGCATCAAGGTTTCCTAAAAAAATATGGTTGAGGGCTAGCTTAACTAACCAATAAAAACTTTTAAAAAATTATTAATGAATGGTAAATAGCCAGATTAGCTTAATGTTTATTATTATAAATGCCAATGTTAGTAATGAAAAATGAATTATAAAATAAACATATGAAGAGTAATCGACATAGAATACTTAATTGGAAAATAAAGTCTGGGATGGTTAATTGTCCCTAGGGAACATGTTTGAACAACTATAGAAGTCTATAAACATATACAACATTATTCCATGCCTAGAGAGAAATTTCAAAACTATTAGTCATAGAAAAATAGTTCCTACTCTTACCAAATGGACAATAACAAATAAAGTCAGACATACCGTATTATCAACAAATAATTGCAAATAAAATATTGTTGCTTTCAGATTGAAAGTAGGATGAAGAACATATATTGGCTGCATAAAGCCAATGAAGTTCTTAAAACTATGAATACAGACAAAAGATTCCTAATTAGATCAAGTCGCGTAAGTTTTATAGTATACATACTAGTTCAATTGGTGTTTTTGACTAAGTATTTATTGTAATTTTCTCATCCATCCCAAATCTAATTGATTGTTTATAAAAAAAAATGGGTATCACATAAAGTTAAAGCTAGTAGATTTCATGAAATGAATTTCTCATATTATAATAGTAAACCTCTTATAAACATAAACATTATTCCCCATCTATCTTTTCTAAAGACGAAGAGAGGGGGTGTAACACCCCCTCAACCCAGCAGCTCGTGCCCGGATGAGGGAGTGCTACCTCTGACTTCATCGTTTAAAATATCTTTATTAAATTTTGAACACCTGAAAATCATTCATTTTTTTTATTTACCATTTATTTACTTTGCAGAATAAAAGAAAAGTCATAACATCAAAGATAAAAATACATTTTCTTTAATAACATCTTCTTTACAAAGTGTACCGTTTATTTTACCAGTACTATAAAATAAAATTTAAAACATAAATACAACAGATGTGTGACCCACAGTGGTTGATATACGCTGCTTTGCTGAGTCAGGTCACCGTTAGCTTTATATACTACTGTCTACTTATTCGTTGCTATACCTGCGCGAGAGAAACTCCCACGCTAAGCTCTTGGCAATAAAATATTTTTAATGTCACATGCGTTGTCATATAAAAATTTATGATCAAATCATGCAAACATACATTTCCTAATATTCTAGTATGCATAACATCAATTTATTATATCTCATTTTGTTTAACATAATCAAATCATCATTCTCATGCAAATCATGGTATTCTAGCATGTATAGACATCAAATTATATTATATTATCTCATACTTATTTATTTTATTACCACCTTATTGTATAACACTAAACCTTCTTTTTATCCATGCCACAATTCATAATTCCATTTTTATTATTCATGTCACAAATCATAATTCCCGTTTTACTTTCAATAATTCTTTTATGTCCCATAACTTCTTTATTTATGTTTTCATTTATGCCCAGGACACCTATGAACCACTGAATAAAATAACGGAGTTGCCATCTAGGCACTTAGAAGTGCCACCCGGGCAATATGATGTGCGCATATAAGTGCAAAACCCGGCGTAGATAACTGTGCCAAACTCGGCGTAGATAACCGTGCCAAACTCGGCGTAGATAATAATGTCATACCCGGCATAAATAACAGTGCCAAATCCGGCGTAGATAACATTGTCAAACCCGGCGTAGATAACATTGCCAAACCCGGCATAGATAATCATACCATTAATGGATTTAATCATTTTCATCATACTCCCCCCTATTTGGCATGCCAAACTATCCTAAGTTGGTTCCAGTTAGGTGTTCTAGGGCTTATACAATTTCATTAAATTTCATAACAATTAATTTAATAATTTTCATGCATGTAATATCTCAAAATAATCACATAATCACTCAATTAAAATAATATTTACATAATATAACAAATTTCTCATCATTTTACTCATTTCATTTCTCAATTCACATGCTGCCCTGTCACTGGGAGATTCTGTTCTTTGTATTGGACCTTAATTTTGGTCATGTTCCGTTCTGAATATAGTTACATGATCTTCATAAAAATTTTAGATATGGATCTTAGCTTTAATATTCAACTTGAATCACTTAATTCTGAATTCTGTATCAAAAGATATGATAATATTAACACTAATTGGTGACTGGTAATTCTGTCCATAATTTTCTGAACAGATTCTAAGTCTAAACTTTATGAATTTTTATGGATAATTACAGACATATTCAGATATTATAGTCTAAATAAAAATTGTAGCCCTATATCTTAGCTTTCATACAGAACAAAGAACACACAAATCCAAGATCCAGAACTCAAGTTATAACAGTTTAAGTACTTACTGCTCATTATTAACAATTCTGCCCAGAATTTCTGGACAGATTCTATGTTCGAACTTTATGAACTTTTCTGGAATATTACCGACATATTCAGGTTTTATGATCTGAATAAAAGTTATAGCCCTATGTCTTATCTTGCAAACCCAATAAAGAACATGGAAAACCGAGTTCCAGAAATTAAGTTATAACAGTTTAAGTGCACACTGCTCATCAATTTCCAGCAAAGAACATACCAACCAATCACATTCAATTTTTACCAAATTAAATCCTAAGTCTAGCAAACATGCATCCCCAAGATTTTTCATCACAAATAATATTAATTCATAATCATCAACATGCCAAATAATTAAATTATGCAATTAAAACAAAATTAAAATAGGCTATTGCCTTAGATTATGCACAAACCTCTCTTTCTCTCTTTTCTTTCTCTTTACTTTTCTTTCTCCTTTCCTTTGCTCCTTTGAGCCAAATCCTTGTCACTTTGAGTTCCTAAAATTCATAAACATATTATTAAAAATTCATAAACCTAATTTCTTCCTTTCTCCTTACTCTCTTAAGCTTTCTTAAGCATGAGAATGAGATTTTACCTTACTTTTTCTCTCTTTTCTCACTTTTTCTTTCTAAAATCAAGCTTTAGCTATGGAGGAACAAGGGAAAACGTGGCTTGTTTGAGAGAACATAATTTTCCTCAATGAAAAATGGATAAGGAAGAGAAAGAAGCAATCAAGAACAAAGTGACAAAAGTCATTAAAATGGGGGACATATAAGCCACATTCTAGAAACCTTCATTAATGTTATGTGCATGTATCTTCATTAGCTTATTAAACTTTGCCACTTGGTGTATTGGGCTTCAATAAATGTGGGAGGCAATTGAAAGATAGCAAATTCTAGATATGAAGAGATGAAAGAATAATTAAGAGAATAAAGACAAGATACATAATTATGGGACACCTAAGCATATTCTAGAAACTTTAATTAATGTTAAATTCATGTATGTCAATTATCTTCTTAAAATGTGACACTTGGTGTGGCTAGCCTCCATATGCATTTTATGTCCCAATTCATGCATTTAATTTATGATTATCCCCTTTAAATCCTCCAATTTCGGTAAATTGCAAATTGACCCCTAAACTTTTCAAAATTCGCAATTTAGTCCTTTACCGAAATTTAACATCTTTAAATATTTTGAACACTTTATTAGATATTTTTCATACTTAATTACCATTATTTTCATTATTTTTCGATAAAATTCCAAATTTAGATTTCGGTCAAACTGACGAGTCGATTTAACAACTCGCGTGACTTTAGTCTAAATTAGCGGATATGACAGAGGGAAATAAAAAAGAAAACTTGGCCACTTCTGCTGCAAGGCAAACACCCATGACCCTAGAGGATTGAAAATTCTAATTTTCTAGAGGAAGCAGAAAATCCCCAAACTATATGGACAATTAATTCCCCAACACATCGAAACATAGTAAGAACTCAAAAAGCCATTTCAAAATTTCCAAAATCCATGTATTGTTATCTAGCCCAACTATTGACAAATCCCACTACATAATCAAATAAACTAAGGAAACAATGAAAAAGGTAGTATGATGTTTCAAAAATTTTAGCAGCATATTAAATTACAACCATTCGAAAAAAATCAATTAACCTTAACTCTACTCTTTCTTGCATTTGAGCAACAAATCTCTTTACCATGGGCAAGAATTACTAATCATGTACATGTTTGATTGTACATAAATCTCAAAGAAAAAGTGACCAATGTATCAACCATTGAAAAATAATCTCAAGCATATCTCACTTGTTTTTTCCCAAGTCAACCACACAACAATACTTACTCTTGTAAAGATGTTGCAGAATGGAAATATATAATAGTATAAGGCTTATGTATCAAGGGCACAAATTCCTGAAATGTAGTAATCAAGAAATGATTCAGTGACCAACAAAGTATTCATATTAGTAGATTATTACATGTTATTCACGAAACATAGAAAATTCCTTATACATAAAAAAATGTTTAGAAGACAAAATAATAATGAGCATTTTCCTAAATAAATAAGTTGTTGATTTGAAGAAAAGAGAAGAAACAGAAATAATGGCTTGGCTTTTTTCATTCAATTGATATGAAATATATACAAGGGCTTTTGATATATACAGTATACATAAATATGCTAATTTTCTAGAATCAAGGGATTGTAGATAATTACAATAAATTACAAATATTTTTATAATGACGGAGCCATTGAATACAAAGTTTTCTCTAATATGCCCCCACAAGATGGAGCTCTAGAGGAGTTGCCAATTTTAACTTGAAGTGTATGAAAACGACTGCGTGCAAGAGGATTGGTAAGAACATCTATAAGTTGATCTGTTAACGAGGTATGATTGACCCGGAAAGCACCTGATTGCACTTGATCACAAATGAAGTGGTAGTCAATTGTTATAAGCTTCATGTGAGTGTGAAAGGTTGGATTAGAGTTGTAACACCTAACCATATAGTAGAACATAGTCCTCCTATATAAACAGATGCCACATGACTATATCCATATAAACTTGTTCTATTTAAAACTTTTTATATCTTATTCACTGTATCTATATCATGCTCATAAACTTATGTACCATGCATAATTAAAACATCCATGTACTATATACTGTATAAATCCAACCATCTATATCTGATTTAAATATCTAAATCCATATCTAAAAATAATCTAGTTTGGACAACAATAACCCTTATTACAAAATACTCATTGTTCAAAAATAACAACATTAAATACATGTTCTTGTTTAAATAAAAATAAAAATAAAATGTCTATCTTTATCCCAAGTCATAAGAATATCACAAATGAATGAAAAAAAATTACCCAAAATGAGTCTACTTTGACTGCTCTGATGGACTCAGGCTGCTTTTGATCAATTCAGCTATCTATCGGCTCCAAAGTTATGTGTAGGAAAACCTAGATGCTAAGTTATTGAAAGCTTAGTGATACATAATGTTAGAGATGTGCCCTAAAGGCAATCACCTTAGGCACTTGATGTACTCTTTTATAATTATTAAAAGGAATTTTTTATTGTATTGATGTTCATTCACAGATGAATTTGATTTAGATCTTAGACCATTTAATGAAGTCGTTAATATGTAACACAGCATGAAGGAAAATCATGATGAGATCATGATGGAGAGATTCTTATCATGTGCAATTATGTTTATACCTAAATTATCACATGACATTATTCATTCAGATAGACTTGCACATATTATACTACATGATTAAGTCGAGTAACTAATTTCATAAACTGAAGACATGAAATGTTTAGAGTTAACATGTTGATGCTTGCTAAAGTAGTTAAGTACATTAGATGACCTATTATGAGACAATCATATGAATGTCTATTCAATGTCAGTGATAGTCTCATAATATAATTGGTGCAAGTATCCTTAGACTTGAGATACTCAAGTTGTTCTTGGATATTGAATTTTATACTTTGACTCCATTTTTTGTTGCCTCATAGGGTGGTGATTAGGTATAGCATGAGGTATTCAAAAGTAGTTGAGTAGTCAATAAAGGATTCACCACTCCTGATATAAGAATTGTATATCTATATCCATTTGTAAAGATCATTGCTCAGAAATCCTTGGTCAATGTGGACATGTCTTGAAAAAAGTCTTCGAAGACATATATAGAGTGACAAGTTTCATAGTCAAGAACTAATAACACTTGGAATAAATGTGATGTAACTAGTTTAGTAGGAATTGACACATTGTCCATACATGTATTCATAATGATTGTCGCATGCAAGTGATAAGTGTAAAGTGTCATTTTGTCACGCATGCAAGGATGTCCTCGCGTGCATGTGACAATACAAGGGCATTTTATCGCGGGTGCGAGGATGCCCTTACACGCACAACAACAAGCTTTTGTATGTGCATAAACAGTAACAGACAAGATTGTCACGAGCACGACAACCTTCTTGTATGCATGTGATGATTTGCAATTATGTAGATTTTCACTCTGAATGGGAAGCTAAACATGGGGTTTTAAGTGTCCAACCCTAATTATCATTATAAGACATATAAATACCCTCAAAAGGGCTATGAAAAAGTGCTACCACTTTGAAAAAATAAAAGTTATTCTTTATTTTTCTTTTCTCAAAAGTTGAATCACTATTGTTAGCACCTTGGTGCTTTGACAACCTATCTCCTTTGAGGTTATTTCCTTCATTCTTTCACATGGATATGACTAGAGCAATCCGTAAACTTTGGATTGTTGTGGTGTACTATAACCCAATAAGAAGTTACAATCAAGAGGTAATCTACTTTTCTTTTTAGATGGTTAATAATCCAATTTAAATTACTTAAGGCATTCTATGGGATTTGAGTTTAATTAATTTTTAAACTTCCGTTATCATATGTATAAGATACATGTTAAAAACCTAACACATATAAGCATAAAAATTCTAACATGCAGTCATTTATCATCATAACATATATAAATGTACAGACCTGTGTGCTCGACCATACCATCATATAATAATACACTTATCACATACTTAGTTCACTAAATTACAATACATTCATGTCATATAACACATAAGTGAATCCACATCATCATTTATATTTAACAATTATATCATATAATACAAAATCCCATTTCATGTTTTCATATAATCGGTTATTGTTTTTTCTTATTCCTTTTAGGATATAATTATATTTGATATCTATGTTTTTAATTTACTTGCTTTATTACTGAATTAACATTTCATTGCCCCAAATGCTTTGGACTCGGACTACCTGGATGCGAGTTGTGAAATAAGAGTGCTTTTACGTGAGTTTAAGCCACCCTACTTACTAACTGTGTCTGTCTGTATAGTGTACAACCGACTTCTTAAGTCAAAATCGCTCTCACTTGAGCTTAAGCTATGTTAACTAAGTAAAATGTATAACTGCATGTATATGGAATTAAAGGCGCTCTCACCTGAGTTTAAGTCACCTTGTCCCTAAATAATAAATCCATGTGCTAGATATTCTACGGTACCATAATCCTCTTAATGACATGTCATCTATCCTATGATATTCCTCATATAGAGAATGGGTGTGACGCCTCAATTATATATTAGGAATAATCCCACATATATAAGAAGGATGCCACAAGCTTAACTCGATAATCTGCTCGAATTGAAATTGTTTTCATTTTAAATAACTTAATCTATTTATTTATATTGGTTTAGGCAAGTTATTCTAATTAACAATATATAGATATCCTTATATTGTATATACATATGACACCCGATTATGTTACTTAATTATTTACATACACAATATTAATATATGAGACATGTATACCACACCATATACATAGTCAAACTAAAATAATAATAATAATAAATAACTAACCCTTTAACTATGCTTCTTGTGTCTCTGCAGATATGGGCTTGGATTTCCTTCTTGACCACTTCACCTCCTACCGTTTATAGTTCCAATTCCTACGTGAGAATAACCCACGCTAAGCTATCTCTAGCTTAGTGGTACATATAGGTATTAAGTTTTTCCCAAGTAGTCACACAAGTGCATGTCTCAAATAATTCATGATACACTGAATTTTTATTTCATATAAAAGAAATAAGCACATCCCATAACAGTATAAACATAATAATCATATTCAATAACTAAATTCTCATTACCTCCTGTAAGCATTTCATGTTTTGTCACTTATGTCAATAATAAATTTTCACATTTCATTCCATAGTCTTTAATTAATATCAGCCCAAATCTCATTCCCGGACTGTCCGGATATGGGGTGTGAAATAGGGGCGCTCGCGGAGCTTAAGCCATCCTACTCACCATAATCTCAAGTCAAGGGCGCTCGCGGAGCTTAAGCCACCTTAACTGAATATAATTATGTCATCTGTGTATAATCAGGATCAGGGGCGCTCCCAGAGCTTAAACCACCCTGTCCCTAAATAATATTCATATCGGTACCGTAATTTCCCTCTTAATGGTGCACCATCTATCCTATGTTAGTCCTCAGGTAGAGAAATGAGCAATTAACACCATTAATTACTTGTTTCTATAACCAATACTCATTTCATATTAACACAATCATATATTCACAATTTATTTCAAAACCATGTAATAGCATGATATTTTATCAAATGTTAACACAATGTTAAGTTCATAGTTAATAACATTCTTACAACTTTAAAACATGCCATAATATATAATTTCATCATTGTGACATGTAATTTATGTCATACACACACAATCATGCATAAGGGCAAAACAAAATACATATATGTACAAACCTCCATAGTATTTTTCTTTTCCAAAATATAAGTTCAGAGCTTGTTCACTTTTGTTGGTCTTCTTATTGTTGAAATCCTAATTTAAAAATATAATTAATTAATAGCTTGATAAAATATTTATTCTTAATATAACTTAAATAAATAATTACAATTTCTATTAAGCTAGAACAAGATCTCTAAGGACTGTTGGATTAATAACTTTTTCTAAACTTATCCAATTTATATGATTCTTAATCCTGATTAAATATAACATGCAAAAATAAAATATACTAAAATTTTAGAATTTTTGAACCTTTACATAATTTTTGGTATAATTTTAAATATTGCCCTATTTTTTGCCCTTAGGCAGTTTCAAGGTACCCAATTCAAAAATTCATAACTTTCAATGTGTAGTTTCAATTATTCTAAACATTTTTCTACAGTTATATAAGTTAATTTGAAACATTTTTCATGTTTAACTCATTTTCAGATTCAGTCTCTATGGTTCTCAAATATTGGATGATATATAATTGGTTCAACATAGAGTATCAACCCGACCAGTTTAATTGTTCAGCTCATAACTCACAAAATACATGACATTTTAAGATCAAAATTTCATAAAAATTTAGATAAGACATAGGAGTAAAAATTTTATGTTTTTCACTTTGGTTAAGTTGATCTAAAAATAGGTGAAATATAAGGACGAAGTTATTGGAACTGCACAGGTATATGAAACCAGCTCAATCAAGGAACAATCATAGTTCATTTCAGAATAACTCAACCTACACAAGAGAAATTCATACGAAATTTTGTAGAGACCTCAATAAGATATATACCTACAACTTTAACTTTTTACAAAACCTCAGAATAAGCCACTAAGATGATCAATTTTTACAAAAACTGTAGGTTATTTGGTTGATACATCTCCCTGAACCAGTTTCACCCCAATAACCATATCTCTTCATATACTAAAAATAATTCCATAAAATTTGGTAGGGAGATACACAAGACATAGATGAACAACGTTTATGCTTAACACATCTCCAAATTCGAGTCACAAGATAATCAAAAATAGAGTTCAATATCCTATAAAAATGTAACCTAAAGAGTTCTAATAACACAATAATCATAGAGAAAATATTTCTTACCAAGATCAGATTTATTTGGACTGATTTTTTATGCAAATATTGAAGAAGATGATGAGTAATTTGATCTGTGATATGGAGGAAGGAAAAGGGGTGAAGAAGAAGAAGAAGGAGAAAAGAGAACTTGGGAGAAATAGCCAAAAAATGCCTTCAGCCCCTTTTTCCCGTTTTGCTCTTTTTTTTTTGCTGACCATTTTACTGTTCACTTTACTTATTATTATTATTATTATTATTATTATTATTATTATTATTATTATTATTATTATTATTATTATTATTATTATTATTATTATTATTATTATTATTATTATTATTATTATTATTATTATTATCTTCACATATTTCTTTATATCTAATATCTTTAATTTTATTTAATCAAAAACACAATTTAATTATGTGGTCTAAATTATTCAAATTAAACTCTAATTAGTGGGTGTTACAATGGGCATCAATAAATAAGATCTTATTATTTATCACATTTTATAGTCCATTTTACGAATTTCACATAACATCTTGTGATTCAAAGCATAATAATCATATCCATGTTCCTGTTTAAGTTATCATACTATATACCATCTCATTTCATTATGCAAGGCGTGTGTGCATACCAATATTATGTAATTCTATCATAGGAATTAAAATACAATTTTCTAGTTATAGGGCATTCACGAATGTGAATAGTAATTAACGCCTATGAAGCCTTTTTTCACAAGTTGTCTACCCATGACCTAATCGTGACCGGTTTGTGTAGACATTCATGAGCGTGAACCTTGATTCAGGGTAGCCATTTACGAGTGTGAAACCTCGCTTTACAACTGTGAATCATTGGTTTGTGTCAAATTTCAACACTGTTTTAAGCCAATTATCACACCATATATAAAGGCTCTAATGCTAACCACTGTTAGTCACTCTTATCCATATGTTTCAATATTTTACAACATATTTCATGATAGAAACAAGCATATACAATCATTTAACCAATTAAACTAGATTTCATACCTCAATCATCAACCATAACATCAATAATCCTTAATTACCACTGTTCCTATTGCATTCAAAGTTTAACACTTCACATATTAAATTTTCAGCAACTTTAGTATAATAATACATGTCAATTAACATATCTATTTCATCATTTAACATATAACATACCATAATTCGAATTAAAATGTGTATATGTACAAACCTTAATTGGAGTCTTAAATCGATATCTCTAACATCTCTAACCTCACTAGTAGGTTTCTTCACCTTCTTCCTCGGTTCCTAATATCATAGTAGAATCTAAATTACTGCCTACACAATTTAAATATCATTTATATGCCTTATTTAAACAAAACCTTAACTTAACCATTCATTTAAAGTCTATAAACTCAAATCCCCATTTAAAATCAAATTGAACCAATTAAAGATTGAAGGAGACATGAATCTTACCCCTATTTTGTGAAATCAAAATAGGTTTTAGGGTTCAAAACCAAATTCTCTTTCTCCCTCAAATATGCCCTTAATGAAATAGTTTAACCCTTGATTCTAATCAATTTTAATCTCATATATAGTGGGTATTTCGTATTTTATTAATCAAGATTGAAGGGAATAGAAAGGGAATCAATTTTGAGGTTTAGAGAAACTAGTGGCTAGGGTTTTGGATGAAAAACAATTGTGAGTTTCTATTAAAAAAATAATACTGTCCAATTTAAATTGCAAGTCTTTCATAGGCATGACCATATGTGTCACGATTGTGAAGCTGCTCAGTTTCAAATTTTCAAATTTTGCAACATTCACAGCTGTGATTTTATATTCACAGGTATAAATACTAGAAATTTTAACTTTTTTAATCATTTTGACTATTTTCATGTTCCTAATACCCATAACCACTTATATACCATATATATATGTACCTCATATATTTTTTTACATGTTATTTCTAGACCTTAATTTATGGGTGTTATATTTCTCTCTCATTTAAAGAATTTTATTCTTAAAATTACTGGATGTACTGTCTCTAAATAGTTGTAGATGTTGGACTATCATCACTTCATCACTTTCTTGTGTAGCCTTTTCTATTGTATGACTTCTCCATAAGATCTTGACTAGTGGTACTCATTTATTCCTGAGTTCCTTGATCTCTCTACCTAGAATCCAAACTAGTTCTTTTTCATAAGTCAAATTTGGTCTCATTCGATATTTTGAACTAGAATAATGTGAGAATTATCCAACTTGTATCTCCTCAACATGGAGACGTGGAGCACATCATGAATCTTGCTCAACTCTAGTGGTAGAATGAGTCTATAAGCAACTAGTCCCACTCTCGCTAGAATCTTATAAGACCCAATGAATCTTGAGCTCAACTTGCCCTTCTTTTTGAATCTTAAGACCTTCTTCCATGGAAAAAATTTAAGGAAAAACCTTTTCCCCCATTGCATACTCTATGTCTCTCCTTTTGAGATCCGTATATAATTTATACTTGTCTGAAGCTGCTTTCAATCTATCCTGGATAACCCCATACCTTTTTCTCTATCTCTTATACCAAGTCTGGTCCCACTAGCTTTCTCTCACTGAGCTCTGTCTAACATAAGGGTGTTCGACATTTCTTACAATATAGCGCCTTATAAGAAGTCATCTCGATACTAGACTGACAAATGTTGTTTTAGGCAAACTCTATTAAAGGAAGATATCTATCATAGCTACCCTCAAACTCAATCACACAACTCCTCATTATATCATTTAGGATATGTATAATCCTCTTTGATTGTCTATCTATTTGAGGATGGAAGGTTATGCTAAAGTTGAGTTTAGCACCTAAAGCTCTTTGTAAACTACCTAAAAATTGAGAAGTAAACCTAGGGCCTTGTTTGAAATAATGGAGACTAGTACTCCATGAAGTTGTACTATCTCATTAATATAAAACTTTGCTAATATGCTTAGAGAGTAATCTTTCATAATAGGCAAGAAGTGAGATGACTTCATAAGCCTATCCACAATAACCCATGAAATATTGTATCTCTTAGGTGTAACTGATAGCCCAATCACAAAGTCTATAGCAATCCAATCCCATTTCCACTCCAATACAGTGATAGGCTGCAGTAACCCTGATGGTACGTGTTGTTCTGTCTTGACCTGCTGATAAGTCAAGGATCTGGTTGTGTACTCTATTATATCTCTCTTCATGTCTATCCACTAATACTTACTTTTCAGATTATGATACATCTTAGTGCTTCATAGGTGCATAACATATCTAAATTCAGGATGGATCCTCTATCTCAACTCATCAATATTGGGCATGCATAAACGGTTTTGATAATATAGTTCAACATTTGGCTCAATTGTATAACTAGGTATATCCCCCTCTGAGACTAACTCAGTTGTCTTAATAAGCTTAAATCCTACCTTTATGCATCTATGATCTCCTGATTAGATATAGGTCGGACGTGTAACTTTTCCACCATATTCCTATTCAATACATTGGCCACCATATTAGCTTTGCCTGGATGGTAGTCAATAACACATTTATAATCCTTTATCAACTCTGATCGTCGTCTCTTTCTTAGATTAATGTCTCTCCATGTAGGAAGGTATTTCAGACTCTTATGGTCTGAGTAAGTGAAACATTATAAAGATAGTGGCACCATATCTTCAATGCAAAGAAATTGCTGCCAACTCCAAGTCATATGTGGGGTAATTCTTCTTATGTGTCTTCAGTTGCCTAGATGCATATGCTATTATATTGCCTTTTTGCATCAGTACACACCTTAATCCATTATGAGAAACATCATTGTAAATAATATACTCCTCATCAGGGACTAGTTATGTCAAAGTATGTGCCTCTATTAACATCTTTTTTAGACTGTTGAAATTGTTCTGACATTTCTGTTCACTTAAATTTCATGGCTTTCCTCAGTAGTTTGGTCATAGGAGAAACAATCATTGAAAATCCCTTAACAAATCTCATGTAATAACTAACTAACCCAAGGAAACTCTTAATATCTATTACATTGCAATGAGGCTTCTAGTTCATAACTTACTCTACCTTTCTAGGATCAACCTTTATATCATCTGTTGATATAATGTGCCCAAGAAAAGCTACCTCATTAAGCGAAAACTCATATTTTGTGAGCTTGACATATAATTTATGCTCTCTAGATGTCTGCAATATTATCCTCAAGTACTAATCATACTCCTTAGGTGTCTTAGAATATACTAGCATATCATCAATGAAGACCACAACACACTGGTTTAGATAAGCCATGAATACCTTATTTATCAAGTCCATAAAGACTAATGGAGCATTGGTTAACCCAAAAGGATAACCACAAACTCATAATGCTCGTATCTGGTTATAAATGTTGTCTTAGCTATGCCCTCCACTCTAACTGTTAGCTAGTGATACCCTAATCTCAAGTCAATTTTAGAAAATACCCCCACACTTTTCAACTAATGAAATAGGTCATCAATCTATGGTTATAGATATCTATTATTGGTTGTCACTTTATTCAGTTATCTATAGTCTATGCATAGCCTCATAGACCCATCCTTCTTTATCGCAAATAATACTGGTGCATCCCATAAAGATACACTCGGTCTGATAAAGTCCTTGTATAGTAGTTCTTGCAACTGATCCTTAAGCTCTTTCAACTCATATTGTGTCATTTTGTATGGCACTATAGAAATGCGTGTTGTGTCTGGGGTGAGCTCAATTAAGAACTCAACCTCTTTATCGGATGATAATCCTAATAGATCATCTAAAAAAATATTTAGGAATTCTCTAACTATAGGGATATCCTTGAGATTTGGACCTCCTTTTTTGGTGTCAACAACATGAGCCAAATAGGCTTCACATCTCTTCCTTATCATTTTATTGGCCTTCATCATGAAAATAACTCATGTAGGCTATGGGAATAACTCGCCTTCCATTTTCACCTCTCCCTGTTTAGGTATTTTAAGTACCACAAATTTTGCCAGACAATCTACAACTGTCCCATGTTATGAAAGTCAATCCATGTCCAAAATGGTATCAAACTCATGTAAAGGCAACTCTATCAATTTTGTAGGGAATTCTTTCCCATGTATAATCAAATGACACCCTTTATATTTTCGATTCACTATCATATTATGCCTTAGGGGGTTCATAACCTCAATCTCAAACTTAAAATTTTCAATAATCATATTATGTTGTCTAGGTGTGCTTGTGCATATATAAGAATGTATAGAACCCAGATCAATTAATGCACATAGATTTGAGTCACGTAAAGAAAACATACAAACAATCATGTCAGTAGCTTTTTGGTCCTCTCTGGCCTTCATAGCATAAGCTCTAGCTAGATCTCGGCCTTGTCCTAGCTTTTTAACTATCTTTGAGGCAGCCTAGATAGGTCCTGTATGACCTCTTCTAGTTTTCTATCTCGTATTAGCTAGAGCTGACATTATAGTCTGAGTAGGTGCACTACTAGTAATCAGAGGACAATCTTTTTGATATACTCCTTAAACTTGCATTTGAAGGAAACATATGTATTCATCCAGCACTCTGATGGGTTTTAAAGAATGAATCCCATTCATAAATACAGCAAAAAAATAAAATTTTCAAACCCCAAAATAAAAGATCATACTTGTGCCATTAAAACTAATTTATATAAATATAGAGGTTGGAAATTATACCTTGTAATTTCTTATTTGTTATTCAAATCTTCACTTTGTTGGGTTGTAGGAAACCACAACAATTCACACTATGATGTCTCTAATGATAATCCACGCAAAGAATGAAGAAAAAACTATCAAAAGAAATGGTTTGAACAAAAAAATATTTTAATGTCTATTTTCTGTCATTTAATGTCTTTTTTATTTGAATCAAATTCAAAGAAAATATCAAAAGTCAAAAAAGGAGAAAAAGAGAATTGAATGAATAGTAAATGTGCTTAATGGCCATAATTGGCCTAATTAAGGCCAAATTCACCCGTTGGCCAACAGGAAGCACCGGCGCACATGCTAGGCCTGCTGCGGGCTGCCGATGGGCAGCCCAGCTAGCCCGCTAGGTAGGCTAGCAACCTGTCTAGCCCACCCGAACAATTTTTCCGTGCGATCTCATCGCAATCCATCCCGAAATAATTCTCTCATATTTTTTATCCCATTCAAGATCATTTTACTCATTCTCCATATCTTCAATGCGTGTGACCCATTAGGTTCCCATTTATGTTGGCCACTTAAATTAACAATTAATTTAAGCACATCATGAGCGGTATCTAGCAACACATCATGACCCCTAATTTGCTGAAAAGTCAGTAGTTTGACTATGAACCTTTCCATAGAGAATTTTTATACAATCTTTTGCAGCAAACCAATCATCTGCTGCATCAAAAGGTTCTGGTCTTGGTTGGTATGTCCAAGAACCTGTTAGGCTACGTCTGGTATAGCATTTGGACCCAGAACACTAGCTACACTGGGCTGGTTCGGTGCTCTAGTAATAGTAGAACTATTGCTTTCAGTAACTTCATGCGCCTGAATTTCCATACTCTTTTCTAATCCTACAAGTCGACAGAGAAGTAGTCCATGTCAGAGTCATATGAGACATACAATGTATGCATGATAAACCTTTAGCCCACTTAGGACTAGGATCGCCTAAACCTAACTTTTTGATACCACTAAATGTAACACCCTTTCATATGGTTAGGAATAATCTCAACTATATAGGAGAATGTCACCTGCCTATTACCTTAAAATTCGATTAAACACTTAGTGTGTTAGTTAAACTCTCAATTGAGATTAGGGAGAGGAGTAGGATTTGTAAACACCTAAACCTCTACAAAAATTCCATTTTAGTTATTATATTTTCATAAGTTATTTATTTATTTATTTTACATGATAGCAATATGTGATTTAATTAATTAATCTATTTTATATGCGAAATTAACAAACCATGTCCATATTTTCAAACATAAATTTGGACTTTCATTATCCTGATATTTGCAAAATACAAATGATCCAAATAAAATTACATGTTCCATTCATAAAAAAAAACATGTAAAACTTTTTGTTGCCCAGAAATTGAACCAAGAAGGGGAGTTGAATTGGATATTAAAAATTCTTAACTTTTAAGTGCGGAAAGAAAAGTTAAGTAAAGTAGAGATAGGAAGATATCACACAATGGAGTTTTACAAACTCACTCCCAACTATGGTGTTTCTATCAATGGATCACACCTAACCCAGAAATCCCTTGTGTTTTAATGGCTCACACAATAAACCAATTCCTTGTGTTTTAAAGGCTCACACAAATAACTCTTACAAGTGTTCTACTCTTAACCCAATATACCCAAACTCACTTGAGTAGTACATTACAAAGAAAAACACTCACAAATCTATAATACTCAGAAAATAATGAGCAAAAAGATTTTTTTACAGAGAATTAATGTTTGTTTGAAAGTAGTAAATGCACAAATGGCTACAACAAGATTTTAATTCGAAGTATTTGCTATTCTCTTATTATGGATTTATAAATGACTTGCATTTATACTTCCATGGTGAATTATAGTCGTTTGGTTGCATTTAATGCGAAAATAGCTGTTGCACCAACTCTTAATTTCGCGCCTGACATGTTTCTCTTTCCTTTTTCAATGTCCTGAATAAGTGTGTCACGGTCGTGACTGTTCTTCTAAGCTGTGACTTGAGTGGTGACTTCGGCTGTGAAGCATTCTAGAAGGATTTGAAATGTTTGATCACGAGCGTGACATTATTTTTCATGGGCATGAACATCCTTCCTAGTCGTGGTCCAAGTAGTGACTCTGGCCGTGAAGCTCTTTGGAGGAATTTGACATGTTTTCTCATGGGCATGACTTTATTTCACTGGCATGACTGATATGATCATTCACGGTTGCTATCATTCTTCATGGTCGTGAACTTTAAATATTGGATAGTTGGCACTAAGCTTCATCACGGGCGTGACATAAAAGGTCACGGGAGTGAACTTCCTATTTCTTTATTTTTTGTCTTTTTAAGGTTAGTCTTCTATTCTCCATTCTTGCTATCATATTCCATACCCTATTCAATAAATTTAGAAAAAAATTATGTTAAATACATTATTGCTATTTTATTTGTTAGCATCAAAATGACAGAAATACCCCTCAAGCTTCAACACCCAGCTATGAAATGTTTGCGAGCATAAGAAATGAATTAGAAAATCTTGCATGTGGCTTTTGAGTGAAGGAGAGACCAAGAAGAGTACAAGAAGTCACGCTTTTGCAAGTTTTTGAGAAATGCAATAATTTCTTATATTTCTTCTTTGGTTAAAACATGCAAATTCTAATTTCCATCTTTTTTTTCTTCTTAATTCTTCCTCTATTCTCTTCTTTTCCTTTTATTTTGATTCTTAGAAACCTATATCTAAACTTTTCTTGTGTTTGTATGGTGATGAAATTGGTGGAAGGAACTTGATGCTATGGTGAGGAGGAGTTTGAGATTGATTGTAACACCTATTTCCAATAAACCATCCAAGCAAGAAGATGCTACCCGACTATCCTCACCTTGACTCAATCTTTAATTAGAATGAGAAACTTTTTTTCATATACCTCTTTACAACTCTTAGTAACATTATAAACATTCACTTTTATTTATATATAATGACCTTAATTCACAATTTTAGTCTAAATATTTTACTACAATATCAATTTTATATACATACAAAATACATAATAAAATTTTAAAAGTACAAAAGAAAATAAGCCACAATCTGGGTTCTTGGCTGCTTTTGTGGCTATGATATTCCTTCGGACTTCTACTGCTTTATCTACAGCTTCTATACTACTGTTCTTTATTTTTTAAGCTACGCGAGAGAATACAAACAATCTTTCATGTATAGTGGTGCATACTTTTTAAAAATAAATATAAATAATATGCCATAAAAAAAGTGTTCATATTTATCTATATCTACATGTCATAATATTAATACATGCATATTGTAAAAAAAAATTTCCATATATATTGAACAACAATATACTAGTAAAATTAATTAATTATCTCTCCATGTTATGTATGTGATAATATATATATATATATATATATATATATATAATCTCATTTCATGTTTTTTTATCATTATAAATTTTTATTTTTTATTTTTTTTATTCTTGTTTATACCGAACTCTAGAAGATATAAAATGGTACTCAAGCCAAGAGGCCTCGAGCTATATGACCTTATCAATAGGTGCTTGCATAATAGGACACAATGTGTCATAATATCATTTGGCAGTTATTTGCCTATGTAATAGACAATATATGCCATCGAACTTTTATAAGCCATCGAGCTATTATAGCCTTGAACTCGGACAATGAAAACTATTATCTCCCTAATTGGTATGCTAACATATCTACCCTACTGTAGTCTAGAAATGTATAATTTATGGGCTCATATACATATTTTTCATAAATTTTCTTTTAATTCATGTGAATTATAATACACTAGATTCAATCCATGGTAGCATGTTCAACCAAACTTAAAATAACAACAATAATTTTCACAATAATTTATATAGAATTAACCTTTTAATTTCATATCCAATATTTAAATTACAACCACAAGAAAAGTACCACATGTTATTTAAACAACAAATTTCTTAAAATATTTTATATAGAAATAAAATTTTAATTTCATATCCAAGATTTAAATCACAACCACAAGAAAAGTATCATGTGTTACTCATTCTTTTATCATTTTAATCATATAAAAATCTAAACAAAAAATTGACTACAACAAATATATAATAATTTAAGTATGAAATTAGGCTGCCTAAACTCTTGGACAGTATATGGGCTCTATTTTGCTATGCCTTTTTCACCATGTTTCTTTTCGATTTTCATGATAGTCTTCTACAAAGTTATAGCTTAAGATCTTAGCTAACAAATGAAATTTTAATCATCTAAATCCGACATAAAATGAAAGAGTTATGATAGTTTCTCTTTTGGTCATTCTAATTAATTTTGCCTATAATTATTTTAGACAAATTTCAATTCTTAAATCAAAACTCAAATTAAGTATAACTACGTTTAAAATCTTAATTCATGGTCTCATAGAAGTTTTAGATCTAGATGTCTCATGGTCTCATAGAAGTTTTAGATCTAGATGTCTAGTTTTTAATCCAACTCGAATTACAAAAATCTAAAATTCAAATACAAAATTATAGCCAATGTTCTACAGACTATTCACAAATCTTTTTACCTAGGATTTTCTTGTAAGCTTCCTAAGTCACACTTTATGATGTATTTAAGCTCTAATTGCATTTTAAATCTCGTTTTATAGTCTTCATAATAATTGTAGCTTAGGAAGTTAACTTTTCAACCCAATTAAAATCAAGAAATTTTGAATTCCATAATTCAAGTTATATCTATTTTTTTCATGCTAATCCCAAACTAACATCATTAATTTCAACTTAATATAATACAAATCAAATTCACACACAAAATAAATTTTAAGGCAATTAAAATTTTCTTTAAGTCTTAATTATTAAGCAATTATAAAATTATGTTTATCAATTTTATTTTATGGAAATTTATTGTTTACTAACAAAAAACATGCACTTACCTTATTTATTTTTTTAAGTATTGTTCTCTTTTTCATTATTTCCCTTTGCATCTTGTATAACCCTTTCTTCCAAAATCGCTCCTAATATGCATGAAATAGATAAAAATTCATCATTTATTCCTCCTTATATTTATTTTTTCTTTCCTAAATAAAATTCAAGTTCCTTTTTTTTTCTATAATTTAAATTTCATATCTTTTTACTTAATTTTAAGCTTATTCTAAAGAAGATATATGTAGATGTTGGAGAATCAACTTACTCCTTTCATTCATCATTCATGATTAGCCACCTAAAAAGTTTTTACTGGTTTTTTTTTTAATTTTTTTATTGACTTCTTTTTTTATGCCTGTTAACACCTTTGGCTCCTCTTATGCATAAATTTTCCTTCCTTTAAGCGCGCGCACACACACCCTCTCTCTCTCTCTCTCACTTTCTCTCACTAAAAGGAGATGGAAATGGTAGTTTCATGGAGGAGAAGGTTGAGGACAAGTTGCTGGAATTTTGGACAAAAAAGTGGTGTAAAAATGAAAGAGACATGGAGAGAATTGAAGAAAAATCAAGATATTAAAATGGATTCCACCAATTCGACTAAAATTGGAAATTTCTCAATACTAAGCTAACTAATGGATAAGGATAGGAGGATTTTTCCTCCTTATGTGGCCCCATTTGATGAATAAAATCTGCCCCAATGTTGATTAATTTGGCAAATATCCATTTTGATCCTTCAATTTTATATTTTTGCCTCAAAATTTTTAATCTTTTGCAATTAAGTCCTATACTATTTTCACATTTTTTTCTACCTAAAACATTATAATTTAGCATCTCCACAAATTATTTAATTATTTATTTTTCAATTTTCACTAAATTTCAAATTTAGACTATGATAGATCCAGTCACTAATTCTAATGACATGTGCGACTCATGCCTTAATTAACAGATGAATACAAAACTTAAGGGGATTTTTTTAGAACCATGAATACAAAGAGGATTTAATTGCCTACATTGATAAGTTAGGCAATTTTGTTAGAACCATGAATACAAAGAGGATTTTTTGGCCATAACATATAAGTTTAAGTTAGGATCCTTGTACTTGGAGAAGACATAAGCATGTTAGGAGTGAACTTGTGAAATAATAAGAAAAAGAACTTAAGGGCACAATCTGATTGAAGCAAAACTTTGGTTAAATTTGATAAGGATACTAAGCTGGAAATTGATTGAATGAAATGGATGGAAAGAAAACTAGTTGTGTTTTGAGTTTTAAGTTTAAACCAAAACAATTAAAGGTAGAAAGTTTGGAACTGAGACATGGAAAGAAAATTGAGTTAAGACTAAAATCCAATTGGATTAAAGTAAATCAAGGTTATTAACAAGTCAGCTAAATAAAAATTAAAATTTGGTTGAGAAATTATTTTGACTAAGACATACAATTAGAGATTTTAATTAACTAAGTTGAAAGAATATAAACCTAAAACTTGTCCGAGATAACAAGAAAGTAAAATGGAACTATAATGATCTATGGACCGTGAGAGGCTTGCAATACCAAAAGGCATTTCCACCATAAAAACATAAAGTAAAAACAATGAAATTATAAGTTATATTTGAGTCAAGTGAAGGATTTGCCTTTGATTATGAGATTTAATCAAATGAATGAAATCTTACAAGGACGTAAAGGCAAAAATAACAAAAAAGTAGCTAGAACTAGTTCGTTAGAGCAACCTTTTAGCTAGTTAAGAGATTTCTATCTATTAGAGAATGTATATGGTGTACGTGTGGTTTTTGTCAAGCACACCTGTCCCATGGGAGCCATGCTGGACATGGATAAGGACTTGATTAAGGTGTGAAAAACCTAGAGTGTGCAAGCTTTATGACAATAACTATAAAAAGCAAAATCATCAATTAAATAATAATAAAATATTATGATAATAATATGTGTGTTATAAGGAAGGAATATGCTTAGTATATGTATGGTGTATTACTAGTATATATGTGTCAAATGAAAGATGTCTTGTATATGATTATTATACATTGGGCATATGTCTAATATCTATCTATTATATGAAAAGTATGATAATACGTCTGTCATGCCTTCTACATGGGAATTTGTATTATATGTCTGCATATATATATCATGTATGATATATTTGTTGATTACATGTTGAGTTGTGAATAAGCCTCAAAGGCATGAAAAAGATATAAGTGTGTGAGTCTATGTGTGATGATCTGTAAATATCTTATGTATTGTCTATTTATATATTTACAGCTTTTATCTGTTATGTTTATTATGTTATAATTGTTACATGTTTGACTAATACCTGTCTATGATGTTGATTAGTATAAAAAGGAATTTGATAAATTAAAGTAATTAAATCCATATTTAACCTTATAAATAAGAGGTGATACACGATTAATGAATAAGGCATTAGTAAGATAATGTGTTATAAATGAATTTTGAATAACTATCTATGCCTCGTAAATGAGCCTGAACTAGAATAGGTAGACTTGTTGACATGCTAATGAGGTCATACGACTTCATTCGGGATATGTAGGTATTAGAGGTGTTTGACATCCCGCATATAGTTATTACAGATACTCAGCATCCTCATAGTTATTAGAGGCGTTCGATGCCTGACTGTGAGTAGAGGCACTCAACGTCCAAATATTTAGTATCCATTCATATATGCACCTTTTTAAATATAGATACCCTTTGTGTCTCCCCAGAGTCTGGTTAAGTGGCTTAGATATGGGCTATACAAGTAAAGTTACACTAATTTATGGAAATATATTATGCAATATGTATGTATGTCGAGCACCATAAAGAAATAAGTGGGAGACATATAAGTTATGTGTGTACGACTTTGCTTGAACTTTGTCCAAAACAAGTGAGGATTTGATTATGTGTTATAGTTATGATATTTGTGTGTTGTCTAACAATGACATGACGTATAGTCACTTTGAATGTTTGTGATTTAATATTAAGAAAGGCATGCTAAAATGATGTGTTTTGTATGGCCTAAATATATTATGTGGCATGAGCTTGTTTACTATAGTATTCCCAGAAACACATGCTAGGGCAACATATGTAATTTATTTAAATACCTTATGGACTATTTCTGTAAAACTTTCACCACTAAATGTTATCTCAATGTAGAAGTTTTCTTTTTATCTCATGCTTGTTGCTGCAATAGCATAATGACAAACGGATAGGGTATACCGGAGAAATAATAGACACCACAAGAAGAGTTCAATAACAACATTAGTAGTCACCCAACTTGGGTGGGTATTTATTATGCATCATGTCATGTATATATATTTATTTAGTATTCCATGCATCACCATGTGTAATATGTATAAAGTTTGTAAATGAAGCATGCACATCAAACATTGTAAAAACATATGTTGGTTATGCATAAGGTATTAATTCCATTAGTTATGTGGGGTATATATATCATTTTAATTAATATATTTTGCAAGTCCTATATAGGCAAGGCAAATGGTTAGTCAGTGACGTTTTCTTACCAATATGTTCGACGAAAGGGTAGGGGGTGTTACAAAACTCGTGCAAAATAGAGTAAACATCACATTTCACATACCATTTCCTACAATTGGTTAAAGCCAATCATCTTATCAACACAAAATCACACCATTGCCATTTTCATGCCTTAACAAAATTTAACACATTGGAAACATGATTTATCCACAATCATCAACAAATCTACTTGAATAAATTCAAATAGCATACATCATCTAACCTCTTTTTATATGCATTTATAACTTAATAACCATTCAACCATCTATTCATTCTACTATCATGTCATTAATTGAGCATTTATGAAAGTAACAATTAAAGGAAGAATGTTATGTCATTGTATATAAACTGTTCAAGGCACTTTACTAAAAAGAATTCCTTTCTCCCTTAAGCTCAAGCTCTTCATCCTTTTTTGAGGTTGCTTCTAGGGTCTTAAGGTGTTCCTAACAACAAAATCACACTATTAATATACTATTTCTTATAACAACATAAAATTCTCTCTTTTAAACCCTAGGTTTCATAGTTCCAACCCAAAACCAGCTTTCAGTCATACAAAGCTCAAGTTCTTCTTTTTATTTACAAATGGGTACATTGGTTAAGTTTTCTCAACCCAAAACCCAAACTTATATCTAAACCCTAGCTTATTTTGATTTTCTTCCATCTCTTGAAGAAATTTGTTATTGGAGCTAAAATGAAAAAGAAATGAAGGAAGGGGAGAGCATTAAGCTTACTAAAATTTCTCTTTCACAAGCCTTGGCCGAAAATCCTCCTAGGTCCCTGTATTAGTCTCCATTTTTCTGCCTACAACTCTCTTTATCTTCAAAACTTGTTTCCTCTCTACCAAAATCAACTATTCTTATGAACTTTGTCTAAGTTTTGAGTTAAGAAGGTGGAATTGATGAAAAATGGAGATGGAGGTTAGTATATTCAAGTTAAAGAAGAGGAAGAGTTAGGGTTTTTCTGATGAAGACACTAATTTTTGAATTAGGATATGGGAGAGAGAGAAAACAAGCCTTTTATAGCCTCACATCTTGTAACGATTTGCGGTCATAACACTAAAGTCATGGACATGAATTCTAGAAAAATTCCTTTTTCCTATAAATTTATCCATTATCACTTAAATACTCTATTAATATTTCTTTTATTACCATTTACCTTAACCATACCATGTATTAACCATTTTTATACCATATATCCATGATTGTATTATACCATGTCCATTACAATACCATATATGTCCATGTTCAATCTATATTAAATAATAATAGTTAAAAGAGAGTTTACCCTAATTAGAATTGATCTTGATCCATACACTTTGAAATCATATAACCATTACATGTTTATCTGAGCTTAGTAATGTATACTAATTATTTGCCCATACATTATGTCAAATTTATGTTATTCATTTTATAACATACTTTCATAGCAATATGCATCTCATACCATAAAATCATATCATGCATTCCATTTATTCATATGTTTAACATGCATCATATCACTATAGTACCCATAATATGTTATAGTATTAATAGGGACTATGGCATCACCTGTTTGAAACCATGTCTAAAACATACAATTCCCAGACATTTATCATCAAGTAACAAATTATATTTGCATATTGTGTTTCCAGTCATGACTCTCAAGTTCATAGGCATAAAATAACTACCTTCATAGTCGTGACTAAATATTCACGAGTGTGAAGACAACCTTCATGGGTTACCACCTTTGGATCTAATCCGGACATAACCATATAAACTATTGATCTCAAAGATTGACATTCACAGGCATGACTAGGCTTTCAGGGTGTGACACAAATCATGGCAAAAATTGTAAACACTCTTGCCCAAAAATGACAATAAGAAAATCAAGCATTCACGGTCGTGACACATGGTTTACGGACGTGAATTTAAGAATTTTAGCAATTAGATTTGTGTTCAAAACAGAGCACTTCATAACTCATGTAATATTTTTAAGATTGACTAATTTCAATCACTTTTATCAACATACAAGCATGCATATATCTTAAATTGATACCTTATATAACTTTTTACACATTTTAAACCTCATCCATACATAAATTCACTTCTCAAATTCATCAATTTTAACAATAACATATAACCATCATATTATTCAAGTATCAATTATTTATCATGCCTAACATGCTTTTAACCCATAAATATGTATTTCAAGACACGAAGAAAACATCATATAGCACCGATAGACCATGATTTAGAATTTAATATATATATATATATATATATATATATATATATATATATATATATATATATATATATATATATATATATATATATATATATCTGTGTGTGTGTGTGTGTGTGTGTGTGCGCTAACCTTTAACCAAGGATCTTCCTTTAACCTTTTCAAGCTTGATCTAAGCTTCTCCTCTCCTTTTGTGTTTGTTTCTCTTAGTCTCTAACACCTCCAAACCCATAAACACTGAAGAATGATCCCCCATCTAGCATCGTTCTTCCTCTTTTCTCTTCAAAACCACTTCTCCTTTAAGAACACTCTTTCTTTTCTTTGATTTCTAATTTTTACCATGTTAATCTTTGAAAAATTATGAAAAATGGAAGAAAAAATATGAAGGTGATGAAGAAAATAGTTATGACATATAGGGATGGGTAATAGGGTGTGGGTAATAGGTATGTGATAAATATGAGGGATGAAACAGAGAAAATTGTGTCTATTTCACCTATTTTGAATTGACTAGAATTCATGGTTGTAACTCAATATTCAGGGGTGTGAATTCTTATTCATAGCCATGACAAATTAGTTTACAAGCATGAACACCTAAACCATGTTATTCATGGCCACAACCACCTATCATAGGAGTGAACCTTTAAGTTACGACATTCATGGCCGTGACAACCTCTTTCATTGGCATGAATCTCCTCAAAACTCTATTGTTTTGAACCATAACACTTTCACAAACATGAATAACCATTGATAGGTGTGAAAGCACTTACATCATTATATCCAAACTTTATCCCATCATTTACCCATTCTCCATCCCTTTCTAAAACCAACATAACTTATAAGTCCTAATTAACGAGCATTACAATTAATATCCAACTGACATAATGTCTAACCATGAGCGAATGCCATGCTGAAGACAACATGGATAGTGGTAGGCTTGACAACAAGGCTGAAGGTATCATGATAATCTATGCCAGGGTGTTGATGAAAATCGTTTGAAACAAGCTATGTTTCATGCTTGTCAATAGAACCATCACGAATGTGTTTAGTATGAAAAACCTACTTACATCCCATAAGATTTTACATGGATGTAAGAGGAACAAGGTCCTAAGTTCCATTTTGAACTAAAGCATCAAACTCATTTGACATAGCTTGACGCAATTTTTGGATCTTTAAATGCTTGGGTAACTATGTAAGGTTTAAGGTTAGATGATTGGGAAGAGTAGCTATTAGGTTCACTTTGGCTAAATATTTATAAATGTTATTTATGGCTTTAGTGGTCATGGGATGAGTGTTTTGAGGTAGAAATGAAGGAGAAGGATAGGGATATGAGAGGGAGGCAAATAAGATGTGGTCTAGTGTGGGCCTATTAACTGAACCAGACCTAAAAGGACTGGTTAGTGGAATATTAGATGAGGGTACCTCGTATGATGTCATATTGAGTGAATCTTCATTGGAATAATAAAAAATAGGGGAAGCCATTTAGAAAGTGTTTTAAAAGATGGGTGATAAAAAGTAGAACTTTGAGTGGCAAATGGAAATTAATTTTCAATAAATTTGACATGACGAAAAATGTAGATTTTAGAGTTAGAAGTTTCAAGATAAATGTATGCACTTTGGATGGGAGCATAACCAAGAAAAACACAGAGAGTGATGCGTGATTCGAGTTTATATAAAGAATAAGAGTGAAGCCAATGATAGCATAAACAACCAAACATACGAAGTTTTGTGTAGGTTGGGTGAAGATTGAAATGATTTCTCAAATGGAAAGGAGAAATTAAGAATGGGAGTGGTATACAGTTTATAAGATAAACAATTGTGTTGAAAACATATGTCCAGTAGGCAAAAGGAATAGATGCATGAGTGAGAAGGGAAAAACCAGTTTCGACAATGTATCGATGACATCTTTTGGAAAGACCATTATGCTCCAGTGTATGAAGAGGTGTTGTAAAGCAAGATATACCATAAATAGAGAGAAATTTTTTGAGAGTTTGGTATTCACCACCATTATCTGAATAGATAGTAACAATGCAATGGCTGAATTGGTTTTCAACTGATTATTTGAAAAGCACAAAAATTATCATACATGTGTGATTTTTGTTTTAGTGGATAATACCAAGCGTAGCACATGAAATGATTAAAAAAATAATATAGTACTAAAAATCATCAACAGAAGAAAGTAGAAGAGGTAAGAGAAGAATTGGACAATGCAATTTTGTAATTTTTATTGCAACAACAAGCATTTACAATTTATTTGAATTGACAAAGTGTTAGATAATGGTAATGAAATTTGGAAAAAAAATTTGATCTCATAATAGTAAAAGAGAGATGGCCTAATTTAGAGTGTCATTCAGACGAGTGTGGTTTTGATACTAAAGAATGCAAGCAATGGAAAGGAATAAAAAGATGATGTCGGCCACTCATATACACCATCTTTAGACTGTCCCATCAAAAGGATTGCCCCCGTGCGGAGATCCTTCACATAAAAGGTGGATGGTGAGAATTCAATAGAAACATGATTAATGGTGCAAAATTGATAAATAGAAATTAAGTTATTTTACATGGAAGGAACACAAAGAACATTATTTAATCTAAAGTTGTGAGAGGATGTAGGTAAGTTAGTGGAACTAATGTGTATTATTTGAAGACTCAAGCCATTGTTGATCATGACATCATTAAGACCTTGACATAGGCTATACCGTGAGAGATTGCTCAAGTCAAATGTAATATGGTGTGATACCCCACTGTTGAGCAATCAAAAGGGAGTAGTAGTTGAGCCAGGAGTCACATGGCTAACATATGGTTGCCATGGTGTTGGTGAGTGAGAGCTTAAATAGACTTGTGAATTATGTTTGTTGATGAGAAATAAGTCTAAACAATGAGCAACATTTAAAAGTATTTCTTGAACACCACTGGCTTGACAATGACCTAAATAAGGTTTGGTTGTCTTTGATTAGTAGAAGGTGTAGATGGGAAACTAGTTGTTTATTGACTAGTGGAAGATGGGCACCAATGTGGATGACATCAGGTTGCTGGAAATGACAGATGAATAGATTAGTTTAACTGAAGGAAGGTTTTCTTGTTGAAAAGTTTCTCATAAAGTTTAGTAAAAGAGGTTGACATGCCACGAGCATTGACAACATCAATAGTGGATTTGTACTCATCACCCAATTCTTCAAGTAATCAATCCATAAGATCCTCATCATTAGTTGTTTTACCGAGAAGAGCAAGTTCATATGTCCGAGTCTTTATTGCTTGCATGTATTCATTGATGGATTTAGAGCCCTTGTTGCATTGCTTTAATTGTTCTTTTAATTGTTTTAATGTGTCCACAAGATGGTTTGGCATAGGTGTTGTCTAAGATTTTTCATGCATCATGAGAAGTCCTAGTGTGGGCAATAAAAGGTTGTAAAGGGACAAAGATAGCACTAATGAAAGTACTAAAAATAAGACGATCTTGTCATTTCTAAGTGGTATAAGTTGGGTTTATGAATGAGACACCATTAGTGATTATGGTTGGTGATGATGGTGAAAGGATACCGTGAATGAAATGATGAAGATCATAACCTTTAAAATGGGATTGAATTTGCAAGCTCCAGATAAGATAATTTGCAACCTTATTACCATCCACAATACTAATGATCCATAAAAAAAAATGGTGCTTTGGAGAATGAGAAGATCTTTTTCTTTTAATTGATACATTTTTATTTATTTATTTATTTATTTCTCATTTCTTTTTTAAGCTAGGGTGAGATGCAATCTGATTATGTAGTTGTAAGTAGGATTCATTTGTTAAAGTTTTTGACACTTATATTAGAGGAAACTCCATATTCAATGGCTCAATTATTATCAAATATTTTGTAATTTATTGTAATTATCTGCAATCCCTTTATTCTAAGAAATTTGCTTAATTGTGTATAATGTATATATCAACAACTCTTTATATATTGTGATAAAGAGTTGCTTTTCTTTTAATAGTGTTCTTCCAAATTTGCCCCCATTATTAAAATAATGTCGTGCTTTTTTTTTTCTTTTTTTTTTTTTTGCCTAATTACGAAACGGTAACATCAAAACTCAAAATATTTGCTTATTTCATTCATCCCTTTCCCAGAAAAATAAAATATTTTGCCTACAAAGCTCCTCTCTATTTTTTTTTTCTTTTCACAATTTATTTCCTTTATTCACCTTTTCCTTTAACTAGCTTGCCAAAATCTCCCTTTCCTTTTAGGCGTTAGCCATGACTGAAATTCTCATGATTTTTTCTCTCTTCAATATTCTTTTTTTCTCACTAATCTCTCTCTTTTGTATATATTATGGTTCTCCCTTCACTCTAATTGGAAATCTCACTGAAATTATAAAAAGAAACATGAAGGAAAATGGCAAATGGTGCTTGGTATGGGATCGGGTTGCAATAATGGAGGTGTGGGTAGTGAAGGCTTAAAAAAATGAAAAAGTCTTTAGAAAGTTGTAGAACATGGCTGAAATTCTCATGATTTTCTCTCTCTTCAATATTCTTTTTTCCTCACTAATCTATCTCTTTGGCATATATTATGGTTTTTCCTTCACTCTAATTGGAATTCTCATTGAAATTGTAGATAGAAATATGAAGAAACCTGGAAAATGATGTTTGGTATGGGATCGGATTGCGATAATGGAGGTGTGGGCAGTGAAGGCTTAAGAAATGAAAACGTCCTTAGAAAGATGTAGAAAAATGGAAACAAAGTGGCTCCATTCTAGCCTTTTATAAGGATTTTGAATTCACATTCATCTATCTGAATTCCATTAGATTCTTTTTTTTTTTTTAATCCAACATATTGATCTTTTTTATCATACTAAATATTATTAGGCCTGATTAAGAAATAATATTACTGTGATTCACTGGAAGGAAATCAATTTGGACCTTTGAATCTTAAGCAACTTTTGTGTTAAGCGTTGACTTTTTTGGTGTTGATATAAACAAAACCAATCTTTATGTGCCAGGCAATATCCAATCAAATGGTTCTAAAACGTCATCGTCTTCTTCTGTATTGTGCAATTGCTCTCCCGTTGGATGAATTCTTTATATCTGCCAACCTTCTGATCTCCTTATGCCTTTAATGAATATGTCTCTGACATTAGTTGCACACTGGCAAAAATAAATTTTGAAGATTGATGCTTACTGTTTTACTATTATGTCCTCATCTTTTTAATGTATAGATTTCTCACACTAAATATATTAGTTGCATTGCTAAACTTTTTAAATATTTATAATTTAAATAAAACTTTTTATATTGTACTTAATATAAATCCATAATTTTTTCCGTCTAAGTTTACATTTTAATTGTATTGCTAAACTTTATAAATATTTGTAGTTTAAATAAAACTTCTTTATATTGTACTTATTATAAATCCATTAATATTTGAAATATTTATTGAATATTGTATTATTAATTTCTTTCTATTTTTATAAAGTTGAGTCATGTATATATTTTTAAAAATATATTTTAGTTATCATAAAATATATTTACTATTTCTATTATTATTTTATTTTATTTATTATATTTATTATCCAAAAATTAACTCTCGATGCAACGTGAAAGTTACGTCCTACTATATATATAATACAGTAGTAGCATATAAAATAAATAAATAAATAAACTTATAAATTTTGCATTTAAAAAGAAAAAAGAATTTCACAAAAGGGTTAATATAAAAGAGTTAGGTATATTGCATGTTTTTTCAATTCTATTCTGTTCTTTTAGGTTTTATCAATTTCAGCCCAATCATGAAACATTTATAACAATTTTAGACCATTTAGACAGTAACTAAAATGTATGTGCAATTCTTACAATATTACATTCATAAGCAAAACAAATAGGATTTTATTGAGTTCAGACACTAACAACAAATAATATTATCTTAAAAGCTTTTCCTTTCTAAATAAATTTATAATCTATATTGATCAGTTATTAGAATATTAATATAGATATTTTTTGAAATAAAAAATCTTGAAATATATTTTATGCTTATTAGCATTGCAAATATGTAAGAAAATAAGCATAGTTATTCAAATATGCAACTAGATAGGGTTCATATATTTTCATATTAGTTTTCCCTTGTTAGTTGGCTAAACTTTCTATCAAATGTTAAATTCACAAAATTAAAAGAATGAAATACAATTGAAAAGATTAGCAAAGTTTAGCTTTTCTTTGGGTCATTAAGCCTTTACAAAAGGATTTAAAGCCAACGAAAACACATGGTCAAAATCATAACAAGGACAGTTCAAAAATTGTAGGAAACAATACAAGCCACATGCTGATTAAGGTAAAGAAGTAGCCTCAGGAAAAATAAATTATGCGTAAAAGAAGAATATTCAATTAGTTATTTGCAAAAAGAAAAAAAATGAAAAAGAAATCCAAGACATGAAGTTTGACTAGAGTGAAGATAATCCTCCCATGGATCTTTTCATCAATATCCAGATAACCACATTTGAAAATCAAATCCTCCCATGGATCTTTTCACCAATATCCAGATAATCAAAACCAACACAAGCCTTCAAAACTCAAGAAAATATGAAGTCCCAAGTCCAGATTTCATTTAATACCAGTTGGTTATAGAGTGAAATACCTTCCTCAAAGAAATGGGACCGTACATAGCACTTGATAAGCACACCCCACATGAAAGAATCGGGATTCTTAAATGTACCAAAGACAAATCTGGAGGATTTAAGGCAACCCATTTGAGAATAGGACTCAATAAGCTTGTGGGTCATTATGGAGACCAAAAAATTATATTATGAACATGTATTTACTATGCATCGTGGTCTTGATTTCAAAATGACATCATGTTATTCTTTTAGTTAAATGATTCACACGTGTTTTGATTTAAATGCAGTATATTTTTATTATCCAGTAATCATGTTATTGTTATTCTGTTGAAATAGTAGCAATCTCTCAATCCCACATCGGAAGTGGGAGAAGGAGGAAGGAAAATGTTAGCATATAAAAAGACTTCATCCTCCTCTTAATAATTTATCCCAAAAACATCAATCCCTCTACTTCTGAGATTTGTTGTATTTTTCTCTCTTTCTCTTGTAATATTTCACTTTGTAATATTTCTTTGAAATAGTGAAATATTATTTTAGTAGTGTTCGAAGACGTAGGCATAATTGGCCGAATCTCGTTAAATTCTGGTATTTTTTTTATTTCTATTTAATAGCTATTGTCGGGTCTTTTACTTTATGATATATTGTGCTTTAAATTATCTGAGAAAAATTCTGTCACCAAGACTCTAAGAGTCTAAGGAAGTTGGTTTTTAAGGGAAACCATTTGTGACTCCTCCAACTACCTGGGAATTTTTCTTTGTCTTAATTTTTGGCACAATTATTCACTTTGGTGGAAACTAACCCAATTTCCACAACAATTGGTATCAGAGCCAAGGTTACTGAGTTATATGCTCTGTAGTTGCGGCGTAAGCTGATCTTCCACATTAGAAAAGTTTCCTTGGATTCTTGGGTATTCCGCATTTGAAAGCTATTAAATAGTCTTAAAGAAGAAATGGCAAGAGACGGACAAAAATCCATGATGGACACAGCAGCTTCTACTTCATCAATTTTGGCGAGAACTGCTGTGACAAATACGAGAATTGCAGTGGAGATTTTTGATGGTACAGGCCATTTCGGCATGTGGCAAAGTGAAGTTCTAAACGCCTTATTTCAGCAAGGATTAGACATTGCCATTGAGGGAGAAAAGCCAAAAGGTGCAGATGAGAAGAAATGGAAGACAATCAATCGTTTGGCATGTGGTACAATTCGATCGTGCCTGTCCAGAGAGCATAAGTATGCTTTTTGTAAAGAAACTTCTGCAAGTAAATTGTGGAAGGTACTGGAGGAAAAATTCTTGAAAAAGAGCAGTCAAAATAAGCTTCATATGAAGAAAAGGCTGTTCAGATTCACATATGTTCCTAGTACCACGATGAATGATCATATCACCAATTTCAATCAACTTGTAGCAGATCTGATGAACTTGGATGTGACATTTGAAGATGAAGATTTGGCCCTAATGCTGTTGGAATCCCTTCTTGAGAAGTTTGAGTTTCTAGAAACTACTCTACTCCATGGGAAAGTTGAGGGGTCTCTTAGTGAAGTATGTGTTGCACTATACAGCTATGAATTGAGGAGAAAAGACAAGAATGATAGCACCAGTGGAGCAGCAGAAACTTTGATAGTAAAAGGCCGTTTGAAAAATAAGAACAGGGGAAAGAAAGACAGATCAAAGTCCAGAGTGGGCAAAGATGAATGTGTCTTTTGTCGAGAAAATGGGCAGTGGAAAAAAGATTGTCCTAAGTTGAGAAGAAAATCTGGCAAAGGCAAGGCTGTTGCAGATTTAAATGTAGCTGAATGTGATGATTTAGATTTTTCATTAGCATTGATGTCATCAATATGCAGTTCGACTGCTTGGATCCTGGATTCAGGCTGTAGCCACCATATGTGTTCCAATCGGGAATGGTTTTTCGATTTTAAAGAAATTGAAGGTGGAGTTGTCTATACACCAAATGACAGCCCTTGCAAAACAACTGGAATTGGTTCAATCCAGTTGAGGAATCGTGATGGATCAATCAGAACTCTGACAGACGTAAGATATGTGCCCAGTCTGACGAAAAACCTCATTTCTATGGGAATCCTTGAGAGAAAGGGTTTCACTATAATCATTAAAAATGAAGTAATGAAGGTTATATGTTGAGCACTTGTGGTGATGAAAGGAGTTCAAATGAGCAACAACTTGTATTACTATGAAGGCAATACAGTTGTTGGAACAACAGCAGTTTCTAGTAATGACCAGGAACTAGAAACAACCAGATTGTGGCATATGCGCTTGGGGCATACAGGCAAAAAATCCTTGAAACTTCTGGCAAATCAAGGATTATTGCAAGGAGTACGAACCTGTAGATTAGACTTCTGTGAGCATTGCATCAAAGGAAAGCATACGAGAGTGAAGTTTGGCACTGCAATCCATGATACCAAGGGTATTCTGGATTATGTTCACTCAGATGTATGGGGTCCTTCCAAAACTGCTTCAATGGGAGGTAAACACTACTATGTTACCTTTGTTGATGATTGTTCAAGAAGAGTATGGGTGTATACAATGAAGACAAAGGATGAAGTGTTGGGAGTTTTTCTCATCTGGAAGAAGATGGTAGAAACTCAGATGGGCAGAAAGATCAAGTGTCTTCGAACAGACAATGGTGGAGAGTACACAAGTGATCCCTTCATGAAAGTTTGCAGAAATGAAGGAATTGTTCGACATTTCACTGTCAGAAATACACCACAACAGAATGGGGTGGCTGAACGCATGAACCAAACTCTATTGGAGAAAGTTCGGTGTATGTTGTCTAATACTGGATTAGGCAGACAGTTTTGGGCTGAGGCTGTAACATATGCATGTCATCTCATTAATCGTTTGTCATCAACTGCTATCAATGGAAAAACACCTTTAGAGGTGTGGTATGGAAAACCTGCTACAAATTATAATTCCTTACATGTGTTTGGTTCCACTGCATACTATCATGTTAAGGAATCAAAGTTAGATCCAAGGGAAAAGAAAGTTATCTTTATGGGGATATCCTCTGGTATCAAAGGATATCGACTATGGTGCCCAGAGACGAAGAAAATAATCTTTAGTAGAGATGTTACCTTTGATGAGTCTACCGTGTTAAAGGTAACAAAAGAGCAGATAGATGGTTTTCCACAGCAGGTGGAGGAAACTCCTAAACAGGTGGAGTTTGATAGAAGAAGAATTATTGATCCAGCAATTGTAAAGTCTGATAAAATTACTCCTACAGCAGAAGAGGAGATAATGGTAGAAAATGGATCAGATGAGGAAGAAGAGGTTTCAGCACAAGAACCTCCTCAGCAACTTGAGCCAATTGCGCTACGAAAGCTGAAAAGGAATATTAAGAAACCTGCTCGACTTCAAGATATGACTAATTATACATCTTCAGTAGATGATGAGATTCCTTCCACTTATTATGAAGCTATTCAAAGCTCAGAAGAGTGGAGAAAGACTATGGAAGAAGAGATGCAGTCCCTCGAAAAGAATCAGACATGGAAGCTAGCAAGTCTGCCAAAGGGAAAAAAAGCAATTGGCTATAAATGGGTTTATGCAAAGAAAGATGGATTTCCTGATAAGAATGATATCCGCTACAAGGCAAGATTGGTAGCTAAAGGCTACGCTCAGAAGGAGGGAATTGATTATAATGAAGTGTTTTCTCTAGTTGTAGCACAATTTGATCTGGAACTAGTTCAGCTGGATGTAAAAAATGCATTTTTACATGGAGACTTAGAAGAAGAAATCTACATGACTCAGCCATAAGGATTTAAAGTTGCTGGAAAAGAAAATTTGGCGTGCAAGTTGAGCAAATCGTTGTATGGATTGAAGCAATCTCCAAGATAGTGGTACAAACGATTTGACAAGTTTATGATAAGGCAGAAATACATAAAAAGCAAATACGATCATTGTGTATATTTGCGCAAGCTACGGGATGATTCCTTTATCTATCTTTTCCTTTATGTTGATGATATGCTGATAGCTTCGAAAGATGAAGGAGAGATTCAGAAGTTAAAAGCTCAACTAAATCAGGAATTTGAAATAAAGGATTTAGGGGAAGCTAAGAAGATTCTCGGTATGGAGATATGCAGAGACAGAAAATTGGAAAGACTTTGTTTGACTCAAAAACAATATCTGAAAAAAGTACTAAAGCGTTTTGGGATAAATGAGAATTGCTCCTCATTTTAAGCTCAGTGCATCTTTATCTCCGAAAAGTGATGAAGAACAATAATATATGTCAAAGGTTCCATATGCAAATGTTGTTGGTAGCTTGATGTATGCAATGGTATGTACGAGGCCTGATATTTTACAAGCAGTCGGAGTTGTGAGCAGATACATGCATGATCCTGGAAAAAGACATTGGCAAGCTGTGAAATGGATTCTACGATATATTCAGAATACTGTAGATGTTGGTATAATGTTTGAACGGGATGAGAAAAATGGTCAGTATATAGTTGGATATTGTGATTCTGACTATGCAGGTGATTTAGACAAATGTCGATCTACTACCGGTTATGTGTTCACATTTGCAAAGGCACCGGTTAGTTGGAAGTCCACCTTACAGTTAACAGTTGCTTTGTCTACAACAGAGGCAGAGTACATGGTAGTTTCAGAAGCTGTTAAGGAGACAATTTGGCTTCAGGGGTTGTTGAATGACTTGAGAATTGGTCAGAAGCATGTCAAAGTGCATTGTGATAATCAAAGTGCTATTTGTTTAGCAAAGAATCAAGTTTATCATACAAGGACGAAGCATATCGATGTTCTATATCATTTTGTACGGTAAATTCTTGAAGATTGTGGGATGCTACTTCAGAAGATTCTGACTGCTGAAAATCCCGTAGATATGACAACAAAAGTTGTGATAGGTATCAAGTTCCAACATTACTTGGACTTGATAAATGTCCTCAGAATTTGAAATTGGGCGCTTTGAAGCGCATTTGGAGACATTACTGAAATTTGTAAAGAAAATGTTTGTTTGGAATTATGAGATCGCCAAAGTGGAGATTTGTTGAAATAGTAGCAATCTCTCAATCCCACATCGGAAGTGAGAAAAAGAGGAAGGAAAATGTTAGCCTATAAAAAGGTTTCATCCCTCTCTTAACAATTCATCCTAAAAACACCAATCCCTCTACTTCTAAGATTGGCTGTATTTTTCTCTCTCTCTTGTAATATTTCATTTTGTAATATTTCTTTGAAATGGTGAAATATTATTTTAGTAGTGTTCGATGACGTAGGCATAATTGGCTGAACCTCGTTAAATTCTGGTGTTCTTTTTTATTTCTATTTAATAGCTATTGTCGGGTCTTTTACTTTGTGATATATTGTGTTTTAAATTATCTGAAAAAAATTCTGTCACCGAAACTCTAAAAGTCTAAGGAAGTTGGTTTTTAAGGGAGACCATTTGTGACTTCACCAACTACCTGGAAATTTTTTTTTGTCTTAATTTTTGGCACAATTATTCACTTTGGTGGAAACTAACCCGATTTCCACATCATATTTAAAAGGAAAAAAAATTGTTTTCCTATTGCAAAATTGTTTTAGGAAGAGAAACTTTTTTTAATTTGCATATTTAATTTTATTTTTAGTAGTTTTGAATGTTTTAGTTATTGTTATTATTGTTTGAGATAAAAAAAAAATTATTAGTTTTTTTATATATTTTGTAGATAAAAATAGTTGAAAATGAAAATATTTAAACTAAAAATGAGTCATAAAGAGAGAAAATTGAGTTGCTGAAAGTTAAAAATAATGAATTTATTAGAAACATTCATGCTCATCATTTAAAATTTGTAGGTTTATCGTTTAGAATTTATAAATTCATCATTTATAACTTTAAGGATCATCGTTTTGTACTTTCAAGTTCATCGTTTATTTGTTCAACATTTAGTAGCTACAGGTTCATCCTTTAGAAGCTACAGATTCATTATGTAGAACTCAATGATGAACCTATAAGTGTCAATTAATGAACCTGTAATACTAAACGATGAACCAGTAAACAATGAATTTTCTAGTTCTAAACGATGAACTTGTAATTTCTAAATAATGAATATATAAGTTCATAATAATGAACCTCTAAATTCAAAATAATGAATCTGTAAATTTTAACTAATGAATCTGTAAATTTAAAAACGATGAATATATAAGTTATAACTGATAAATCAGTAAATTTAAAATGATGAACCTGTAAGTTATAACTGATAAATATACTATATTAATTAGTTCACTAAAATTCAATATCGAAAAAATGTGCGCTTTATTTTTGTTTTGCATGTGTTAAGAAAGATATCCATAATGCAACATGGATCGAGGTCCAAGATATAACAATTCATGAAGGTCAGTCACTAAGGTCATCTCTAAATCCAAAATACCCTTTTAGTTTAATTTTTACGTTAGAATAGTGCAGTTATAGTAAATTTATTTCCAACTTATAACTACTTTTTTACACCAAAAAAATATGTATGATATTTTTCAAAATAAATGAGACTGGGAAAAAAATGAATGATGTATTTACAATAATTGCCAAATATGATGTGAGACTATAGACCATGTTATTTTCCGTTATAAAAATGATGTGCACAGGAGATGGTCGCCTACAATATTTTTGTTTTTATGCTATCTTTTACAGCGAAATGGCGTTGGAATAGAGATTACATGGAATTGAGCTAGTCATCTTAAGCTTGAGCAAGACCTAAACAAAGGCATGTAGAGTGTCATTGTCTTTTTGCTGTCAAGTGGATAATGTTAATATTGTTTAGGTGATGAAGTGGAGAACTGCAGTTGAAGTTCAAACTAAGTAGCTTGGTCCTTCCGACGACATTACGATTTGAGAGAGAGACCATGAGTACGCTGATGGGCGGCAAACTGGACTAAGCCACAAAAATTTTACTTTCATTCTGTTTAGCTAAAAGGAGAGAATTGAATACTCGTAAAATCAGCATCAATTAAAATTCCAATACTTATTTCCATTCTGTTTCAGTCTATTTATATTTCTTATTATATATATATATATATATATATATATATATATATATATATATATATATATATATATATATATATATATTAAACTCATCCTTTCATCAATTATCACAGGTTAGTTTTATTTTATTTATTATAAATAATCACTTGTAATTTATTATATGTTTTAATTTTAAATGACACCCTATAACTTATTATTTATATATATGCTAAAAATAAATTATTTTATGATATTAGAATTTAATTTTTCAGATTGTGATTTATAAGAAATAATATTTTGTGTTTAATTTTTTATTAAAAATTAAAATAACAGTTAACTTGATCATTATTAGTAATTAATCAATTTGAGATAATAAATTTATATTTATTTTTTTTAGACGGAACCTAATGATTCATTTCGAAAAATTGTCAATGAATTTAATTACGTTCATCATGTTCATGAAATTTCGGGACATTATATATTTTGAAATTTGTAAAATAGAAAATTAATCAAGTTTTACTGTATTTTGCCTACAATTAAGAGAAATCTTAATTTGTAGCCTCCTCAATGATATATTTTCCTTCTTCATATACGTTGTGTCATCTTAATATTTACAATTATATAAACTAATAACACATATTTTCTGTATAAAAAGAATTAATTAAACAAATGATCGGAATGATGATAAATATAACTAAAAATTAGAGTGTTTTGGTCACATGATATATTTTATAATTATCATTTGAATACATTATCAGGAGGATTTTTCACTTGTAAAGTAGTATTGTATTTTTTATTATTATTATTATTTAGAGATTAGTTAGAAACAACACAAAATATCTCCCAAAAAGAGCTCAGATAGAAAAATATGTTTTGTTTTAACTTTTTTTCTGAATGATTTTCATTTATAAATAACAAATTTGAAACCATTCTGCTCAATCTGTTCCACAAAAGAGCTGAATCCAAAAATAAATCTGAAACTCAATTGGTGATAACCCAGTGAACATATGAAAGCTGAACCAATAGTCAACTGCGTTTCAGATCATCATCAAAAAAGTATGAAGGGTAGAGATCCAAGAAAATAAGAGAACTTTTATGTTGATATACATCATATACAGGGGTATTATTTCTACTATTCTGTCACATTACCAGGGTAATTAGTAGTCGAATTTCCTGCAAAACTGAGAAAAAATAAAAATAAAAATTGAATACATTGTCACAATGACCACATATTCACACCAAACCCATACAAGTTAATAACAGTATAGAATCTTTTCAGCTTCCAAATACTTAAAAGCTTACATGGATAGGAAATCAGCAGTCTCTTGCTCAAGCATCACCTCCACTATCATCATCTTGTGGATCAATTGGCACTTCATGCCGAGGCCTATTGTACTTTTCTCGCAGCTGCTTAATTGGGATAAAATCTCCTGCTGTATCCGCCCCATAGAATAAAAACGAAACGTAGGGATGATCAAACCTGCCCTGCACATGGTTCAGTACAGCCTACAAAAAGTTAACCTAAGAAATAGGGAATGTTGCAGATTTTTTAGTTTAACAATTGAGCTCACCATATCTGGTCGGTCGAGGGCTACCAAATTTTCCTCCGCAACTGCATTAAAGGAACACCATCCCAAAGTTCAACACAAGTATTAGCATGACAATTAACACAAAATTCAGACAAGCAAGTATTTTCAGTCGCAGCCCTGTGAACTCCACAAACCCTATACCGTCCTTTTCAGTCCAAGCACATGGAATTACTACACAGGAATTGGCATCCAGCCCCCTGTTCTTTTTTTCTTTTGGTATAAAAATAAAAAAGATGCCTTGGACATGCACAGAAACAAATAGATAAAATGCTTATTACCATAGGCCACTAGTAGATTAGGATCTGCATGTACATTAACCAGAACCTGGAAAACAAACAAGAATAATATCTTCAATGTCCATTTTACATCTTGAGGCCAGCTTGTGCAGCAACAGGCAGATTAAGTAAATACAGATCATTATCATATCTTTTTCTCCATGACAATTCTCTGCTAACAAATTCAGTTAATGTAGCCAAAATATCAACCATCTCATAATAATTGCACTACAGCCACATCTTTGGAAACCCAATATTCATTTTAGTGTCCTGATTCCTTTTCACAACAAATAAAGGAATCAATTTTCCTTCACACTAAATTAGATCAACTAAATGCAGACTGTGTGCTATTATTATCAATATTTATTATTAAATATTTAGAAATGAAGCATTTGAAGTTGCATGTCAGCTCCATTAAATATGCCAAACAAGACATGACATCAAAGATTTTAGTTAAACAATTTGAAGAAATAGCTGGAGGTTAAAGGAAAGGAAAAATGCAAACCCCTCCCAGTTCCAAAATGTAACACTCCAAAAAGACAACGCTGAAAATGAAATCACAGCCTTGTACATTATGCAAACTCACAAACAATGAGAAGATTAAAAATAAGAACTAAATAAACCTGATAAAACGGCTGGGTAGAACCCTGAGCTAACTTTTCAACCTGAGCAGTTTCCATCCATGAACTTGATTCACAGCATACTGGGTCCATCCCACAAACTACAGCTCGATAGCCTGATATCACAATACAGCCTATGGAAATTCAAAAAAGCAAAGAAGTATAGAAAAAGACATTCTTCTCTGCTGTAGTTTAGACAACCTGGAACATGCAAGAACTTTCATATTTCATTAGACATGTACTATTTTAGTTTCATGGACCAACAACCCAGCCATCTTTCATGGAAAAGAAACTCACCATTCACCAAGATTTTTTTGTTATAAAAATAATTCAAATGTGCCAAGAAAGAACAAATGTAGATGTAGCCCGAGGCATTTTCATCCAATCCAATTGGAAAAAACATGAACACAGAAAAGGAAAATGTACAAATGGAATTTATAAAGTCAGTAACGAACAGAATATTCTCTTAGTAAGAAATTAAGGTAAAGAAAAGCTAGCATAGAGATGTCAGAGTTTGTTATGAATGGATGTTCTACACTAGCCATTGGTTCATGGAAACATGACAAATAAATGAAGCACTAACTGTCCTGAATCATAACATTCTATTATTGAGAAGTGCTGAGATGGCATGGTTCCAATTTCTTAAAATTCTTTCTATATATTTATCACAGAATTGGAACTTACGTAGACAGTAAAACAGAAAATAAATGAAAAATATATCATGCAGTGGAAACCATGCTGTACCAAAAATCTTGTGCATCACTTTTTGGCCTAAACGAAATGCATACTGTGCATTTTCATATGCCAGAGCTTTTGCTGATACAGCTAAAGACTCTGCCTCCAGCTTGGAAATCTGATCCCGTAATTGAGCTGCCACAGCATAATTCTCATTCTCAATTGCAATCTGCAGGTCAGCACTGCAAGGAAAACAGCAGTTTAGAAATGAATTTGAGCAGAAAAATGGCATAACAAAAAGGGAATTCAAACAAATAGGTGGTTTGTAAGAGGTAAATTAGATAGATTAATGACTTCATGCCATACTTTTAGGATTTAAGCTGCAAAAAGTGAAAGAATAGCACAATCTGAGCCTCACCGTAGTCGTATAATACTTATAGCCTTGTCTTGGGCTTCACTCTTGGAGGATGATCCTCTTTTTGCTTCCTGCTGTCGAATAACCTCTGCTTCAACCTTCCAAGAAGAGAACTCTATCAGCATGCTGCCAAATCATTTGATTTATATATCTATGAACAAATTCGCTCACATGATGTGGAATTAGTTTATATCAGGCGAGCATACACAAAATGACAAGATAGGAAATAAACCTCCAAAAGAATGCATGCCAAATTTATTTGTGTAACTGTTTCTTTTTAAATATACAAATGTAGATGCTTGCAAGAGACGGAAAAACAAAATATTCAGTTTAATATGAAATAAATTTTAAAGAAAATTACAATTGCAACAGTTGAAATCAAATAGAGCATCTTAACAAGTCAATGCGACCTAACCTCAGTAAGCTTGTTTCTCAATTGTTGTGCAATATCATACTGCTCCATATTCAAAGCATACTACAATTTGACATAACCAGCCAACATGACTTTGTCAGAATTACCACAAAAGTGAAGCCAGCTAACTGCTTTACTCTGTCAAAAAAAAGTACCAAAATTTGGAAGCAGCATATCAAACCTGAACTCGAGTTGCTAAGTCCAGCTGAAAAAAGAAAATCAAGATATCCTCATTAGCACTCTCACTGCGCTCACAGTTTGCATCCAACTCCTGGTTACCCCCTTTGTTGAACAGCCATCCAGCTTCAACCCTTATATTTCTGTGCCTTAATAAGTTGGGGTTACCAGTAAAGCACAAACTTGGAACAAACTGATGCAAAGGGCAATGCTTATCCACCCCAAAAGCTGTATTGGTTTTCTCTATTAGTTTGAAATGCCTCCTCCATGATGGTATGGATCCACAAATTCCAGAAGTCCGAGATACTGTTAAAGTGCTTAATGGCAGACTTTGCACCATTAATGCCAGGAAATTGAACTTCCCTCTCACAGTATTAAACAACTCCTTTTTTTTTCTGACCAAATGTTGAATAACAATCAATCAGCGGGGTTTACTCATTTGGTCTAAAGAAGTTCTAAACAGACATAGAATTTACTGCATAACTATAACCCTTCATCAAATTTAAATATGAAAAATAATAATAAATAAAATCTTAACTCACATATGGCCAAGCATAAAGTTAAATTCAGTTGACTGAAGACACTCTAGCTCAATAAAATACTCCATATATCCAATCAATTTCCCAGGTTTACTCATCAACAAAACAGGAAAAACTTAACGAGACAAAAAATTCAACTCCATTTCTGATTTAAAACGTCAAATTAGAAACTTTTCCTTACACCCTTATCCAAATAATAAGAAGGACAAAAAATCTTTCTTACGTTATATTATTTAAAAAAGGAAAAGAAAGAGAGAGCGAGAAAAATAAATGAATACTTGAATAGGTAAATACAGAACTCACCGGCGGTGAGAGAAGAAAATTGGATGAAAATGGAGTACGGGCTTCCCCTTCTTCAAAAATCTTATTCCAAATTCGAGGACGATAATATTTACGATTCTTATATTTACAAGTGTTATATGAGGAATAGGTTAATGTTGCATTATAAATAGTGCAAGATGTGTTATTTTTTATTTTTTATATATTTCACAAAATAATTTTTTTTTATCAATATTACAGTATGAATACAGATTTATATAGTAATAATTTGTTTAATATTTAAGGGAGGTGAGAAAATGATCCCAATTCAGAGCTTAGTAAAGTCCCATAATATTCTTTGCATATTTTTTTTAAAACAGTAATATTGATAAATATTTTTATAATTTAAGATATATTGAAATACATATTATGAATTATTATGTTAAAAATGCAACATCCTTTCACATAATTAGAAATAATCACAACTATATAAGAGAATATCACATATCTATTACCTTAAAATTGGATTGAATTAAATCTTCTTTCATTTTAATTACTATATTCTTATATGTTATTTATTTATTTATTTATTTTACATGATAGAAATACGTCATTCAATTAATGAATCTATCCGAAATTAACAAACTATGTTCATATTTTCAAACATAAATTTAGACTTTCATTATCCCGATATTTACAAAATACATATGATTCAAATAAAATTACATGTTTCCATCATAAAATAGACATGTAAAACTTTTGAAAATTATAATTATACTCATCACCCATGACATGTGGACAAAAATAAAATGTATGTCATATAAAGTACTAACCTTCTGACGTGGATTTAATTTATTTGACTTTGTATGAATTTGCTTCTCTTCCTATCGACTTCTTTCTATAAGCTCCGAACCTATGTATAGAAAAACACTCGCACGCTAAACAACTTAATGATTAATAGTACATATGTGCATAAATATTTATAAATACACTTATGATCAATTTATTATATATCAATATGAAATATTGCATATCTGGTTTACTGCTTTAACATATATACATACAATAATTTACAAAAGTAAATTCATATTCATACCTCATTTGTGATTTCTATTTCCTTATTTCATTTATCTCATAACTGATTTTTTTCATATTTCTTTTTTTTATTTCTTATATTTTATATTTTATAGTCTCAAAACTCTAAACCTAGACTATTTGGATGTGGATTGTGAAAGAGGAACGCTCTCACCCTAGCTTAAGTCACCCTGCTCACTATCTGTATATGTTTGTATAAGTGTTCAACTGAGTTTCTCAAATCAAGAGCGCTCTAACCCAAGTTTAAGTCATCTTGACTGAGTAAAATAAATAATTGCATGTATTTAGAATCAATGGCGCTCTCACTCGAGCTTAAGCTATCTTATCCTTATAATAAAATTTTTCATATCATCATTCTTACGGTACCGTAAACCCCTTAATGATATGTCATCTATCCTATTTCTAATTCTAATTAGAAAATTTAGCTTAATTGATGTTATCATCTTATTGTTTACATAATTTATTAAAATTCACATATTCAGAATAATTTTCGGTTTACATGTCATATACATATAAAAATTTCTCAATCTCATTTGAAATCTCAAACCACAACATATTATATTAATTTAGTCAATACACAATAAGAATTTTAAATATAACTACTATCATATTATTCAATATATATATATATATATATATATATATATTTGAAATATAAATTACTAAATTTTTATTTCTAGACAGATTTCTGCCCTGATTTTAGATTGCATCTTTCACCTATTTATGATTCGAATTTGACCTTATGGTATTTTATGAATTTTTAATTTAATTTCTTGTCTTTCATATACAAAAAGAATCATATAAATCTGAATTTTCTGGCTAACATTATGTCCAAATAACCATATAGTGCTCAGTAAAAATATGCCCAATATTTTTAAAAATATTCTTAGGTCCTAGATTTTATATCAAATTTTATGTCCAATATAAATCATAACTAGAATTTATACTCTTCATAAACTTTTTATATCTATGTGTCCACTTTCATTTTCAATTAGTTTCATCTCGATCCAAGTTCCAAAATAAAACATATGACTAAAATACTATATAATGGTTAGAAATAACTACCTAGAATTTTCTAGATACTTCCAAATCCGAGAATTTGTAGAAATTTTTAGGCCAACTTAAAATTAGATATAGTATTTACACTATTTATAAAAGTTTTAGATCTATATATTTATTTTTATTTTCAACTGGTTTCATCCCGATCCAAATTTCAGAACAAAAGATATAACAAAAATACCATATAATGTTTAGAAAATAACTACCCAGAATTTTCTGGGTACTTCCAGATCTGAGAATTTGTTGAAATTTTTAGATCAACTTAAAATCAGATATAATATTTATATTTTTCATAAAAGTTTCAGATCTATGTGTCTATTTTTTTTTATTTCCAACTAGTTTTATCATGATTCAAGTTCCAGAATAAAATATATAGTCAAATACATCAAGACTGTTACAGAAAAATTTTAACAAAATCAGCAAATAGAATAAGTTATTTGTTCATTTATCTTTCAACATCAAACATCATTGAAATGCAAATAAAATGCACAAAGGAATAAATATGCTCATATGTACAAACCTTGACACAATGAAGTCTTAACCTCTTCAAACTTTAAGCTTTTATTTAAGGTTTTGGGGGGAGGAAGAGGAAGAGGAAAAAAAAGATATGAGAAAGAAGAGAGAATTTGTATATGGAAGAATGGGAGGAAGGCTAGGGTTCTGAAATTTTGAAGAAGAAGAATAAGAAAATAACATTTTTATACTCATGGTAAATACCCTATTAAGTCCCCTCTTATTTTTGCCAAATATCCACTTAAATCCTTAGTTTTTACCTTATTATTATTAACTTACCTAACCTTTCTATCTCTTTTATTTAACACACATAACTTAATAAAAAATCACTTATAAATCTTTTTTATTATATTTTATTTTCAAATTTAGTAAATAATTTTAATTACGATCATTAAACATGTTAATTATCCAAACCTAAATTGATAGGAGTTACATTTCTCTCCCTCTTAAGAAATTTTGTTCTTGAAATTTACCTAATTATTTATGTTGAAACAACTGGGGATATTGTGCCTTCATCACTTCCTCGCTTTTCCATGTTACTTCTTCAGTTGAATGATTCCTTCATAACACATTGACTAGTGGTACTCATTTATTCCTTAACTCTTTGACTTCACGAGCCAAGATCTCCATTGGTTCTTCCTTGTATGTTAAATCTGGTCTTATTTCGATGCTCTTGATTGGAATAATATGAGAAGGATCTGATCAATACCTCCTCATCATGGAAATATGAAAGACGTTGTGGATCTTACTCAACTTTGGCAGTAAAGCAAGTTTATAGGCAACTGGTCCAATTCTGTCTAAGATTTCATAAGGTCCAATAAACTTAGGGCTTAACTTGCCCTTCTTTCTGAATCTGATGACCTTTTTCTAAGGGAAAATCTTGAGAAAAACCTTATCTCCCACTTCATACTCTATGTCTCTTCTTTTGAGAAATGCATATGATTTTTGCCTATCTGAAGTTTTCTTCAACCTTTCTTATATGATCTTCACCTTTTCTTCTATTTCTTGCACTAACTTTAGTCCCATTAGCTTTCTCTCACTGAGTTTTGTCCAACACAATGGTGTTCGACATTTTATACCATAAAGTGCCTCATAATGAGTCATTTCAACACTTGACTGATTACTGTTGTAGGCAAACTCCATCAATGGTAGGTATTTGTCCTAACTTCCCTCGAACTCTATTACACAACTCCTCATCATATCTTCCAAAATTTGAATCACCCTTTCCGATTGTCCATCAGTCTGGTGATTAAAAGTTGTGCTGAAACTGAGCTTGGTATCCAAAGCTCTTTGCAGACTATCCAAAAACTAAAAAGTGAACCTGGGGTCCCTATTTAAAACAATGGAGACTGGCACTCCATTAAGCCATACTATTTCATTTACATATAACTCTACTAACCTGCTTAATGGATAGTCCTTTCTGATGGGGAAGAAGTGAGTTGACTTCGTTAACCTATCCACAATCACCCACACACCATCATTTTTTTGTGTCAAAGGCAACCCAATCACAAAATCCATGGTTATTCGTTCCCATTTCCATTTTGGAATCGTGATTGGCTATAACAACCCTGAAGGTATCTGACATTTTGCCTTGACTTGCTGACATGTCAAGCGTCTGGTGGTGAATTCTATGATGTCATTTTTCATACCTGACCACCAATACTTATTTTTCAAGTCATGGTACATCTTGTTACTTCCTGGGTGTATGGAATATTTTGTCTCATATGCCTCTTTTAAGATCCTCTGTCTCAAATCTTCCATATTAGGTATGCATAATCGAGCCTAATAGTATAAACTGTTATATGAACTAATTGTATAATCCAGTCTTTCCCCCTTAAAGACTGACTCTGTAATACCCCCTTACCCCACTGTAGTTCAGCAAGGTAAGTGAGCATTACTCGTCTTGTTGTTTTATAAAATTAATGAAGTGAAGTAAATATTTTTTTTAACAAAAATATTGCAGACATTGAAATAAAAATTATTACAAGCATAAATACTCAAAATTTTATTTATTTATAAAGTATATTAATTTACATTCAAACTATATTCTTTTACATAGTAACTCACATATTTAATACACATTATATGAAATAAAAATGATACTTTAATTTATAAATTTTTTAACAAAATATATCCAAAAAAAAAACTAAGCTGCTAGCTATTTTCCTCAGGGTACCTTTCTTCTTCTGACAATATATTTTCTACAGCTACCCTTCTAAACCTGCGCGAGAGGAAACCACCAGCGCTAAGCTAATAGCTTAGTGGTGCTTCAATGATAAAAATTTTACATACATATATATTTCCTCACATATTAATTGACCATTTCATAAGTAAGATATAAAATAAAGAATTATACACAATCAATAAATTTCAGCAAATATTCAATATTTAACAACTTGAATTCATATAACATTTATAAAAAATCACGTACTTCGATTTTATTATTATTATTATTATTATTATTATTATTATTATTATTATTATTATTATTATTATTATTATTATTATTATTATTATTATTTTCTTGTGCCTATAACACATATAACCAAACTAACTAATAGAAATAACGAGATTGCCATTTTTGGCTTTCATAATATTGCGCCGAACGCTTCATAATAATGTCATTACCGGCTTTTATAATATTGTCATTACCGGCTTAATAATTTTGCGCCGAGCGCATTTATCAATTTGCTATTACCGGCTTTTATATTTGGCACCGAGTGCTTAAAATTCCCTGATTGACATGTCAAACTATTTTCTATTCTAGTTCTAGCCTATGTGTCTTTGGGCTTAACTATTTTTATTTTAATTCCCAATATTATTGCACTAAAATCTCACACATAAATAATTTATTAAATATTTATAATTATCAATAAAGTAAATATTGACATTAATTATTACATATAATAATCACAACACATGCAAAAGCCCAAAATTTCATATTTTTACCTATGGCAGATTTCGGACCTATTGTTGGGCTTCATTGTTAGCCCATTTATAATTCGAATTGGGAGTTATAGTCTTCTAACCATTTTTAGATTATTGTCTTATCTTTCAGATGCATTAAAAATCACTTAAATCGCAGTTTTCTATCAAAAGTTATGATCAATTGAATATGACATCATCACCGAAATTTCTGTCCAAAATTTTCTGGACAGATTCTAGGTTTGAACTTCATGCATTGTTCTGGGAAAATCTAGCCATAATTAGATTTTATGGTCTAAAAAACAATTAAATTCCTGTGGCTTAGATTTCATTTCCAATAAAGAACATACAAAACGGAATTCCAGAACTCAAGTTATCATCAAAATAGTCAGGGATGTTCCTAAAACTCTGTACCCGAGCCATCAATTGGCATCCATCCACATTTCAACCACATTCATCATTTGCATTCGTTTTGATACTAAAATTTCTAGAATTACAACTACATTCATATGTTTCAATTATTTCACACCATTTAATTTCATTGCCATATAAAATATCATAGGCCACAACAAATCACATAATATATTACAAACACAAACATATCAAACCTTAATATATAATTTCATACATATTAACAACATGTAAAATTTTTATCAATGAAGCACATACCTAATCAGTCTTGGTTCTTCCCTTAATCCTTCTTTTTATTCCCTTATTAGTTAGCTTTCTCCTTGCATTTGTCACCCTTTTGAGGGCCTCTCACTTGTTCACTTATTTTTCCTACACAACCATACCACATCTCAATTCCAATATCCATTTTCAATGCTTTTCATGTCTACATAGTATGCTAATGCTCCTAATATGTTTTACACCTTAATTGAGCTAAAATGTACTAAGGTTAAACTTTCATCTTATTATGTCATGGCTGCCCAAAAACTATATCCTAGTTCCCAATTCATTTTCTTCAATTCAACACTCAAATCATGTTTCACTTATCACCAATTGTTGTTCTTCTATGCTAATTTCAATTTTTCCCAAATTTCTTTAACTATGGCAGCCTCTCATTCATCCATTAACATCATATTTTCTTTAGTTTTTAAGCCATAAAACAATTAACTAACTTCAATTATCATTAATTCAAAGTTTAATTACACTTCCATCAACTAATCACAAACTTAAATTTCTACTTCCAATCTTGCAATATAAGCTCAATCTACCAAACCTAATCACATCTATCATTATTATGAGTCTCAAATAGAAGGAAAAAGGTTGAATTTAAGAAGAATAAACTCACCTTAAGTGTTCTCCAAGGTGGGCCGAAATTGCTCCTAACCAATCTCCCTTTTCTTGTCCTCCTTCTTCCTTTTTTCTTGCTCCTTTGCTCCTTTTATGGCAAGAACACCTTAATTCCGAATTTTACTCTCTTAAAACTACTTTATTTTCTCAGTTTTTCAAACTTGATTTGAAGAGAAATGGAGGTTTTTGGGAGAGCTATGGTGGACGACAATGAGAGGAAAGAAGATGAGGGAAATGAGTTTTTAATTGGTGGAGAAAATGAGATATTTTTTTTAGGTGAGTATTTGGTGGTTCTATGACTACATTAAGCTCTTCATCCATTGGTCCAAAATACAAATTAATTTTAATGAAATTTTAAACTTTAAGAAATTTCTTATTTGCCACATCTTTCTCCATATTTACACTTTTTCCCCAAACAATCTCTATAATACTGATTTTGTCCGTAGAAAATTTTATTTTTTTCCTAATTCTACCACTAATCTTTTTAATTCCTAAATAATAATACCCTTAATTATTTTTCCTTATTATTAGTCATTTTTTTATGGGTTCAAATTTAGACTCCGATTGAACCTGCGCGCCTCATTACAGTCACGCGCAATCGAGACCTAAATTACTGGATGTTACAGACTCAGCTATCTCAACTAAATTGTTATCTTGCTTTTGTGCATCTTTGATTTCTTGGTTGAGAATCAAACAAATGTATAATTCTACCAAAGTCTTTCAAATTAATGCATCGGCCACAAAATTGGCCTTACCTGGATGGTAGTCGATCACACAATTGTAATCCTTGATCAACTCTAGCCATCTTGTTTGTCTCAAGTTGAATTCCTTCTAATTAGGAATATACTTTAAACTCTTGTGGTCGGTGTAAATAGAACACTTTTCCCCGTACAAGTAATGGCATCATATCTTTAAAGCAAAGACAATGGTAACTAGCTCAAGGTCATATGTGGGGTAATTCTTCTCATGTGTCTTCAGCTGTTTAGAAGCATAAGCTACTACCTTGCTCTCTTGCACCAATACACACCCCAGTCCATTATGAGAAGCATTGTTATAGATGACATATTCCTTATCAGGGACTGGTTGTGTCAAAACGGGAGCCTTAGTCAACATCTTCTTAAGTCTCTCAAAGTTGTCCTGACATTTCTCTGTCCACTAGAATTTCACATCTTTCTTCAGTAGTCTGGTAAAAGAAGAAGCAATCATTGAAAAGCCCTTAACAAACCTCCTATAATAACCAGCCAAATCGAGGAAACTCCTGATTTCTGTCACATTACGGGAGGCTTCCAACTCATAACTGCCTCTACTTTGCTGAGATCAACTCTGATGTCATATGCTAACACAATGTGTCTAAGGAAAGCCATATTATCGAGCCAAAACTCACATTTTGAGAGCTTGACATAAAACTTATGTTCCTTGAGGGTTTGCAAAAGTATCTTCAGATGCTGACCATGTTCTTTCTATTCTTGGAATACACTAAGATATCATAAATAAAAAATACCACAATTAAATCCAAATATGGTCTGAAGATTCAGTTCATCAAGTCCATATAGGCTGCTGGAGCATTTGTCAAACCGAAAGGCATCACCAAAAACTTATAATGCCCATATCTGGTTCTAAATGTTGTCTTAGCTATGTCCTTTATCTTAATTTTTAATTGGTGGTACCCTGATCTTAAATCAATCTTAGAGAAAATTCCTGCACCCTTCAGCTGATCAAAAAGATCATCAATTCGTGGTAACGGATATCTATTCTTAATAGTCACTTTGTTCAACTGTCTGTAATCTATGCACAATCTCACAGACACATCTTTCTTCTTTACAAACAATACCGGTTACCCCATGGAGACACACTTGGTCTGATAAAACTCTTATCTAACAACTTTTGCAGTTGTGCTTTTAATTCTTTCAACTCTATTGGTGTCATTCTATACGGTGCAACTGATATTGGTGTTGTACCTGGAGTGAGCTCTATGGAGAATTCAATCACTCTATTAGGAGGTACCCTGGTAGGTCATCTGGGAACACTTCTGTGAATTCATTCACTATAGGGATATCTTTAAGATCTGGACCTCCCTTTCTAATATCAATTACGTGAGTCAAGTAGGCCTCACATCCCTTTCTGATCATTCATTGAGCCTTCATCATAGATATCATTTGAGCATATGGTGGAAACCTTTCGCCTTCCACTACTACCTTTTCTAGTTCTGGAGTTTTAAGAACAACTGTCTTAGATCGACAATCCACTACTGCCTCATGTTTAGAAAGCCAATCCATGCCCAATATAGCATCGAACTCATGGAATGGCAATTCAATCAAATCTGTTGGAAACTCTTTCTCATGCACTATCAAAGGGCAACTTTTGTATACCCGGTTAACAAGCACACTATGGCCTAGAGGGATTGTGGCCTCAATCTCATATTCTAGATTCTCACTCACCATACTGTTTTGACTAGGTGTGCTCATGCATACATAGGAATGTGTAGAACCAGGATCTATTAAAGCACATAAAACTGAGTTATGTAAAGAAAACATGCCCACAATCACATCAGTGACATTTTGGTCCTCTCTAGCCTTCATTGTATATGCCTTAGTTGGAGTCCTGCTGGGTCTCGGCCTGTTAATTGTCTTGATGCGGCCTGGTTAGGTCTTGCTCGACCTCTTGTAGTCTGAGTCTAATTCTGAATCCAAGCTGATCGTGCGGTCTGTGTAGGTGCACTAATAGTCATCAGAGGGCAATCTCTTTTTATATGGTTATTGGACCCACATCTGAAACAAGCACCTGTGACCATCCAACATTCTCCTCTCTGGCTCTTGTGGCAGGTACCACAAATTGGAGCGCTCTCTCAGGTAGCCTGTGTATGTATGCTACCGGCTGCAAGTGTAGCTCTAGATGGCTGCCCCCTCCTGTGTAGTCCACCCTGTGTATAACTCATATTATGTCCCTGACTCCTGCCATAAAACTATCCTAGGTAGTATCGACCTTTCTTGCTTATAGATTAGGCCACTGGAGTTACTGTCTGTCTAAAAGCTTCATCTGCTCTCTTTCTCTTTCTCTTTTCAACACTAACCGCATATGCAATTAGTTGAGTAAAGTTGACATATTGAAATGCAGTCACAAAATCCTCAATCTCTGTATTGAGGTCATCCTTAAATCTTCTGCACTTATCTCTCTCACTCATGATAATCTCTGAAGCATATGTACTCAATCGAGTAAACTATCTCTGATACTCAGTCACTGTCATCTTGCCTTGCTTAAAGTTTAGAAACTCCATTTTTTCTCATCTATGTAAATTGGAGGAACATATTCTTCCTTAAACTCGGTAATAAAGAATTCTCATGTCATAGGCTTTGGAGCCTCTGGTTTCAAAAGAACTGACTTCCACCAGTCTAAGTGTCTTCCTAGAGTAGAGATACAAAATACCTTGCCTTTTGGTCAATAGGAACCTCAAGCTCATCAAAGACTCTTTTGGTCTTTTCTAACCAATACTTTGCTGCAGCAGGATCATCATCTTTCGTACCTAGAAAATTTGTGGCTCCATACTTACAAAGCTTGTCCATCTGTACTTTCAATTTCGGTGGTGGAGGTGGAGTAAAGAGAACGGGTTGTGGTACCACTCTTGCGATCTATTGCAGCAAACCAGCCATCTGCTGCATCAAAGGGTTTTGGTCCTGGTTGGCATGTCCAGGAACCAGCTGGGCTGCATATAGTATAGCATCTGGACCCTAAACACTAGCTACATTGGGTTGGTTTGGTGCTCCAGTATTAGGAGAACTATTGCTTTCAGTAACTTCATGCGCCTGAATTTCTATGCTTTCTTCTAATCCTAAAAGTCGACAGAGAAGTAGCCCATGTCAGGGTCATATGAGACATACAATGCATGCATGATAAACCTTTAGTCCACTTAGATATAGGATCGCCTAAATCTGGGCTCTGATACCACTAAATATAATACGCTCTCATATAGTTAGGAATAATCTCAACTATATAGGAGAATGTCACCTGCCTATTACCTTAAAATTCGATTGAATTAAAATTTCTTCTATTTTAGTTATTATAATTCCATATTTTATTTATTTATTTTTACATGATAGCAATATATCATTCAATTAATAAATCTATTTTATATGCAGAATTAACAAACAATATCCATATTTTCAAAAATAAGTTTAGGCTTTCATTATCCCAATGTTTTCAAAATACATATTATCCAAATAAAATTACATGTTCCCATCATAAAAGAGACATGTAAAACTTTTAAAAACCATAATTATACTCATCACCCATGACCTATGGACAAGAACAAAATGTATTTCATGTAAATCACCAACTCTTTGACATGGATTTACTTTATTTGACTCTGTATGGGCTTGCTTCTCTTCCTGTCAATTTCTCTCTATAGGCTTCGAAGCTGCACATGGGAAAACACTCACATGCTAAGCAACTTAATGCTTAGTGGTACATATGTGCATAAATATTCATACATACATTTATGATATGTTATAAAAATTTCATATTCATATTATCCAATTTTGCATATAAATAATCATAAATAATAATCCATATATCACAGTCATTTCTATAGCAATATAAAAAAATTAATTTATTATATATCAATATAGAATATTGCATACCTAGTTTACTAGTTTAACACATATATATGTCATAATTTACAAAGTTAAATTCATATTCATACCTCATTTATGATTTTTTATTTCCTTGTTTCATTTACCTGATAACTGATTTTTTTTCATATTTTTTTTATTTCTTATATTTTATATTTTATAGCCCCAAAGCTCTAAACCCCGACTATTTAGATGCGAGTTGTGAAACAAGAGCGCTTTCACCCGAGTTTAAGCCACCTTACTCACTATCTATATATATCTATATAAGTGCTCAACCAACCCTCTCAAGTCAAGAGTACCCTCACCTGAGCTTAAACCATCTTGACTGAGTAAAATAAATAATTGTATGCATTCAGGATCAAGGGCGCTCTCACCCTAGCTTAAGCCACTTTGTCTTTATAATAAAATTTTTCATATCATCATAAATTTCTACGGTACCGTAAACCCCTCAATGGCACGTCATCTATCCTATTTCTAGACCTAGATTAGAGAATTGAGTTTAATTGATGTTATCATCTTATTATTTACACAATTCATCAAAATTCACGTATTCATAATAATTTTCAGTTTACATGTCATATAATATAAAAATTTCTCATTCTCACTTAAAACCTCAAACCACAACATATCATATTAATTTAGTCAATATACAATAATAATTTTAAATATAACTACTATCATATTATTCAAAATTAAAATATAACCAAATTATTAAATTTTTATTTCTAGACAGATTTCTGCCCTGATTTTATATTGCATCTTTTACCTATTTCTTATTCGAATTTGACCTTATGGTATTCTATGAATTCTTAGCTTAATGTCTTAGCTTTCATATACAAAAATAATTATATAAATCTGAATTTTCTAACTAAAATTATGTCCAAATAACCGTATAGTGCTCAGTAAAAATATGCCCAGTATTTTTAAGAATATTCTTAGGTCCGAGATTTTGTATCAAATTTTAGGTCCAATATAAATCATAACAAGCATTTGTACTCTCGTAAACTTATTATACTATGTGTCTACTTTTATTTCTAACTAGTTTCATCCTGATACAAGTTCTAGAAATAATATATGACCAAAATACTATAGAATGGTTAGAAATAACTATCCAGAATTTTCTGGGTACTTTTAAATGTGAGAATTTATAAAAAAAATTTAAGTCAACTTAAAATCAGATATAATATTTATACTCTTTATAAAAGTTTTAGATCTATGTGTTTATTTTCATTTTCAACTGGTTTATCCCGATCCAAATTCCAGAAGAAAAGATATAACTAAAATATCATAGAATATTTAGAAAATAACTACCAAGAATTTTCTGTGTGCTTCCAGATCCGAAAATTTGTAGAAATTTTTAGACCAACTTAAAATCAGATATAATATTTATACTCTTCATAAAAGTTTCAGATCTATGTGTCTATTTTTATTTCCAACTAGTTTCATCCTAATCCAAGTTCCATAACAAAAAAAATGGCTAAATACATCAAGACTGTTCTAGACAAATTTTAACTAAATCAGCAAACATAACAAGTTATTTGTTCACTTATCTTTCAACATCAAATATCATTGAAATGCAAATAAAATATATAATGGAATAAATATGCTCATATATACAAATTTTGACACAATGAAGTTTTAACCTCTTTAAACCTTAACCTTTTATAGTTGTTTTAAGGTTTTGGGAACAGGAAGAGGAAGAGAAAGAGGAAAAAGAAGATAGGTGAAAGAAGAGAGAATTTGACAGGAAGACTAGATTTCTGAAATTTTGAAGAAGAATAAGAAAATAAGATTTTTATACTCATAGTAAATACCTTATTAGGTCCCCCATTGTTTTTGCCAAATATCCACTTAAATCCTTGGTTTTTACCTTATTATTATTAACTTACCCAACATTTCTATCTCTTTTATTTAACACACATAACTTAATAAAAATTCACTTATAAATTTGTTTATTATATTTTATTTCTAAATTTAGTCTCAAATAATTTTAATTACGAAAATTAAATATATTAATTATCCAAGTCTAAATTGACAGACGTTACAAAAAAAGTGTTTGATTATTAAAATTAATTTTTTTTATTATATAGATTATTATTATGTCAATTACATTTATTTTATAGCTATATGAAACAATCATATAAGTAATAGGTAAAAAAAATATTATCCAACCAATAAGCTCTTAACTTAGTGATATTGGTCTAGTGATAGACCTCTAAACTTCAAATTTGGTTGATTACATTTTATCAAAAAATATGTTATCCAAATAATCATTAGTTAAAAATTAAAGATTTTTCATTAAATAAATTATATTATACTAGTTTAGGAAAAATTAAATCATAACTAGTTTTTGAATTATCATACTTGTAAATCACACAATAATTTCACATTTTTTTAAAGCATATAAGAAATCTTGATTTTATATACGTTTGGTATATTAGTTATCTTTTATAAATTTTCTATAATTTAAGAAAACATAATAATAATAATAATAATAATAATAATAATAATAATAATAATAATAATAATAATAATAATAATAATAATAAAATTTTCAAACAAAAAAAATTAGAATTGTTTTTACAAGAATGTGAGCAAAACTCATAAAAGGAAAACCAAAAAGAGAGTCCCTTTGGAGGATCCAAAAGAATGTGTCTACCTATCCCAAATTTATAAGCTTAGAAGCGATAAAATTAGGGGTAAATTTTTTTTTTTTTTGTAAATATGATCAAAAACTTTAATGTTAATATCATAATATATTGTAAAATTATCCAAAAATCTTGACTTTTGCTATATATATATATGATGGAGAAAAAACTATTTTTGAGCAAAGTGATGATAGTTATTGGGTAGTAAGTTCGATTAAGTATATTGTTCAGTTGTTATGCGTTTAGGACAGTGAATCCTTTTCAAATTCATTTTATACAAAAAGAAAATTTTTCAAAGTCTTAAAATTTTTATATTATGGATTATAATTTTTGTAGAACTACTTCTCTTTCAAAATATTCTACCTCTACTTCTTCTGATTCCAAAAGGGTGATCAATAGTGAAGAAATTACTATTAAAAATTTCAAAAAATCAATCGGTGATTGATATATTCCAAAATTCCAAAAGGATCAAATATACAAAGTTTCCAAATTTTCCCTCTTCAAGTCTAATTTCACAACCAAAACAAGGAAAAATAATATTTAAATCTCAAAGCATTTTGAGACAATCTAACTTTTTTCTTCCAAATCTCTCCAAAAACATAAAGAAAAACAATATAAATACATCCATATAGGTTTAGTCCAAATAGGGATCAAGCCTCTTATCAAAAAAGAATTAAGCACTTCCATTTTATGCATCATTAGAGACATTAGATTTACCAATTTTCAAGACTATTTGTTAAATCCAGTAGAATCCAGTTTCTGCAATTGACCTATATTGCTATCCAAATTTCACAGTTTCTCTGAATGATAATTTTTTTTTGCGTTCGTTGGTTTTATAAATAAAAATACATAATTACAAAATGCTTGAACAATCAATTCTAATAGCATTAATTTTTACAAAAAAAAATGATTTCTGCTTTTGCATACGAACACCATTTTCGAAGCACAAAAAAAGAAACGTTATTTTTTACAAACAAATCTTTCAAAATCAAACATTGTTATTCTAAAAACCATTTATTTGAAAGACATAAATCTTCCAAAAGAATGACATTTAGAAGGTACAATACCCCCTGCATCTTCTATTTCTAAACCAAACACACATTCAAAAGAAATTACTCAATACAATGACAGTAGTATTAAACCAAGCTTCAATAGAAGTATTAGTGTTAGATATTCTGACATAGACTCTACTATGAGTATAGTTAATCTTTCAAAAGTATATCAAATTCCTTGAGTAGTCCAAATACAATTTTCAAATAAAAAAATCTTATCAAGATCAAGATTTTCAATCTCGAGTGTTCCAAATACATCTTTCTAAATTGTGGATTACAACACGCTTGTACCACAACCATTTTATAGAAAAGAAAAATTCAAAGAACAACACTCTTCTTCTGCTTATCCAACTTTTTCTGCCATAGTAATATCCAAAATGAATTAAATATTTCAGAAAAATCTTTTGTAGTTAACAAAAAAATTTTGCATGATGATTTTTATGCATCACATAATGCATAAAAAACGCAATTGGTTTTTCTAAAATTTTCCACAAAAAGAAAAGATATTCAAAATGAATTTTATGATTTTCTTTTCCAAAACAAGGTCTAAATACTCTTTTTGATTGGTTTGAACTATATGTTTCTTAAAAAAGACATTGAATATCTTTTCAAATTTTTGATAAACCCTGTTAAACCTTAAGAAGTATTTCCGTCATTTTGATGATAACAAATAATATAGCAATATTGTATTTAACATACTTATTTTTGTAAGTATACAGGACATGAATTAAAATAACAAGAATGGAGAATTGGAAGTATAATATTTGAGAAACAAAATTCAAGTAGTAGCATGTTCACTGTCGTGACTCTAGGAGTCACTCCCGTGAAGGAAGCTAACCGTTACCAAAACCAACATTTGAAGTTCACGGCCATGAAGGAAAAACAAACTGTGAAGTAAGCATTTCAGCCACCCCCGTGAATAAAGGTGTCACCCACGTGAAGATTCATGCAATTTCATCTAGAGAGCTTCACGACCAAAGTCACAACTTGGATCACGGCTGGGAAGATTGTCACGCCCGTGAATGAGTATGTCACGCCCGTGACTCTATATGTCAAAATATTCCAGAGTGCTTCACGACCAAAGTCACCACTTCAGTCACGGTTTGGGAAGAACTGTCACCCCCGTGACAAGCATAGTCACGCCCGTGAACAATGAAAGAGAAAAATATCAGGCGCGATTTTTGGTTGGTACAACGACTAGTTTCTTATTTAATGCACCCCAACGGCTATATTCAGCCATGAGAGTATAAATGGAAGTCATTTATGCATTAAGAACAAGAGAGAATGATAAGAATAACAAAAGATTAGCATATACTTCAAATCACAAGCTATCTTGTACTTTCATACTTTGAGAACAAATCTATTCTCTGTAAAAATCTTTTTGCTCCTCATATTTGAGCAATAAAGATTTATAAGTGGTTCTCTTTGTAATCTTTACTCAAGTGAGCTTCGGGTAGTTCTGGGTTAAGAGTAGAACACTTGTAAGGGTTAATTGTGTGAACCTCCAAAACACAAATTAAAAGGTTGTTTGTGTGAGCCTGTAAAACACAAAGTGTAGGTTGTTTGTGTGAGCCTGTAAAAACACAAGGAATTGGTTATTGTGTGAGCCATTAAAACACAAGGGATTTCTGGGTTAGGTGTGAGCCATTGTAAGAAACACCATAGTTGGGAGTGAGCTTGTAAAACTCTATTGTAACACTTAGTGTGTTAGTGAAACTCCCAATTGCGATTGGGGAGAGGAGTAGGGTTTGGTAACACCCGAACCTCTATAAATATGTGTCAAATTTTCTCTATCCCTCTTAAAATTAATCTTTTATTTCCGCACCTTATAATTTAATTTTTGAAACTCCAATTCAACCTCCCTTCTTGGTTTAATATATGGGCAACAATTGGTATCAGAGCTTTGCCTAGCATCGAAGCCTAAAAAGCGCTAGTAAAGAGTAAGATATGGCCAGTGAAGGATTCCAGAGTCTCAAACCTCACTTCGATGGAGCAAATTATGCCCATTGGAAGTTTAGGATGGAGACATACTTGGATAGTGAAGGAATTGAAGTCTGGGATAGTGTACGAAAAGAATGGACACCACCAACCAGAAGAGGAGCTGATGGTGAAGAGGAAATCCTATCAAGAGATGATTGGACAGAGCCTCAAAAAAGAGAAAATTTCAAAAACAAGAAGACAATGACAATTCTATCAAGCTCATTATCTATTGAAGAATGTGGGAGAATACAACACTGCTCAACAACATATAGCATGTGGAAGACATTGGAGAACTATCATGAGGGAACTAAGCAAGTCAAATCCAAGAAGATTCAACTTCTAACCTCAGAATATGAGCTCTTCAAGATGAAATCCAATGAGTCAATCACTGACATGACCAACCGTCTTCTATCCATTATAAATGGAATGAGGAAACTTGGGAAGCATATGAGTTTGGAAGATGTAAACAATAAAATCCTGAGAAGTCTTCCTCTTAAAGACTATGGTTCAAGAGTTGTTGGCATAGAAGAAGCAAATGAAGATATGAGGATCATGAATACTGATGTGCTGATTGGCAAGCTTCTCACACATGAGATGGCAGTAAAGAGAGATAGAGAGCTTGAAGCAGAGCCAGAGAAAAGAAAACCCCTAGCACTCAAAGCCTCTACTTCAAAATCTCAAGAAGAAAGTGAAGATGATGAAGAAATGAGTGATAATGAAAATGAGGACATCGCTATGCTTTCAAGGAGATTAAAAAGAATCATTGAGAAGAAAATGAGCAATTCCAAAAAATTCAGGCAAAGAAACCTCAAACAAACTTCTAATGATACACATAGAAGTAAGGAAGAGGTAAAATGCTATGAATGTGGAAAGAAAGGACATATCAAACCAGAATGTCCAAGGCTCAAGAAGCATAAGAGCAAATACCAAAGAGACAATGGGGAGAAAGGTCATAAAGCCACATGGGATGACGAAAGCTCTTCAAGTGAAAAAGATGATAATGAAAGTGAATAGGTCAACCTATGCTTCATGGCTATTGAGGATCACGTCTCGAACCAAGTAAGATCACTACACTCATATTCTTTCAACAATGATAGTAGTGATAATGATAGTAATAGTGATAGTGATGATGATGATGATGAGCAAAGCCTAATAGAAGAATTAAATATAGAATTAGAGAAATATAGAACTAAATTTAGTACCTATAGAAATAATATCTCTAATTTGAAAAATAAGATAGATGGTTTAGAAAAAGAGAACATAAAGCTTAAATCATATAATGAATCTTTTCAAAAGTCATTAGATGAATACTCATCAAGACCCTCAACAGCTTCATTGTTAAAAGAAAATAATACTTTGAAAAATAAAGTTGAGGAACTTAGAAATTCCATTTCTAAATTTCACAAAGGTAAAGAGAGCTTAGATACTCTCATTGTGTCTCAAAGACCACTTTTAGTTAGACATGGTCTAGGATTTAAGGACACATCATCATCTTCTAACAAAACTGTATTTGTTAAGTCTAGAGAACCTAACATCTCCACAACTGTAAAGAAAGCACCAAGAAATAAGAATGTTAAACCTTATATACAGAAAAAGAATAATCATGCCTTTATGTATATGAACCATGCATCTAGAAAAACGCAAATTAATCATGAATGTGCATGCCATTGTTCTCAAAATCAGTCAAATAGAATTATGGCATTTAAACACAGTGTAAAACCAAAAAGCAAGTTTAGACCAAAACAATGTAATTATTGTATGAAAATGGGTCACATAAATAAACATTGCTGGATAAGGAAGGCTCATTGGGAACCTTCATGTGCTAACCCCCAAGGACCCAAACTCATTTGGGTACCTAAATATCATACTTGATTTGTGATTCTATAGGTATGCCTCAAGTCCACAATAAACAAAAATGCGTGGCTAGTAGACAGTGGATGCTCAAGGCATATGACAGGAGACAAAGAACTCTTCAATGAAATCAAAAGTGTTGATGGAGGTAAAGTTACCTTTGGAAACAATGCAAAGGGTAAGGTAATTGGAATTGGTTCTATTGGTGTTAATGGTACTACTTTTATTAAGGATGTCTTATTTGTTGATGGCTTGAAACATAACTTATTAAGTGTAAGTCAATTATGTGATAAAGGAAACAAAGTAATTTTCACTTCAGATGAATGTTTTGTAATCTCTATTGATGGTCTATAATATTTAAAGAAAATAGAGATATCAATACATACATAATAAACTTACATGAACTATCTAACCATTCCTTTAAGTGTCTTGTGATTACTAGTGATGAATCTTGGCTGTGGCATAGAAGACTTGGTCATGCTAACATGGACTTAATACAAAGTCTCAGCACAGGAGAGCTAGTAAAAGGATTACCAAAAGTTAAATATGAAAAAGGCAAGACATGTGATCTTTGTCAAAGAGGAAAGCAACACAAGTCATCTTTCAAAGCCAAAAACATAGTAAGTACTTCAAAACCTCTTCAACTCCTACATTTAGACTTGTTTGGACCTACTAGAATTGTTAGCCTAGGAGGAAAACATTATGCATTTGTCATCGTAGATGATTACTCTAGATTTACTTGGGTAATTTTCTTAGCTCAAAAGAGTGATGCTTTTGAAAATTTCAAAAACTTTGCGAAAAAAGTTCAAAATGAAAAAGGGTACTGCATTTCAAAAATAAGAAGTGATCATGGGAGAGAATTTGAAAATGAAAACTTTGAAAGTTTGTCTTGAACATGGCATTTCACATAATTTCTCATCTCCTAGGACACCTCAACAAAATAGGGTAGTTGAAAGGAAAAATTGAACTTTAATTGAAATGGCTAGAACAATGCTTAATGAAAATGAATTACCAACTTATTTTTGGGCAGAAGCCACAAACACTGCATGTTATATTTCAAATCGAGTTTTCAAAAGACCTCTTTTAAACAAAACCTCATTTGTGTTATGGAATGGAAGAAAGCCCTTGATATCATACTTTAGAGTATTTGGATGCAAGTGTTTTATATTGAACACCAAGGACAATCTTGGAAAATTTGCCTCTAAGTCTGATGAAGGTATCTTCTTAGGATACTCTACAACCAACAAAGCATACAAAGTATTTAATAAAAGATCATTAACGGTTGAAGAATCCATGCATGTTGTTTTTAATGAATTTAGTAGACTTGATCTTGTGAAAGGTAGTGCTCTTGATGATGTTGTTGGTAATATGGAAAAACTTGTCATTGAAAATAGAAAAGAAGAAAACGATAAAAAAAATTTACTACCTCAAAATCAAAAACAAATGGAGCAAGAACTTCCAAAAGAATGGAGAATGACGAAAGATCATCCAAAAGAGCAAATAATTGGTGATCTATCAAGGGGAGTAAGTACTAGATCTCACTTCAAGCATTTAGTCACTGACATTGCTTTTATTTCACAAATTGAGCCTAAAAATATTGATGAGGCTCTTAATGATGAAAGTTGGGTAATTGCCATGCAAGAGAAACTCAACCAATTTGAGAGAAATAAGGTATGGAACCTAGTACCTAGACCCAAGAATCATCAAATCATAGGTAGCAAATGGGTATTTAGAAATAAATTAGATGAAAAAGGGTTAATAACCAGGAATAAAGCAAGACCAGTTGCAAAAGGATATAATCAGGAAGAAGGTATAGATTATGATGAAACATATGCACCTGTAGCTAGATTAGAAGCTATAAGAATACTCTTAGCATATGCATGTCACATGAATTTCAAACTCTCTCAAATGGATGTGAAAAGTGCATTTCTAAATGATTATATAGATGAAGAAATGTATGTAAAACAACCACCAGGTTTTGAAAGTTATGATTTGCCAAATCATGTTTTTAAACTTTCAAAAGCTTTGTATGGTTTAAAACAATCTCCAAGAGCTTGGTATGAGAGACTAAGTTCTTTTTTATTAGAAAATAGCTTCACAAAGGGAAATGTTGACACTACACTTTTTTATCAAAAAAGCATAAGCATGACATACTTATTGTTCAAATTTATGTTGATGATATAATATTTGGTTCTACTAATGAGTTGCTTTGTCAAGAATTTGCTAAGTGCATGACTAGGGAATTTGAAATGAGCATGATGGGAGAACTTAAGTATTTCCTTGGTCTACAAATAAAGCAAAACAATGAGGGCATATTCATCAACCAATCCAAATATGCCAAAGATTTAATCAAGAAATTTGGTATGGAAGGATGCAAAAATGCCAAGACTCCTATAAGCACATCAACAAAATTGGACAAAGATGAAAGGGTAAGAGCATTAATGAAAAGCTTTATAGAGGTATGATCGGATCACTTTTATATCTCTCTGCTTCTAGACCCGATATTATATATAGTATTTGCTTATGTGCACGATTTCAATCATGTCCTAAAGAATCTCATCTAAATGCTGTAAAAAGGATTTTAAGATATTTACATGGATCATTGCATCTAGGTTTATGGTATCCTAGGAATTCATCTTTTTGTATTATAGGATATTCAGATGCAGACTATGCTGGTAGTCTTTTGGATAGGAAAAGTACTTCAAGTACTTGCCACTTCATTGGAGAATGTTTGGTTTCTTGGTTTAGCAAGAAACAAGTTTCAGTTGCTCTCTCAACTGCTGAAGATGAATATGTAGCAGTTGGATGCTGTTGTACACAAATTCTTTGGATGAAACAACAACTTAAGGACTATGGTCATGAGATGAACCATATACCTATAAAATGTGACAACACTAGTGCTATAAATCTTTCAAAGAATCCTATTCAACACTCTAGAAGCAAACATATTGACATTAGACACCACTTTATTAGAGATCATGTTCAATATGAAGATGTTGAATTAGAATTTATAAGCACAGAAAATCAATTAGCAGATATTTTCACTAAGTCTCTAAATGAGGAAAGATTTAATTTCATTAGAAGAGAACTAGGTATGATTGATGGATTAACCTTATGATTGCAAGAATATGAAATTTTAATTGTTGATCTTAAATCATATCACAAGTTATAAGATAGAAATATTGATGAGAATTCATGTTTTAAGAAGTAGAATCTTTGTTGAAATGATTTAGTCTAGTTGTATAACTTAATTTGATAAAAATTCTAGGGGTGTCACGCCCGTGACATATATTCACGCCCGTGACTGAAGTGGCCCAAAGAGGCAGTGTCATTCACGACTTTGGTTCACGATATGTTTCACGGCTTCAAGTAGTGAAACTTAGTTTCACGGCTTGAGTCACGCCCGTGAAAATGGACTTTCACACCCGTGACGAATTTTCACTCCCGTGAACAATTACAACCCAAAAACTCACAGAAGCTTTCACGACTTTGGTTCACGACATGATTCATGGCTTCAAGTGGTGAAATTTAGTTTCACGGCTTGAGTCACGCCCGTGAAAATGGACCTTCACGCCCGTGACGAATTTGCACTCCTATGAACAATTACACCCCAAAACTCACAGAAGCTTTCACGCCTTGTGTCACGGTTTGCTTCACGGGCATAAGTAGTGAAATTCAATAGTTCACGTTTGTGACGATTTATTCACCCCCGTGACCTATGATCATTCATGCCCGTGATATTCATCGATCACGCCCGTGAAATTATTCACGCCTTCATTCACGGGTGGAACACTGCTTCAGCAAACTGTGAACACGACCATTCACACCCGTGACACCATAAGTCACGCTCGTGAATGTATCGAATATATAAGAAAACAGCCGGTTACAACCTTCATTTCAACTTCTCATCTTCCAAAACCGCTCTAATTTACTCTCATTCATTAAGACATTGAAGATTCCGACCACAAAGACTTGAAATTTCACTATAAATACCACCAGAAGTTTGAATCTTCAGCAGAAATCATACATTTCTAGGGTTTTTACATCAAATCTTCTGTCAAAATTATTTTCAACTCCATCAACAAATTTCTTCTAATATGGAGTCTGCTTCATCTAAGGGAAAGAGAAAGAAGTCCCATGCACCTAAGAGGTATTCAGATTACCTCATGAACATCATTCCGGAAAGTTGCCATCCTCGGTATGCAATTTTGAAGAAGAGACCTCTTTTATCATCAAGGTCCTTCGATTGGCAGGCAGTTCGTAGTCTCGAGCTTGAGATGGATATGACAGAGCAACTACAAGCCTGTCATCTCAAAGAGTTTGTTGAAATTCATCAGTCGACTCTGAGGGAGGCAATGCTGGAATTTCTCAGCACCTTGCAGGTTTTACCTACTGGAGTGGTGAAGTTCCAACTCTGCAATAATCCTAACACCCTCAGTGCCATCGCATTTGGAGAATTGTTCAACCTACCATCTGATGGCATTCTAAATGAAACTGAGGTAGAATTCTTTGCTCCTCCAGCCTGGACACATTTTGGCACCGGTTGCAGCTGGGATGTAAAGAAAACTAAGAGCACTCATCTCGTGGCCCCAGTACACAGGTATTTGCATAGGTTCCTAACCTATAGCATTTTTGCTAGGGGAGAAAGTAATGGAACTATTAGGAAGTCAGAACTCTTCCTATTTGAGATGGCTCGCAGGGGAGTCATAGTGGCCCTTTCCAGATGGTTTGCTAACCATCTTCTCTCCATTGCCATCAAGCCCATAGGAGATATTTTGACTGGGGCATATGTCACCCATATTGCAGTGAAGCTCAATTATTTGAAGCTGGATGACCATCACTTCAACATCATTCCTGCACATCCTCGAGATAGGTTGGATGTCGAGTCATTCATTAAGATGGGAGCGGCTGTCAGAATCGTCTTTCAGAACGATATCTTCTACCGCTTCACTGACACTGCTGGAGAGATTATCTGGGAAGATAATGACACGGAGGATTTTAAAGCAGGCCTCCAAGGATTCCAGCAAAAAAAGAGGGCTCGGATTGAGGAAGCACCTCCAGCAGTCGAGCAGGACATTGGACAGTCCTCAGCTTCCACACCATCCTTAGCGCAGCAGATGGTCGACCTCTTGGCACCACGTTTTAAGCAGATGCAGACTTCCATGGCTTGGCTTGAGGCTGAAGTAGCTAGGCTTCGTGATAGGATGTCTAGCTAGGAGATAGGCTAGAGTGTAGCCTAAATTTGATCATTTTTAGCTTGTTTGTCATTTTTATGTTTTGATTGTGTAGGAAATTTTTAAATTTCCTTTCTGAATATTTTAACTTAGTTTGTATCCTTTTCCTTTATGCAATATATATTTGCTTTTGATTACTTCAATCTTCATATCCTTTTTGATTGATGACAAAAGGAGGAGAAAACTAGCAATATATGATAAGCAATAGATGAAAGGCAACATAAGATCAAACTTGATATATTAAGGTAAATGAATTTTGAATCAAATAATTAAAATTGAATTGACTTTGAAATGGTTTAAAAAATCTTGATTCAAAATTTTATATACAAAGGGGGAGAAAACTAGCAATATATGATAGGCAATATATGATAAGGGATTGGTATCAAACCAGCAATATAAGAACTTTGAATCAAAAAGTGAATGGACTTTGAAATGGATTAAAAAATCTTGATTCAAAATTTCATATGCAAAGTATATAAATTAAGCTTTATATACCTTAGATACAACTTAAGTATACTTCGCATATACCTTGCAGCAAGTTACAAATATAAATATGCCATGATATACCTTAAATATACCTTACATATACTTTATATCTTGAAAATGAATTATGGTATGAATTGGATATACTTCTCATATAACTTGCATAAACTTAAAGTTTATTTAAATGTTACATCATTATCTACTATTCTTGCACATGATAAATTTTTTATCCTAAGTATATTTTGAGGGGGAGACTTCTCAAAAATCACATATTGCTAAATTATTTGTCACCATCAAAAAGGGGGAGATTGTTAAACCTTGAGGGGTATTTCTGTCATTTTAATGATAACAAATAATATAGCAATATTGTATTTAACATTCTTGTTTTTGTAAGTATACAGGACATGAATTAAAATAGCAAGAATGGAGAATTGGAAGTATAATCTTTGAGAAACAAAATTCAAGTAGTAGCATGTTCACTGTCGTGACTCTAGGAGTCACTCCCGTGAAGGAAGCTAACCGTTACCAAAACTAACATTTGAAGTTCACGGCCATGAAAGAAAAACAAACCGTGAAGTAAGCATTTCAGTCACCCCCGGGAATAAAGGTGTCACCCCCGTGAAGATTCATGCAATTTCATCTAGAGAGCTTCACGACCAGAGTCACCACTTGGATCACGGCTGAGAAGATTGTCACGCCTGTGAATGAGTATGTCACGCCCGTGACTCTATATGTCAAAACATTCCAGAGAGCTTCACGACCAAGGTCACCACTTCAGTCACGGTTTAGGAAGAACTGTCACCCCCGTGACAAGCATAGTCACGCCCGTGAACAATGAAAGAGAAAAATGTCAGGCTCGATTTTTGGTTGGTACAACGGCTAGTTTCTTATTTAATGCACCCCAACGGCTATATTCAGCCATGAGAGTATAAATGGAAGTCATTTATGCATTAAGAACAAGAGAGAATGATAAGAATAACAAAAGATTAGCATATACTTCAAATCACAAGCTATCTTGTACTTTCATACTTTGAGAACAAATCTATTCTCTGTAAAAATCTTTTTGCTCCTCATATTTGAGCAATAAAGATTTATAAGTGGTTCTCTCTGTAATCTTTACTCAAGTGAACTTTGGGTAGTTCTGGGTTAAGAGTAGAACACTTATAAGGGTTAATTGTGTGAACCTCCAAAACACAAATTAAAAGGTTGTTTGTGTGAGCCTGTAAAACACAAAGTATAACTTGTTTGTGTGAGCCTGTAAAAACACAAGGAATTGGTTATTGTGTGAGCCATTAAAACACAAGGAATTTCTGGGTTAGGTGTGAGCCATTGTGAGAAATATCATAGTTGGGAGTGAGCTTGTAAAACTCAATTGTAACACTTAGTATGTTAGTGAAACTCCCAATTGCGATTGGGGAGAGGAGTAGGGTTTGTTAACACCCGAACCTCTACAAATCTGTGTGTCAAATTTTCTCTGTCTCTCTTAAAATTAATCTTTTATTTCCGCACCTTATAATTTAATTTTTGAAACTCCAATTCAACCCCCCTTATTGGTTTAATATCTGGGCAACAAACCCTATCACCATGCAAAACACCTAAGTGTGAATTATCTATAATAGAAAAATCAAGTCAGAATATCCCCCCCTTAGGCAACTCAAGATTACACATTTTGAGCAAACTATTGATGTTTCTTCTTACAAACATCCAACAGATAACCAAAAAATCAATTTCAAAAATATTATCCAACAAAATAATTTTACCAATGCTCATCTTAGTACAATTGCCAAACAGTTGACTAGGATAGAGTAAACCCAAAAAAACCTTTGTTGTTTCCCTGACTGAGACAACAAACTCCAACCTAAAAACTCCCATCTTCAAACCCTTTTAGCTTTCCAAAACAACATATTTGAGCTTCTCCAAAGCCTTAGGAACCAATTCAACAAAATTGAACAATCAACCTCTTCTAATCCAACTGTTCTTGATTCTCCTGAAAATAGTATCAATGTTCTATAACAAAATTCTAGAACAAAAATAGAGTTATATTCCAAACCTCAACAATCTTCCAATTCTTTTTCCATAATAGAATTTAATCATCTTCACTAGCCAAAATCTTATTCTTTTCAAATTACCATAGCTCTTTATATAGATTTAGAGAACAAACCACATATTTTGAGTCAATCTCAGTTCAATGCCTCCATTGTCTATAAATGAAACATAGATGGTATGTCATAATGTAATATCCTTAGTCTTTTACAATAGATGATTATTACTGCTAATGTTTACAAAACAAAAACCAATATACTAGATAAAGCCATGACAGAACTCTTAATTGCAGGTTTCTATGACAACTCAAAGGATAATGGGATTTTTATCTCACTTCTCAGCAACAAATGGAAATCCTTGAAAACGTTAAGATTAATGAATAAAAAACTTATTTTTTTAAATGAAATAGAAAATCTCATCCTTTATGCTGCATCGACCTTAATCTTGAGTATCAGTATGCATTTTATAGATGACCCACACATTTTAAGGATAAAAATATAGAACTCCTTTCAAACCTCAGGTGTAAAAGGTTGTCGAATTTCCAATAATATAAAAACACTTTCGTAACTAGAGTTATGCTTAGGAAAAATTTAAACCAACCTTTTTGGAAAGAAAAGTTTCTAGCATGCCTCTCCACTCTCTTAGAAGAACAAGTTAGGAATACTATAAAATAAGCCATAGGGCATCCAATTCCCTACAATCAACTAACCTATGGTGAGTTAATTAGTCTTACCCAGAAAAAAGGTCTCTAAATTTTCCAAGATTAACTCCAAAAACATCTCAAATGGGAAATGAAAAAAACCAAAATAAGAGCTAGGATCATTTTGTATACAATTTAGGTTCTCTACTCCAAATCTACAATCCAGTCATTTATAAAAAGTCCAAATCCAAGTATTATTCCAAGCTCACTAAGGAAGAATACAACAAAAAGCCCAAGACTTTTCACACAAAAAATCTCTTAAAAAACTGCCAATTCAATCCAATTCCAAATATGTTACTTGCTACAGATGTGGAAAACCTTATCACATTTCCACATACTATAAAAATTCCAAAAAGATCCATGAACTCAAGTTAGCAAAGACCTTGTAAAAAAACTAGAAGCCCTTCTTTTACAATATTCCAATAGTGAACCTGAAGGATTTTGCCAATCTGAAAATGAAAACCCTCTACAGTTTGACAGATTATCAAAACCAAGCTCATCTAATACAAAATCATATGGAAATCCAAATTCTCTAAATATTCTTACCAAGGACCAAAAGTTCATCCTTGAGATTATAGAATAGATAGAAAATCCCAAACTTCAACAAGAACTCTTAAAGAGACTAATTAAGTCTTTTGAATAAAAACCTACTGAAGCCTCTTCAAAACCTTAAAAGTCTTCTCTTTTTCCTCAAAATCACTACAACCTCACATATATTCTCCAAAGACAAGCAAAGTCCAAACCACCTCCAATAAACATCAATCACTTCAGCAAGAAATGAAACAGGTAAAATCCTAGCTCTAAGCATTAAAAAATTAGAAACTCCAATCTTCCCAAGTTTTTAATGATCTTCTTGCCTTTAAAGATCTCCAATGAAGACCAAATCCTAAACAATGAAGAAATAGACAAATTGGAAAACATAGAAAAAATAACTTACCAAAATAACTTACCAAAAGTATTTAACCAAAATTACTCTTGTTTTTTCAAAAGATTTCAAAATTGATACAATAATCTTATTTGATACTAGTGTAGATTTAAATTGTATAAAAGAAGATATTGTTTTAAAAGATTTAAATAAATTCCAAACAAACTTGATTGCTACTAACAATGCAGATCTTCTGATTCGATTTAAAATCGAAGCTTCAATAGTAACCAAAAATGTTTCTATCAAAACACTTTTTGTTTTACTAAAAAATATTAATCAATGTCATTTTAGGGACTCCTTTCATTAATATGATTACTCCTTATTCTATCAACTATGATAGTATTTTTTTCAATAAAAAAATTTAGAAATTATTTTCCATTTCATTCAAAAACTAAAAACAATAAATTTCAATATTTTAAAAGCTCATTCAGTTTTTGAAAATGAGATAAATTATTTAATAAAAGAAAAACAAAAGCATTTGAGTTTTTTAAAACAAGATAATTTTGTTTTGAAAATGGAACAACTCCAAAATAATTTTATATAAAAGAAAATTTCTAATTTCCAAAAAAATAAAAAATGAGATTTATATTGACCTTCCAAATGCTTTTTGAAATAGAAAACAACATGGTAGATTTACCATATGAAAATGACATTTCTTAAAAATAAATTCCAACAAAAGCAAGGCCTATTCAAATGAATCGTGGTCTTGAAGAATATTGTAGGAAAAACAAATACAAGATCTTGAACCTAAATGTCTTATCCAAAAGTCTAGATCTCTATAGAGTTATGTTGCTTTCTATATTAATAAAAATTCTAAAATAGAAAGACGAACTCTTTGTCTAGCTTCGAACCTCTTAATAAAGTTTTGAAATGAATAAGATATCCCATTCCAAACAAAAATGATTTGCTCCAAAAATTGCATTATGCTAACATATTTTCAAAATTTGACATGAAATATGGTTTTCTGGAAGATGCAGATCAATCTAAAAGATCAATGTAAAACTGCTTTTACAGTCCTGTTTGGACAGTATGACTGAAAAGTTATGTTATTTGTTTTGAAAAATGCTCATTCAGAATTTCAAAGAATTATGAATGACATTTTTAATCCTTACTCCAAAATTTATATATTAAATGAATAATATATTAAACATAAAAAATATTCTTTTGGATTGTAAAGAAAAATAGTTTAGTTATTTCCAAATCAAAGATCTCTCTTTTTCAAATAAAAATTTATTTTCTTGGTCATTATATTTCTAAGGGAACGATTACTCATATTGAAGGATATCTACAATTTGCTTCCAAATTTTTTTATCAGATTCTTGACAAGAATCAACTCTAATGGTTTCTAAGAAGTCTCAACTATGTTCTAGATTTTTGTCCAAATTTTAACGGTCTAGCAAAACCCTTGCATGATATGTTAAAGAAAATTTTAGTTCTATGATCTTATGAGAATACCATAATAGTTCAAAAGATTAAGAAACAAGTCCAAAATATTCTGTCTGTATATAGCAAATCTCATAGCTCCAAAAATAGTTGAAATTGATATGTCTGATTTGGAAAATGGTGAAATCCTAAACCATGTAAAAAATGGAAAAGAACAAATAGTTCATTATGTATCTGCGCATTGGAATGATTATCAGAAAAACTATTCTACATTCAAAAAAGAAATTCTTTCCATTGTTTTGTGCATCATAAAGTTTCAAAATGATTTATTAAGTCAAAATTTTTTACTTAGAATTGATTGCAAATTTATAAAAAGAAATTTTACAAAAAGGTGTTCAGCATCTTGTATCAAAACAGATTTTTGCACGATAACAAGCTATTTTAAGTATTTTTTATATTTTGATATATAATATATTAAATGAAATACAAACTCTATTTCCAATTTTCTAACCAAAGAGTTTCTCCAAAACAAGTGATAGAAAATCCAAGAAAGGAAAAAAAGTCTAGAATGACAGTTCTCCAAAATCCCCATGGTCTCCAAATTCTCCAAAAATTCCAAAATTCTCTTTTGCCAAATCCATTAAATTATGGATTGATTAAATGAAGCAAGAAGCAGAAGAATAAGTCACTTGCTCAAATGAGGTCCAATAAAAAATGAATCATATCAAAGCACAACTGTTGCAAATCTAAGAATTGATTGAAGTATTAACCAGTAGCCCACAACTCATTTAGGCTCTCCAACAGTATCTCCAAAATGTTGGAAATCTAGCCCAGCAAAAAGAATCCTAAAAGGGCCCAAAATCTTCAAAGGCCCAATCTATTTCCAAATAAGAAGACAAGCAAGCTCAATACTCCAAAGTCATTTTGAGCTAGTTTCAAAATTATCAAAAAGAAACACATAAGTTTTTGGGTCAAGTCCAAACATAGAAAAATATACTTCTTATCTCTGTTTTCCAAAATCCTAAAAAAAGATGAATCTTTTACCTCTAAAAAATCTCTTCCTCAAAATAATTCCAAAATTATTATTTTTTTCAAATTTTTCTGAATCTCAAATTATTTTATCTCAATCAAAATTACATTCTTCAACATATTTTGAAAAATATAGTTGAAAATTTTAGTTACAGTTGAAAAAAATTTTATAATCAAAATCCTTATAGGGCAACTCTCAAATTATTTTCACTAGATTGATATTTTAAACTTTGGAATTTAACAAAACTCCAATCCTACTACAAATCAATTATGGAAATAATGGGATCAACATCTTTCAAGAAATTTCACCTGAATAAAATTCACTCTGACCCAGTTTATTCTACCTGTAAAATTATCCAAATTATACCTCCAATAGAATGGGGACAAGATCTTCATAAGCCAAAAGTCTTCCCCCTAAATTTCAGTCCGACATTCAAACATAGTTGCAAGCTCAAAGCCTCCTAAAGTCTAGTACAAAACAAAATGAAATTATGGCCCAAAAAGCCTTTGCACAGACCCAACTGGCTGCTGCCAAAACCAAAGAAGAATATTTTGCAATAATGGAATAATTGTTGCGAAGTGAAGATTCTAAATCGTCCAAGTCCTCAAGCTTTGGATTCATGTCTTTAGTGGATCTAGGAAATGACAATGAGAATAACTGCTTTGGGATATTTTCTCAGAGCAAGTAAAAAAAAAGTAAAATTTTTAAATTTATAACATTATTTTCCAAACAGAATGAATCAATTAACAATGCACAAGATATAAGAATTTGCTTCTGCATTGACTTGTTCCACACTTCCAATAAAAGACAATCAATTTTCCAAAATCAAACAGAAAGCATGTGAAGCCACATCTACCTATCTACCACTCAAAAAAAAAGTATGTAAAGGCACAGTTTCATCTCGTGAATCCACAGGCTCCTGCAAAAGACTCCAACCTGCCTATAAAAGGAGGATCCCTCTCCCTTAGAAGATATAATTCATCTTTATAGAGAAACAACTTAGAAAAATTCTCTCTTGTATCTCTAACTATTGTAATCTCCTTTTAATTTTAATTTTCCAAATTGTAAGTATACCATATCTGTATATTTTCCAAAATTGTAAATTAATTAAACTTTTCCAAATTCTATTCCAAATTTCCAAATTTTGCATTTGCATGCATTCACAAGTATGCTATGCACTTGCAGCTTAAACTGATCTTGTGCATCAGAAATACTGTTTGCATTTGCTTTTCGATTTCTATCTCTACATGTGTCTACACTTTGATTCCCCCTTCGATCTTTGGGTTGTTGTGGTGTATATACATATATCATCTAAGATCAATTTGTAGAATGAACTTGACGTGAATTCAAATAGAATTCATGTTAATTTTAGGAAATGTTTGAACCAAGTTAAACCTGTAAAATATTTATGATACAATGTAATTTAGTAGCATAAAATACGCTTCTCTGCTGAAATATTGACCAACTATACAGAATATTAAATTTGTGGGATATATTGTCATTGTAGGTAGTTTAATTTAAAGTTCTTCAATTTTGATTTATAAACATTTCTGCACTCTGTTGATTGTGTATAATTTTTGAATTTACAACTACATCTTGGAAATACTTATTACTACAAAATAATTATATCAATCTAACAATAGATTTTGAAATATGTGAAATTAATATATAAGATCAAATATAAAACTTTTTTCGTCTAATAACGAGTCTCAGGGTGTCACATGATAGAATCATCTCATACGCCAGATGTAATAATTCAGTATCTCTAACATTATTAACTGAATTATATATGGTCTCTAATTGTGCTTCTCTTTTTCAGATAAAAGAAACTTTTTGAGTTGGATTTAATTTGATTTTGAATTCCCAACCCACAGTAAGAACCAAATATAATTCTGCAACCATAAATTTAAGACAATTTGAATATGTGCAGATTTAGTATAACAGTGATCAATTTACTTTATATTTGGCTAGTAACTTAAACTCATTCATCGTTTCTCAAATACCAAGACAGGAAGGATGAAAGTAAGGAAAGAGAAGGAACGGGGCGAGGCAGCGACACAAAGAAAGCACAAGGACACAAGCTTTGCTCATTCAGGTAAAATTTGTTATATTATTGAGAATCATCAGATAATACAATCAGCACCAAAACATTATTTCGCAATGCATCATCAATCAAGACATCACATAAAAAAAAAAAAAAAAAAAAAAAAAAAACAAACAAACAAACAAACAAAAGAAACAAAAGAAACAAAAGAAACAAAAAATCAGATACAATTTGTACACAATTGACACCAATGCAGCAACTGCCTTAACAAAGACGAGTGAAAACAACAGAATCTGTGAACCTGCATATTAGCATCCAGGTGGAGCTGTATGTAAGATGCCTACGGTCGGTGATACACATACTTCGTTCTGGGATCTACTATTAGACCCTTTCCTCCATTAACTTCTAAATCATGCCTGCATTATTTAGCATCGGTCAAATATTAGAATCTTCTTATTTTCACTGCCATAGTCATCATTGGGGGAATAAGAGTGAATATGCATCAAGGTTGCCTAAAACAGATGGTTAAGTACTCGCTTGACTAACCACTTAAAAAGAAAAAAAACTATCAATGAGTGCTAAATGTCCAGATCAGTTCAATGTTTACTATTATAAGTGCATGTGTTAATAATGGAAAATGAATTATAAAATAAACATATGAAGAGAAATAAACATAGAATACTTAACTGGAAAACAAAGTCTGGGATGGTTAATTGCTCACGGGGAACATGTCTGAACAACTGTAGAAGTCTATCAACATATACCACCTTCTTCCACGTCTAGAGAGGAATTTCAAAACTATTAGTCATAGCAAAATAGTTCCAACTCTTACCAAATGGACAATAACAAATAAAGTCAAACGTACCACATTATCAACAAATAATTGCAAAGCAAATATTGTAGCTTTCAGGTGGAAAGTAGGATGAAGAACATATATTGCCTGCATAAAGCAAATGAATTTCTTAAAACTATGAACACAGACAAAATATTCCTAATTAGATCAAGTCATGTAAGTTTTGAAGCATACATGCAGGTTCCGCTGGTGTTTCCGACCAAGTATTTGTTGTAATCTTCTCATCCATCCCATATCTGGTTGACTGTTTATAACAGAAACGGGTATCACATAAAGTTAAAGCTGTAGGTTTTAGGAAATGAATTTCCCATATTATAATAGTAAACCTCCTATATAAATAAACAATATTCCCAATCTATCTTTTCCAAGGACAGAGGGAGGGGGAAACAGAAAAGAACCCTTGGCTGCGTCTGATGCAAGGCAAGCACCCATGAACCAGGAGGAATGAAACTTCTGATTTTCCGGAGGAAGCAGTAAATTCCCAAACGATGTAGACAAATAATTCCCCAACACATTGAAACACAGTAAGAACTCGAAAAACCTTTTCAAAATTTCCAAATTCCAGGTATTTCTATCTGGCCCAACCATTGAAAAATCCCACCGCACAATTACAGAACTGAGGAAACTTTGAGAAAGGAAGAATGATGTTTCAAAAATTTCAGCAGCATATTAAATTACAGCCAGCCAAAAAAATCAATTAACCTCAGGTCTACTCTTTCTTGCACTTGTGCAACAAATCTCTATACCATGAGCAAGAATTATTACTCACGTAGAGGTTTGATTGTACATAAATCATAAAGAAAAAGTGAGCAGCATATCATCCACTGAAAAGAGATCAAGCATATCTCACTTGTGTTTTCCTACGTCAACCACACAGCAATACTTACACTTGTAAAGATGCTGCAGAATGGAAATATACAATAGTATAAGGCTTCTGTATCAAGGGCTCAAATTCCTGAAATATAGTAATCAAGACATAATTCAGTGACCAACAAAATAATCATATTAGTAGCAAATAACATGCGCATTGATGAAAACACACAGAAAAAAGTTTTCTATACAAAAAAAAAGGCACATAAGACAGGAAAACAGTGAGCATTTCCCATATATACAAGTGCCAAAGACTTCAACAAATGAATCCTACTTAGAACTGCATAATCAGATTATACCTCACCCTAGCCTAAAAAAGAAAAGTGAAAAATAAATAAATAAAAGTAGGCAGTACCGTGATTACCTTCACCACATAAAGCACAAAACGCTCCAACTCAAGACATCGAAGCAAAAAGTGTGCTCCCACAACTACCATTACAGGACGGCCCTCACTATCTACCCCACCACGGTAACTGAAATAGAAAAAGAAGTCCTAACACAACTATATATAACACACAAGCAGCACATTAAAAAAATAAACTTATAAATTTTGCATTAAACAAGAATAAGGAATTTCACAAAAGGGTTAATGATAAAAGAGTTCAGTATATTGCATGATTTTTCAATTTTATTCTGTTCTTTTAGGTTTTATCAATTGCCCAATCTTGCAACATTTATAACAATTTTAGACCATTTAGACAGTAACTAAAATATATGCTCAATACTTACAATATTACATTAAGCAAATAAATAGGATTTTATTGAGTTCAGACACTAACAACAAATAATATTATCTTAAAAGCTTTTCCTTTCTAAATAAATTTATAATTAGAAAATTGAAATAGATATTTTTTGAAATAAAGAAATCATTGAAAAATATTTTGATGCTTATTAGCATTGCAAATATGTAAGAAAATATACATACTTTTTCTCCAATTGATGCAACTAGATAGGGTTCATATATTTTCATATTAGTTTTCTGTTGTTAGTTGGCTAAACTTTCTATCAAATGTTAAATTCACAAAACTAAAAGAATGAGATAATTGAAACGATGGGCAAAGTTTAGCTTATTTTGGATCATTAAGTCTTTACGAAAGGATTTAAAGCCAATGAAAACACATGGTCAAAATCATAACCAGGACAGTTCAAAAATTGTAGGAAACAATATAAGCCACATGCTGATTAAGGTAAAGAAGTAGCCTCAGGAAAACTAAATTATGCCTAAAAGAAGAATATTAAATTAGTTATTTGCAAAAGAAAAAAAAAATGAAAAAAGAAATCCATGAGATGAAGCAAGCATATAAACAAGATTTGCTTACACAATTTTCATCTCTGCAATTTCAGAAAGATTAAGAGAGTTTGCTTTAGCAAGGTATCTAGAGTGAAGAGAGTATTCTTCAGCAACAGACAGTGGTGGACCACCAAGATCACCAAATCCAAGCATTTTAGCACAATTCCATCTACTCTGGGCTTGAGCAGTTTTTTCCCATTGCTCCTTGCGCCTCTGATCTGGATCCTTAATTAAAGACATGAAAGCTGGATCCAAATATGAATCCAAGTATGATGAGTTTCTGCAAGGATAACACTCATCCACTTAGGTCATCAGATGAATTTATATCTAGGGCAAGTAAAATTTCATGCCAACCCGAAGATAAGCTTATTGAATACATGAGCAAAGCAAAATGCACAAATAATGAAAAACGACACAAACTGAACACAAGCACAAGCTGCACAGCACAACACATCATACACAATTATAACAGAGGTACAGCTCAGTTAGCATTTTAAAACAATTCTTGCTTATGAAACAAAATTGGCCCAGCTATCCAACTCTTTCAACTCACTTTTTCATGGTATGAAAGCAGAGCCCATCTTTATGCAGGGGAAAAGTCAGATACAGTGCAAAACATCAAAGAATCCATGACATGTATAAAATTATAATTTTACTGATTAGACTAAAAGTTAATCATATTTAGCCATCTAGCTTTTAAAGCAAAAAGACAACTCTTCTCACTCAAAGGTGCTTTCTTTTCTTTCCTCCACAGAAACCCAAAGATCAGAAGGACTAAACTTAACACTTGTTTTTTTTTCTCTGCACAGGTAGACCATATACATTTCAAAAACCACTCATTTTTGAAAATCCTACAGCTAATATGTTCTAGTCTGATAAACCACCAATATTGTTTAAGTATGTTAGGCATCCAGTGGTTGGTTAGTTTTGTTGTCCAGCCTTGGCTAAGCAGGCATCATTCTATTTCTGTTTACATCTTTTTCGGTGTACCTGCTATTCTATACAAGGGAAAGATCTAGAGGACAAGGGCATAAAAATTCGGTTGTAAGCTTAGGCTTGGGAGATTTGGCTGAGTCTGGAATATCAGCTCTTGTAATCCTCTGTTATCAGATTTCCTGATTCTTATCACATTGGTATCAGAGCGATCGCATTCTAGCAAGGAAGAAGAAACAATCAGCTTGGCATTCCGATCGATGAAATGGAGGAGTTTGGGGAAATGAAGATGAACGTGGTAGGCTTGACTCAAAGTGTCGCACATCTTTACAGCTTTAGAAAGTGCTTTCATGAATGGGTTAAAACTCAGTACAAGATTGGAGGGAAAATTACTAAGGCTAGTTGGATTATTGAGGATGATGGAGGCAGCTCAGATGGTTGAGGATAGGGGCATGATCAGGATGCATGTGCAGGGTAACCGTTCTAATATACTCAAATCCACTCCTCTGTCCATTTTACCAGCAATTTCACCAGCCACTAAGGTACCCATTTCAATTGTCACTAAATCTTCAACTAAATTGGATTCCCCACCTTATCATAAGATGACCAGTATAGAGATACAAGAAAAGAAAGTTAAGGGGTTGTGTTTTAGATGTAATGAGAAATGCTCCCTTGGGCATCGATGAAAATTAAAGGAGATCCATGATTTAGTGGTACATGAAGAAGATATGGTGGAAGAAGAACAATGATGGTGAGGAGATAAGTACTAAACCTAAGGAGGATAAGAAAGAACTGATTGAATTGTCATTAAACTCCATGGTGGGGTTAACGACCAAAAGAACAATGAGATTGAAGGGTGAGATAGCCGATCAAGAAGTGATTGTTTTGGTGGATTGTGGTGCAACTAACAACTTCATCTCAAAAAAATTGGTCAAGCAGCTGCAGTTACCTGTGGAGGAAACTAAGAGGTTTGGGGTGTCTATAAGGAATGGACAGGTCATTTCTAGCAACGAGAAGTGTAAGGGCTTATTGTTGGGGATACAAGATGTGCAGATAATTAATGATTTCTTACTATTTGAGTTGGGCAACTTAGATGTCGGGTTGGGCTACAAACGGTTGGATTCATTAGGAGAGACAAGGATAAATTGGAAACCCAATGTTTCAAAGTCGGAACTCAGTGGGTTACCCTCAAGGGAGATCTGAGTTTGGTGAAATCACAAATTTTCTTAAATTCCATGATCAAAACCATTTCTAAAACAGATCAAAGGGAATTGTAAGAGTTGTCCAACTTGTTAAAAATCAAGGATGAAGAGACTTAAGAAATAAACCCACAGTTACAAGCCCTCTTGCAATAGTTCCAAGTTGTTTTCCAAATGCTAGTGGACTTACCGCCAAGGAGAAACAAGGAGCATGCTATCACCTTGAAAGAGGATACCTCTCCAATCAATGTTTGGCAATACTGGTGCCCCTACATACAAAAGACTGAAATTGAATGCTCAGTCAAGGAAATGTTACAGGTTGAGATAATTAGACCTAGCATTAGCCCCTTTTCGAGTCCTGTATTGCTAGTACGGAAGAAAGATGGAGGATGGAGGTTTTGTGTTGATTATCATGCATTGAATAAGACCACGGTACTTGATAGGTTCCCAATACCAGTCATAGATGAGTTGCTCAATGAATTACATGACACCACTAGTTTTTCCAAGTTTTATTTAAAATCAGGTTATCATCAAATCTATGTAAAGGCTAAGGACACTTCTAAAACTACTTTCCGAACTAATGAAGGGCATTACAAGTTCATGGTAATGCCCTTTAGTCTCACTAATGCACCGGCTACTTTCCAATCAATCATGAATGACCTCCTCCGTGACTATTTGAGAAAGTTTATGCTGGTATTTTTTTATGACATATTAGTGTACAACTGAACTTTGGAAGAACATTCGCATCTAGTACTTCAATTGTTCCATCAACATCAGTTTTATGCCAACCAAAAGAAATGCAGATTTGGCCAGCACCAAGTAGAATACCTTGGCCATATAATTTTGGAGCAAGGAGTGGCTGCAGACAAGGCTAAGGCAGTTCCTATGCTTACATGGAGCAGTAGAAATGGGCAACCAAAGCCTCGGAAGCATCTCAACAACTTAAGGCAGTTATGACTTCAATGCCAGTATTAGTTCTTTTTTACTTTACAAAAACATATGTGGTGGAAACAAATGCTACAAGATTTTGAATAGTAGCAATTCTCATGCAGGAGGGTCGCCAATTATATTTTCTAAGCCAAGCCGCCTTGTCTTCTCAGGCTAAGCTTAAATTAGTATATGAGAAAGAGCTCATTGCCATTGTTGTTGCTATTTAAAAAGCGACACCATTACTAGTGAAAGGCGCAAGTTCATTATTCGTACTAATCAAAAAAGTCTTAAACACCTTTTGGAACAGTGTGTTATCTCTATCGAGTAGCAGAAATGGGTTACTAAATTGATTGAATTTGATTTTGAGATCCAATACAAACTTGGTGCTGAAAATAAGGTGGCAGATGCACTCTCGCTAGGCCCCAAATGGACAATTATCCCTTTTGGTTCTCACTGTGCCTAATATAATTGATTTTGGCAAAAGTTGATGCCCAAGTAGATCAAGATCCAACATTGGCTAACATCAAAAATTCCTTGTTGTAATCTCCAGATTCAATCCCTCACTACAGTTTGTAAAATGGGTGCCTATTATATGATGGAATTGTAGTTCTCCCAAGCAAATTGATAAGCCCCAGTTAGAGATACATGGGTCAATAGTAATTCTTAACGGCTTAGGAAGGTTTTTGGGGGAGGTTTTTGGGTGCTGATTTGTGGGTAAGGGAAAGTGTAGTTTAGGAACTTTGTTGGTGAGTTTGTTACAAGCAAGGGTGGTGAGTTATAAAGCTGGTAGGATTGTTAGGAGAAGATATTCAGAATTTTGTTAAGGTCTAGTGACTATGGGAGAGTGAAAGCCTCTTTAATGCTTGTAATTTTCTAATTTCCATATCAATTCCAGAATTTCCTTTGGTTTTCTTTGCTATGAGATTTGTTGGTTCATATCAATTGGTATCAGAGCAGATGATCCATAGAGAAAATGAATACTGGATAGAAATTTGAGACTATAGTTAACACAATTACAGAAATTCTGAGCTCTGTATAGAGTAAATTGGATAGGATCTCAATGAATTTGGACAAACTTTTGAAACTGTATAAGGAAAGGAAGAAAATCTCTCCAAAGCTAGAGCAGAGATCGACCACACCAAAACTTCCTCTGTTGCAAGTGATAGGTGCTCGAATCCCTGACCTCGACACTGAACTTCCTCCGACGCACGCGAAAGGTGCTGGAACTCCTGTTTTCCATCCATGGCTAGACCAAATAAACTGTACATTGAAGCTCCCAATTTCTAACGGTCAAAAGCCAGTTAGATGGCTATTGAAGGCGAAGGAGATCTTTCATATCATTTACGATCTAGGTGGCGAAGCTCCGCTGGTCTACTTCCCACCGCTCATTTCGATACAAGCCCTCTTTACTTTATGCTTCTTCCATTTTCATCTCCATTTCACTGGTCTAAAATGGGTATGAAGATGGTTCACATCAACATTGTGGGCATTGGCTATGTTGAACCTGGTAAGATGACCACTACTGGCCAACTCCTATACAAGCTTGGTAATATTGACAAGCAGGTGTTTGAGAAATCCACCAACCTCGACCGGTACAAGGATCCAACCCTACTTGAGGCTCTCGATTAGATCCAAGAGCCGAAGAGACCATCAGACGAGCCCTTTTGTCCCCCACTTCAGGATATTTACAAGATTAATGGTATCAAAGCATGCTCAACTATAATGGCTCTTGAAGGAGGTCAGCAAGTTCATGCGCACATGTCCAGACTTCACTAGTCAAAACTTACTCAAAATGTGAGGAAGTAAAGTTCGCATAGAAGGTGTTTGATGAAATTATTGAGAGGAATTTAAGTTCATGCACACATTTTACAGTATGGGTTTGCTTTGAGCCCTTATGTCCAGACTTCGCTAGTCAAAACTTACTCAAAATGTGAGGAAGTAAAGTTCACATAGAAGGTGTTTGATGAAATTATTGAGAGGAATTTGGGTTACTGGAGTCGCTTCTTAACTGTTGGTGATGACTTTCAAATCAAATTTTGGGATATGGACCAAATATTGACCACTGCTTATGCGAACGGGGGCTTCCCTGCAAGTCCTAGACTGAGATTTAACAAGGTTCATGATTGGTAGTCATGACTAGTGATAATGGTATCAAAGTTTTAGCAAATAATGGCCTACGATTGTTAAGGACGTTGGAAAGCAAGGCTATTGATAAAAATCGAAGCCCATCTAAACCCATCAACTCTAAGCCTCTACTTGACAATGCACTAGGGCCTGTGGCAAATGTTTCTCTTCACATAGCTCCTACACTAGGACGTTCAGATACAATTCCTCCTGTTGTGTCCATTAGCAGTCTTGGTACAATGGACAACAACATACTTTGTTGATGTTAAACCACAAATTCCAGAGGAACTGGACAAAATTAAGAGTTGGAAAGTTCCTAATATTGTTGATCCATCTCAATTGAAAGTTCCACGTTTGCTTGATATTGTAGCTTATATTGATATGAGTGCTGAGGTTGCTAAGCATTGTGACATTTTCCACAGAGCGGCCAAAGCCGGAGGGCTTATTATGGATGCAATGATTAACATCTTGGATGGTTCAAAAGAGGATTTTTCCTCAGTTCTCTTGATAGGTGTTCAGAATGGGTGTGACAAGAATTTTCACCTTGAGGACAAGGTGCATGTTTTGGGAGAGTATTGATAAGCCCTAATTAGAGATACATGGGTCAATAGTAATTCTTAAGGGCTTAGGAAGGTTTTTGGGGTGCTGATTTGTGGGTAAGGGAAAGGGTAGTTTAGGAACTTTGCTGGTGAGTTTGTTACAGCCATGGATAGTGAACTATAAAGCTAGAAGGATTGTTAGGAGAAGATATTCGGAATTTTGTTAAGGTCTAGTGACTATGGGAGAGTGCAAGCCTTTCGAATGCTTGTAATTTTCTAATTTCCATATCAATTCCAGAATTTCCTTCAATTTTCATTGTTGATACCAATTGTTACAGCCTGAACTTCTTTAAGCCCAAAGTCGCACCCACACATTTAGCAGGCTTGCCCATCAAGCCCAAAGGGTACACTAGGCCTATAAGTAAGAAGACCCCATGTTCCACCAAAAGGAATTCCCAATAGTGGCGGGTACTTTCCACACTTAGGGTCCGTTTAGCATTGCGTTTGGGAAAAACACTTTTGAATAAAATTTTTTTATTTTTTATTTTTTTGAGTTTTGAAAACTATTTTTGGACAGAAGCAGATAAATAGATGTGCAAGCCTTTCGAATGCTTGTAATTTTCTAATTTCCATATCAATTCCAGAATTTCCTTCGGTTTTCATTGCTGATACCAATTGTTACGACCTTAACTTCTTTAAGTCCAAAGTCGCACCCACACATTTAGCAGGCTTGCCCATCAAGCCCAAAGGGCACATCAGGCCTATAAGTAAGAAGACCCCATGTTCCACCGAAAGGAATTCCCAATAGTGGCAGGTACTTTCCACACTTAGGGTCCGTTTAGTATTACGTTTGGGAAAATCACTTTTGGAGAAATTTTTTTTTTTTAATTTTTTTGAGTTTTGAAAACTATTTTTAGACAGAAGCAGCTAAATAGATGTTTTCCCTAGAAGAATGTTTGAAAAAAGCAATTTATAAAAAATTAAAAAAATCAATCAATTAAATTAAAAAAACTATAAACCTGTTTTTTGGACACCTAACAGCAATTCCAAACACCCCCTTATAAACCACTAACTCCACATATAATTGGTCAATGTGGGATCTTACAACAGATCTTCTTTCATTCCAAAGCTATTACAAAAGTTTCATGTTGGATTACTTGGAGGGCATATGGGAGTTTTAAAAACCTATCACCGTCTTGCACATAACGTATATTGGAATGACATGAAGAAGAATATCACCAAGTATATATCAAGTTGTGAAGTCTATTAGCAACAAAAGTATTCCACTTTAGCTCCAGCTAGGCTTCTTCAACCACTTCCTATTTCACAATAGCTAAGGGTTGACATCACTATGGATTTTATAGAAGGACTGCCTCGTTCAGAAGGGTTTGACATTATATTGGTGGTTGTGGACCGCTTGAGCAAGTCAACACTTTTTTTAGGAGTGAAACATCCTTTTACAACCAGGGGAATTGCAAAACTATTCCTGAAAGAAGTTGTAAGACTCCATGGACTTCCAAAGTACTTTATTTCAGACCGAGACAAGATATTCTTGAGCAATTTTTGGGTTGCTTTATTTGCTTTGCAAGGCAATCGGAAGTGGTTAATAAGTGCTTGGAAACGTACCTCCGTTGTTTAATTAGTGACAAACCAAAATCTTGGACAAAATGGTTGGCTTCGGAGGAATATTGATATAATACCTCATATCATTCAGCTATTGGGATGACCCCATCCAATGCATTTTATAGTTGTGATCCCCCGTCTCTACTTCGTTACAATAGTGATGAAACTATTAATGCTTCATTAGATCAGTCGTAGTAGGAAAGAGAAGTTATTTTAGATGAACTGAAGGCTAATCTCTTAAAAGCTCAGCAGCGTATGAAGGATGTGGCCAACAGAAAGCGCAAAGATGTTCAGTTCCAGGTTGGGGATAAGGTTTATTTGAAGCTAAGGCCATATAGACTCAAGTCCTTAGTTGTGCATTGTAATCAGAAGTTGGAACCTCGCTATTTTGGTCCCTATACGGTGCTGGAACATATTAGAGTTGTTGCATATAAATTAGCACAGCTATCTACTAGCATCCATCCCGTGTTCCATGTTTCTCAGCTTAAGTGAGCTGTGGGAACTTCGGCCACTGTCCAGCCTCTAACAATGGCTCTTACTGTTGCTATGGAGTGGAATGTCAAGCTTGTTGAAGTACTAGGCATTAGGGCAGCTAAGATCTCTGCTGGACTTGAAGTATTAGTGGCCTGGAAAGACCTGCCCACCTTTGAAGCCACTTGGGAACCGTTCGATTTGCTCCAGCAATTTCCTGAGTTCTACCTTGAGGACAAGGTGAAAGTTTTGGCGGGGGTATTGATAAACAACCAATATTGTTTAAGTATGCTAGGCATCCAACGCAGAGGAGTAATTCTTCTAAATAGGGTCCCAGTGATTGATTAGTTTTGTGGTCCAGTCTTGGCTGAGCTGGCATCATTCTATTTCTGTTTACGTCTTTTTCATTGTACCTGGTATTCTATATGAGGGAAAGATCTAGAGGGCAGGGGCATAAAAATTCGGTTGTAAGCTTAGGCTTGGGAGATTTGGCTTAGTCTCAAATATCAGCTCTTGTAATCCTTTGTTATCAATAATTGGATCAGATGTCCTGATTCTGATCATAGTCCAACGGCCAAAAGTAAAAGTTGAGCTACTTTTGGCTTTCGAGTGTATATTATTTCAAACATGATGCCTTATAAGCACCTAAATCAACAAATAAAAGAGACTCAAGAGTCATCAGTAAGACAAGGCACAACAGACTTTTGCAGTTGAAACCTATTTTCAGAGAGTTCTACATCAAATAGGTTGTCTCCAGTAATCCATTTCTCATAATACACTAAAACCACAACGTTGATAAAAGTTCATAGACATGAGAATAGAATGTAAAAACTCATTCACCAAGCGAAAAAAAAATTGTGGTAATGGTGAATATACGAGAAATATTACAGCATATGCAAATTAAAGTGAATACCTCATATTCTTACAGATGCATACAAAGATAAACATCATAGTTGGTAAGGAGGAAGTGGAATGAAATTACACTTCTTAAAGTTAAAAATACAAAGATATTCCAAAGAACTAGCTTATTATCTAGTTCATATCCCATTTAACAATAATTAACCCAAATTTAGAAATAAACATAAATAAAAACGTGTTAAACTAAATTGAAAAATTGACCAATGTAACCAGAAAAATATACTGGAATGTTTGATTTTGTACTGCAGTAAATTTACCTTCGAACCAAGCCAACATCACTAACAGGAAGGTCAACTTCAGCTTGGGGAGGCTTTGAACCAGTTTTTTTCGGTAAAGGCACTATTCTGATTTTACGTTCATCAATTACTGTCTCACCATTCTCATCCCCAACATCAGCAGGAAGCTTCGAGATTGCCACTTCCTCTTCATGCTTGTCTCGGGGAAAGTAAAGTGGTAGCAGCCTACATTGTAGAAAAGTAAACAAACGAATGAAAAATTGACATTATCTTAACAGAAGCATCACTATAATAGGAAAAAATAACAAAGCCACATGTCAATTTAAGTCATTGTACCATGTCATATGTAAGGAAATGGCACATTTTACATCTCGAAGGCAGCGAAAGAACAAATTATAGATTTACCTTTTATATATTTCTGTATCAGATGACGTGGTTGTACAAAAGACAACAGCTGTGATTTTATCCTTCTGTTTCTCAAGAAAACGCCGAACAGTCCCTGAACAAAAGAAAATGAAAGATCAACCTGGCAGCAGAGACTGATGTAATAGCCTTGAAACATTGACATTATGATGAACGCAAGCACTTACACATGATGCGAATAGAAGAATAAATTAGTTCATTGTATGCACAGGCCATGAACTAATTTCATCCACAAAATATTAACCTTCCATTGTAACTTAAAAGGAATGGACAATTACTTATCCCCAAAAATAGATTTCCAAGGAGTGAGGAAGCACTCCCTTGGCATATAAAGTATAGAGACCATGTGTGAGAACTAAAGACAACTGTAATATGTGGGAAAAAATCTCACTTATAGCTACATGTGCAGCCGGTTCACGTGGATAGTTTTTAGCCTCTGTATATATACAACCCATAGCAATGCTGCAAGTTTTAGATGTCAAACAGAAATTAGCTCCATATTCCACAACTATATATGAGAAGCACAATAAAACCTAAAAAATGAAAGAAATTAGGTAATATCTATTATCAAACAACCTCTGAAGCCCATTTTCAATCAGAAGCTCAAGGCAAGATCGATAACAGTGACTCAAGGCATTCTCTGCAGCAGTGTGATATTTAACTGCATACTTGGGACCAACCGTATGGACAACTCTCCTGCATAATATTGAGGGAAAAAAATTAGCTGCTTTAAGAAAGAAAATGAAACCTCATAATTTAATGAATGGGACACAATACCAAATAATGCAGGGACATGTAAGGAGGAAAATAAATTATAACAAAATATAGGATGGAAGTGCAATGGATGCAGATCTTAAATTATGAAAAATTAGCAAAAAATGTCAAGCATGTAATTTTTAGGTCAAGACATTATATTCTCAAGCTAAAATCAATGTAAGACATTTCAAATGCTTGGACAATCATGGTTTTCTAATCCAATGTAGCTTAGTTACCTCAATTGAAAGAATAAAAAAGAACGCCAATAAAATGATGCGACTACCTGAATCTAGCTAAGCTCAGGAAAACAATTTGAAAAAAATATCAAAAAAATGTTAAATCATTCTAAAAATACATAACGTTTTAGCATAGGAATAAAATGTGTGATGTCCGCAGGATATAAGTTATCTATGATTTGATTAAATAATATATCAATGCTTTATTCTCAACAATAGAATGCATTGATATACACACCTAGTAGGGAGGTCATATGCATTAGTAACTTTAGCCATTCCTGTTCGACATCCACCCTGTTGAGAAAATAATTGCACATTACATCAGTTCCACTCTTGTCTTTGCATCTCTAAAACACACCTTAACAATTAAACAAGCCTGCTTTACCAACTACAAGAGCTTTAAGCACATCTGCTTGACCTCAAAAAATGCATATCAAACTTATCTATTAAGAATATCATTGCTAACCTCTCTTACAACTGAATATACAGGATTGAGCTACATCAGTAAGAAAAGGGAAAAAGGAAGCAACCCAGCACTAGGCCTTATCAAAATTTCTTATCAAAACAAAAATTCAGATAAAAGTCGACAAAGAACTGATGGCATACCAATGTGGCACATTCTTCTGCAAGACCAGGTCCAGCTGCTGCATGCAGACCAGGACTGCTGTGTGCTTCATCTAGGTTCTATAAGACATCAAATTTAAAGCATATAAGAGAAATATAAACGTCTTGCCCATTATTCTTATTAGTATCATTTTTTGGAACACATTCTCCATGGTAGATTTCCCAGTTGAAACTCAAAACAACTGTCACATATTTGAAATTTCTTGTTTAGACAAAAATACTGAGTCTCATGGGCTTTAGATTGAACATATTGGAAATAGATGAACCAAGATAATGAAAGGGCTCAATAATTCACTTGCATAGAGAATCAAACAAAGTCTCTAAGCACTTGTGAAAACAATGATTAAGAACTTAGAAAATGCTCTACTCCAATTAGAAGTAAAATTATCATAATCAATAGATGGAAGTGCATCAACTCAAAAAAAAAAGGTCTCTGAAGAAAATTACATCCTTGCATGTGCAACAGGAATTTGTAACATATTCTGCATGGATTGTGAAGCAAAAGAAGAGAAATTTACATGCCTTTATATTCTAGACTCAAACTTCACATTCAAACTTTTTTTAATAGAATTGATGAAATCATGGACTTACATTTTATTGTTACAATTACAATAGTACATGAACAAAAGCCTAATCATCACACGTTATTTCAATCCAACAACAAAAGTTGCAACTATCTGCTTGAATTTTACTTAGCACATATATATACACCATAACAAATCAGATAAGTGAGGAAGCGTAAACTCATCAATTATTTATATCCAAATAGCATAATTTAAACAGTAATCAAATAACACAAAAGTATGTAACACTCACCTCATTTGTAGAATTAACAACAGCATCCACCTCAAGATTCCATGGGTTTCCCCTCCATAAGTATATCTTTGAGTTAATTTCATGATCAACAGGAAACCTTGAGGACAACCCATTGCCACTACTCTCTCCCTCAATAGGAGATGTTAATGGATCGGCAAAATATGAATTTGAAAATGATGGATCATCATTGTCATAACTAAATGATGATCTATTTTCTGTATCACTCCATCGTGGAACTTGATCCAAAGTCACAACAGACTCCCCATTATAAGTAGGTGGCCCTCCCCTAGTCGTAGTGGCTGAAGACACAGCCCAATACATATTTCTACAACTGACAATCAGAATATTTCCCTAATTGTTGGGTTGATTTGTCCAATATTTTCACAACCAAAACACCAACAGTTTTGGAATGAAAAATAAGTCTAATCACAGAATTAACCTGGAAAAGCAAAAATTAAATGAAATGAAGAACTAAAAAATTATTCTCACTTATATATGCTTAGATTATCAAATTCCCATAAAAAGGGAAGACAGGAAAAATTATTGAACACAACTAGTTACCTGTTTACGTAATCATCAACAACTACTCAACAAGTCCAACATTCCCATTCATTTATACGAAGTTAAATTCCCTAACCACCTCAAATAAAAATCACGAATTTCAACATCACATACTAATGCAAGCATTAAACAATTTTCAATCATCTCCCATTTAGTTATAGATCATTCTAGTTAAAATTTTCACAATAAACCAACCCCACCATATTCACTTGATAAGAACAACCAAAAATCCTCAACTCTGATCCAATTCCACAACCAATCAAGTCAAATAAAAGAAAACAAACAAGGAAAATCAAAATTCTAATTTTATTTCCTTCAATTTTGTATTCTCATCAGCAACCAAACAGACAGAGGCAATTTTCCTATACCTTCAAACCCTAATCTGGAAATTTGGCCAGAACCACGAACAACGACATATTGACAAGGTGAAAATTGATAATCGGCGATTAGAAAACGTACCTGAAACTCAAGGATTTTAAATAATAAAAAATTATGCTTTTATAATATTTAGTTTGGTTAAAGAGAAGTATAATTGCTGGCTCGAAGAGCTTGCAATTTTCGAAGCACGAAGACATTTGGCCAGAAACAAAATTTAAGTTAAAAAATGAAATTTTATTTTGTTTGTCTTTTCTGGGAGGATTCACAGCAAATGTCAAAACGATCCCTAAGCTTTCTTTTAATTCCATTTTTGGCCTCTTCTTTTATTTTTTTTATTTTTTTCTCAACTAGGGACATCTGCTGCTATAAAATAATTTCAATAAAGTTTTTTCTTTTTAAATAATTTCAGTAAAGCATAAGAAAAGAGGCACTTAAAATTGTCATAAAAAATCAACTTTCACCTTATGCACAACCTAAACTCAATTTTTTCACCCACTTCTAAACACTTTTTGGACCAATCATACAAAATCATTAGCACGTGGAATATAATAATAAAGACATGGCAAGAGTGAGGCTAATGGCCAATAAAATCTAGACAAGTGGCAATTTTTCATTTCCAGAAGTTCGAGAAAACAATTCTGGGTCGCTAATTTCACCACCTCATTCCATTTTCTCTTCTTGAAATCAATCCTCCACCATAATCAATAGGCTAAAACGACAACAGGAACAAGGATAATACTAAGTGTCAACCAACTCAAAACACAATTTCAACAAACTAGTCAAAGTTTTATACTTTTTCAATAATTAATTTCAACAATTTCCACTTTTTTATGAAAATTTAATCAATCAAGAACACAATCAGCTGCTAAAAAATAAATTGTACAAATAAGGAAAAAAATAAAAAAAAATAACAAAAGCCCACGTACCAAATATAAAAGCCCAAAACCTTTAATCCATCTTTGTGCAGCCAGACAAGACAAAGAGTGAGATGAAGCAGGTTTTTCAATAATAATAACAGTAATAAAAGCCAAAAATAAAAAGAAAAAAAAATTATTATGAGAAACTAAAACTGTCAATGTCCCTTTATAAAAGAGGATAAACAGAGGCTATCAAAAAATTCAGAAATCGACTTCCCACACACTAACACTTCCATTTTACTATTATTATATAGTATAGTTGAGATAGTTACTTTAAGGGTAAGAAATATTACTATAACATACACAAGTTATGCCCTAGAAATAATATGTAACAAGAGTATATTCTTAAGGATATATAAGTGGTTATAGATTTTGAAAAATTAAAATAATTAAAAATACATGAAAAAGTAAGGTTTAACAACATTTATGCCCGCGAATGTATCATCGCAACCATGAACATTGTAAAATAAGGTTTTCTGAAGAGAAGTAACTTCATAGCTATGAATGAACATTCACGCCCGTGAAAGCATACCATATAAAATTAACACTTTCCTGTTTTGTCGAACTTTCACGTTTTTCCAACCAAAAATCCTAGCCACCGGATCTTTGCTATACCAAAGATTATTTCCTTCAATTCCCTTTGATCTTAAGCATATTTAACACAAAATCAACCCTAATAATGTGATTAATATTGATGGAATCAAGGTTTTTCCTTTTTCCATTAAGGCATAATTGGAAAAAATGGAAAGAACAATTTTTTGAACCCTAAAATCAGTTTGAATCTTCAAAACAGAGGTAAGAAATCACTTTTTCTTTGTTTTTTCATTAGCTTAGTTATGTTTTAGAGGGGAAATAACGATAAATGACACTTTGTTAGATTAAGTTAGGGCTTGATATGTTTATAGTATAAGTAATGAGTTATGATTGAATAGTAATTGAGGTTAAGCTATGGTGTTAGGAAATGAAAAAGAAGGTGGAAACCCGCCAGAGGGATTAGAGATACTAGAGAGATAAATTAGTAAGGCTCCAATTCAGATTTGTATATATATGCATCTAAATTCAAACTATAATATACTTTGTGTGTTATTTTGTGCAATTGACTTGTAATTTTAGCATGAACTGATATTTTGTAATATTCTCAACCTTCCCCACATGCATTTCATTTGAACATATGCATCTTGTATATAATTTAATTGAACACATGCATTTCATACGTATTTTCGTATGAACAAGTTTATGACACGCACTAGCTACGTGTCCTAGTATTTGACAATTGTATCGAATCGCACATGTGTACTTATAACCTAAATGAAAATAACAAAGTATTAGAAATAAATTGAATAAAGTGAATAAATTAAAGTAAGCAAATTAACTAGATTAAAATTAGTAAATATTTTACTTTGTTAATTTAGTTAAATTGGGTCAAATAATTAAGTTGTATTATTATGTGGATTAGTGGAATTATATATATATATATATGTAAATAATAATAATAATAATAAAATAGATAAAATAAAATGAAAATGAAACAAAAGAAAAATAAAAGAGAAGAGAAGAGAATAAGAGACAAAAAATAAAAGGACAACAAGAAAAAGTTGGTTTTATCTTCTTCCTCCCATTTCTGCCTCCTTACTCCAGCCTCATTTTCTTTTTCATCTTCCCCCATTCCAGCCTTCAATTCTTCCTTATTTCACTTAATTTTTGTAGCAAATTGATCTCTTGCAAGTTCGTTCTTGGTAAGTAATTCATTCTTATTGCTATAGGGTTGATTTGAGTTTTTAAGGTTCATTAATAGGTACTGACTTGCACCCCAATTTTGATACATATAGAAACTTATTCTATAAAAGTTTAAAAATTAAAGTTGTTCCTTTATGTCTTAGACTTATGGATATGTAAACAGATTTTCAAGATTTTGTGTAAAGGAAGATAAATCATCTCTCTACTGAAACTGGTCAGGGTGTGATTCCTAGCTGAGTTAGCTAATGTGTTCGTTACTTTTGAATATGATAAAATCATTATTTGAAGTATCTTGAAATATAAAAATTATAGATATATGTGTTATATATCTTTAAACCAAATTTCAGATTTATATGGCTTGTGGATTTTGAGTTATTATGAATAGAACCATGACTATTCCATAGTTTGAGCAGACTACTCAGTCCCCCGGGCAGTTTCAGCAATTTTTATAGCCATTTTGAGGTCCTTAAAGATGTCATATGTAAATTATCAAAACATAAAAATTTATAGGTATATGTCTTATCTAAATTTTTATATTAATTTCAGATTAATATGTTATGTATAAAGTAAGTTATAGCATTTTCAAGTTATACTGGTCTGAAAGCCAACTCTGTTCTAAACTAGTAAAATGTTTCTTATAATTTGAGGACCTTAGATATATAATTGATAAAAGTTGTAAACATGAAAAATGTTCCATTTTAACCCATATAAGTTTCTATAAATTGTAATTGAAATATGACTTATATATTATAAGTTATGATGAACCAAAATTGGTACCCTGAAACTGTTTAAGGGCATAAAATAGGGCAAAAAACAGAACACATTTAGAAATTTTACCAAAAATTATACAATGATCCAATTGGACTGAAATTTTAATATGTTACATAATTATATGTTAATTTTAATTAGAAATAAAAATCATATTAATTGGTTAAGTATAGAAAAATTTATAGGCTAAACAGTCTCATAAGGTCACACTTCCTCATTGAAAAAATCTTAACTATTGATATAAACAATGCATATTAATTTGTTTAAGTCACATTAAGTCTCTTTAATCATAAGTTAATAAATTATATTTCCATATAGGCTTACAACATATTGGAGATCCACAAGAAAGGGATAGATAATAAGTTAAGAGTCGGAATCAAAGGAAAATGGTGAGTCTAATTATCAATTGAATTCTTTAGTGCATATGAATGTTACTTGCTATATGATTGTCATGATTTGTCCTTGATAATATGATGATGGATAATTTGTGACATTTGTGGTACATATAAGTGGTATACTTGTGGTATATGTTTGACATATGTGATATATATATATATATATATATATATATATATATATAGTATATGCAAGGTATATGTGTGGCATATGAGGTATATATATGTGGTGTATGTATAGTATATGCAAGGTATATGTGTGGCATATGAGGTATATATGTGGTATATGTATGGTATATGTGATAAGATACAATGGTTGATGAATGCTTAAATACAAGTGCATATGCATATGGACTTAAAAGGTGTTGTGACTAGTTAATCGATATTGCAAAGCAAAAGAAGAGGCCTATGGCCCAACAAATGTGCAAATGAAACAAATGATCAAGCTAGCTAGTAAATGCAAATGCAAATGTTCATATGACAAATGTTCACATGGAAATTCGGAGCAATGTCCGTTTAATTTGGTCACAACAAAATCAAATTAGCAAAGCATGAGCATAAGCAAAGAATAGTGATTATGTGTTTAAAGTTCATTTGTAATTATATGATAATGGTGAATAAAATGGAATACATATGGTATGCATTGGATTTTGATTTGTTAATATGAGTTTATTGGTACTTTAGAGCTCATTTGATGATTATTCTCACTGAGCCACAATTCATCAGTTTGCATCATTTTTCAGGTAAAGAAAAGTAATAGCTCATTTTCATTGCCATATAGAAGATATGGATCAAAGGTCACCGGTCGAGCCTCACTACTCTCTCTCCTTGCATTCCACATGAGCATGAAAATATGTCTTATGTATTTTGGATTTATATGTTTGAACATGTATAGTCACTCTGGATTGTTTTTTTTAAATGTATAAATGTAAGCAATTTGTAAATATTTATGTGTAAAGTTTATATTTTAATATATAAATATATTATATTGTGGCGAAAACCTCAAAGTTGACTTGCAAAGTTTTCGAATGATATTATAGAATATGATGAAAAAAAAATTTACTACTACTGTTAACAGGAAATTATGTCTTTCTAGCATGCTATGTATGATTATTTGATACAGAGATATATTATACTTAAATGTATAAGATGTGGTCTTACATATTTATTGTACTGAAAATGTGTTTATATATCATATTAAGATGGGTATGCACAATGAATATTGATAATTAAGGCTAAATGTTGATATGGCTTAATAACTAAAGCCTTGAACCTAGCTTAAATGGTTAATTGATGTAATTTCATATATTATAGTTTGTTAAATACTGTAATATGTTGAAAGTGTTGATAAAAGTGGCTAACATTCGTTAGCCTTAGTGCCTATGTGTGGTGTGACATAAATTGGATGTTTACGGATAAAATTGCTGAAATCTTTAAGTTCACGGTTGTGACACATTGTTCATGCCCATGACCAATGTCGATTCACAGTTGTGACATAATGTGCACACCTATGAATGTGGTGGCAAAAGTAAACAGAATCGTTCACGACATGTCATGACTTGGGTCATGGGTTGACAACTCATGAAGCCTTGAAGCATAAATTTATAATGAATTTTATATGAATTAACATAGAATTGGTATGCACACCCATTCTATATGATGAGATAATATGGAATGTAGTATGATTACATGAACATGAACATGGATATGCTTATTATGCTTTAAAACACAAGGTATTATTTGGAATACATATGTAAACCATGAAATGGACACTGAAATGAAATGAATAACCAAATAACAATTATTAATGTTTATTCTTTATATGATAACTAAATTATGATAGATGACATGTTATTGAAGGGGTTATAGTCCCGTAGTATATCTAGCACATAAATTTATATTTTAAGGATAAGATAGCTTAAGCTCTAGTGAGAATGCCATTAATCTCATATGCATATAGTTATTATTTATACTCAGTCAATGTGGCTTAAACTTTGGTGAAAGAAACCACTATTGGCCTAAGAAACTCGGTTGAACACTATACAGACAAATACAAATAGTGAGTAATGTGGCTTAATTCTCACAACGCACATCCAGATAGTCCAAGTCTAAAATATTGGGCTATAAACTATAAAGGAAATAAAGAAATCTAGTAACTAACTATAAATTATAAAGAGGATTATGGAAACCAGTAACTAGGTATATGGAACCAGAAAATGGAAAAATTAGTATTGAATGATATGAATGCTAAATATAGTTAAATGGATTTACTTATATGTATTCTGACATGTTTGTGTTTTAATCCAGGTATAAGTTATATTTTTATATTATGCCATGATTGAACTCACAATGGTTGTATAAGATTGTACGATATAACTATGTATGATTGCATGTTAGAATATTTATACTTATATGTATCACTAATATTTCAGTAGCTTTGCATGTTAGTTTTTCTTTACATAAGTTTGGAGTCAATAGATAGTTGAGTTGATTAGAAAATTAGTCTAAGCTCGTCATAACAGTTAAAGTATACCTATATTTGGGTCGGTTTTATTTCATTTATTTCATTTTTGTTAATCCTCATGAAATAGGATAGAGACATTTGATTTATTTAAGTTTTATCAATAAGGATAAGAACTTGAAATTGACTTGTTTTAAATAAGGATATATTTTATAATAAAAGGGCTTATAAAAGTCCAAACCAGTTTAATTTAACAATAAGGATATGGAAATTTTATAGACACAGTATTGTGATTATGTTTTGAATATGGATTTTGATTTTGATTCAGATACAGGAAGATATTTTATACAGTATATAATATATGATTGTTCTAAAAATGCTTATTATACAGATACAATGATTAAGATAAGAAGAAATTTTAAATGGAATATATTTATATAAATATAGTCATGTGACATCTGCTTGTATAATGGGATCATATCCTACGATATGAGTGGGTGTTACAATTATCGTTGGAATTTCTTCCATCAACTAAGTAACAACTGGATTTTTTTCTGTTAACTAAGTAATAGTCATTTCTTCTTGATTAATAATTAGCTCGTTTACTAAACTTTAAAAAATAGAATAAATATATTTATTATATAAGTGTTGTTTAGAAGATTAAAAGTCAATTGAACTGTAACATCATCTTACCATTCTCATAATAGTTGGATAGATGATGTCACAATCTATTTATCTCTTTGTACCTATTCAATTTTTATATTCCACATATATTATTTATTCTCAAAATTCATTTAAATTCCAAAATTAAAATATTTTCTAAATAGGCAAACTTATTTACGATATTTACAAATTGTGGAAAATTTAACTTTCAAAATACATAGCTCATATTGTATGCAATGTAAGCCTTACAAAAGCCACATACATATAAAAGTACAAAAAGGTCAACCCAAAAAGGGTGCTTTTATTTGTTGAACTATTTTGGTGTGGGCCCATTAGTTATGCGACATTTTCTACAATTATATCGCTCGGATCTCTTTAATTTACTACTTGCACGAGAGAAAATAAAACTCTCATGTTAAGTTTTCTCTTAGTAGTGCATGCTTTTTAGTAATAATTAATAATAATAACAACTTTAATATCATACATAAAATTTTTGATAAATATAAAGCAACAATTATTTCAATAGTCCCTATTATATTCGTTTATTTTCAATATGTAGAAACAATAAGCAATCATATCATTTTTCTTACTTAGTTTCCCAATATTATATTGCCAATGTCATATTTTAAGGAGACATATGGGGGTCGTAACCTTATGGACATTGCAACCTTGTGGTTGCATAAATTAGCCCTTTTTCAGGCTTGAATAATATATATATATATATATATATATATATATATATATATATATATATATATATATAAACGAACGTTATACATCCTCATCACTGATAGGGCCACTAGACTTAAAATAACTAATTATAAAACCTCTTTGCCCCTAATTGGCATGTCAATTTGTTTATCATATTTTAGTCCAAATATTAATCATAGGCTCATGTTTACATATTTTAATATTTCATCCTTATTTTAACCTTATTCCAATATTTATCATTTATCAAAGATTGTTATCTCATATTGAAGTCTTACCTCATGTGTTTCTCATTTGTTTTTGCTTCCTCACTAGTATTTCAATAATTCAAATCATATATTAGATATCATGCATCAACACTTATAAACACAACTTTCACAATATTTATTAATAGTCATTGTAACATCATTGACTTCCCACGTATGCATTTTTATATTCATTTCATTTGGACATATATATTTGCATATATTTCACTTGAACATATGTATTTTATATGTATTTTTATAAGGACAAGTTCACAACACGCACTAATTTGGTGTCTGAGTATTTTGTAATTGTGTTGAATTACACGTATCCATTTTATAATTTAGTTGAGGATGACATGAAATTAGAATTTATATAAATAAAATTATTAGATCAAATTAATGAAAAAAAGGAAAAGAAACAAAACAAAAAAAAGGAAGGAAAAAAACAAAAGAGAAAAGATGACAAAAGTGAGGAGGTGGACCTTATCTTCCTCCTCACCATTTTGCCTCTCTCACTTCAGATTCATTTCTTCATCTTCTTCTCCTATTCCAGCCTTCTTTTCTTCCTTATTTTACTTAAGTTTTGCAGCAAATTGATCCATTGCAAGTTTATTCTGGAAAGTAATCTTCTATCCATTGTTCTAGTGTTGTTTGAGCTGTTATGATTAAATTGTAGCAGTATTTTGCACCCCAATTTTGATACCAATATAAATTGATTCTGAAAAAGTTTAAAACAAAAAAGTTGTAGAGACGTGTGTTATATGTATATATAACAAATTTCAGATTATATAACAAATTTCAGATTCATATGTCTTATTGATATTGAGTTATGGTGAATGAAATTATGACTATTCCATAATTTGAACTGTGTGTTTAGTTCCCAGGGCAGATACAACAAATTATTTGGCCATTTGGAGCTCCTTAAAGATGGATTTTGTAAAGTATCAAAACATAAAAGTTATAAGTTTTTGTATTAGCTAAAATTTTGTATAAATATCACCTTAATATATTATGTATATAGTGATATAGGGCTTTCACAAGTCATACTAGTCCGGAAGCCAACTATGTTCTAGACTAATGAAATGTTTCTTATAATTTGAGGACCTTAGATACATAATTAATAAAAGTCATAAACATAAAAAAATATTCCATTTTAACCTATCTAAGTTTCATTATAATCTAACTTATAGATTGTAAGATATGAAGGACCAAAATTGGTACCCTAAAATTGCCAAGGGGCAGAAACAGGGCAAACATAATACAATTGGAAATTCTACCAAAAATTGTACAATGCTCCAATTTCTTTGAAATTTGAGTATGTTATATAATTATTTGTTAGATTAATTAGAAACAAGAATTACATAAATTGAACAATTTTAGAAAAAGTTATGGGCTAATAAGTCCTATAAGGTCACACTACCTTATAGGAAAAAAAACCTATGTATATGAACTATGCATATTAATTTGTTTAAGCCACATTAAATTTTTTTAGTTATAAATTAATCGATTATATTTCCATATTAGGCTCACAACATATTGGAGACCCACAAGGAGGGGATAAACAATAAGTTAAAGGTCAGAATTAAAGAAGAAAAGTGAGTATAGTTATCAAACGGTTTCTTTTATGCATATGAATATTGCTTACTATGTGATATATGAGATGATTTATGGTTATGTGATTCATATGATTATCATGATTTGATCTTGATAATAAGATGATGGATAATTTGTGACATATGTGGTACATATAAGTGGTATATGTGTAGTATATTTGAGATATATGTTTGGCATACATGATATATACATGGTTTAGGTATGGTACATATGAGGTACATGCATGGCATATGTGATATATATGAGATATATGTATGATATATGTGATAATGATACAATATTTGATGAATGCTTAGTTACAAATAAATATGCATATGGACTAAAAAAGAGTTGTGACTAGTTATCGATATTGTAAAGCAAAATAAGAAGCCTATGACTCAACAAATGTGCAAATAAAATAAATGATCAAGCTAGCTAGCAAATGCAAATATTCATATGGAAATTTGGGACAATATCTATTTAATTTGGTCATAAAAAAATGAAATAAGCAAAACATATGCATACATAAAGAGTAACGATTATATGCTTTAATTTTACTACTAACTATATGATACTGATAAATGAAATGTAATATGTGGTATGCGTTGGATTTGTGATTTGTTACTATGAGTTACTTAATAATTTAGAGCTTGTTTGATGATTACTCTCACTGAGCCGTAACTCATCAATTTGCATCATTTTTCATGTAAAAAAAGTGATAGCTTATTTTGAGTGGCATATAGAAGACATGGAACACAGGTCACCAGCCGAGTCTCACCACACTCTCTCTCTCCTTGCATTCCACATGAACATGGAGTCATGTCATTTATACTTTGGATTTATATGAATATACATGTATATTTGCTTAGAGTTGTACAATGATATGTAAATGGATGCAACTAGTAAATCTTATATATAAAATTTAAGTTTTAATATATGTGAGATATGTTGATTTGTAGATTTATTGAATGATGATATGGATGCGATGATAAAAAAATTTACTATCAATGTTAGAAGGTTCATTTAACTTATGTATGCCATATGTGAGTGATAGACACATGAATAGGTTTTTCTGAAATGCATAAAGTATGATATATTTTTGGTATCGGAGCAGGGATAAGTTCCATGAGAATATGCTTTTGAAAAAAATCATGATAACATATGCATTCTATATGTTGAATGTTATGTAATGACACATTTCTATAAATTTTAGGGCCATCATAAGACATGATTCACTAAGGAGGGAGAGGTCGGCTGAAATGCATTCTTATGAGGCATCACCTCATTTGCATAGAAATCAACCAGCACTATGGGCTAGAGCTTTAGTACATGCATCACAATCATCACATGCAAAACTATCTTATGAAAACCCCAAACAGGAAGTACAGTGGCCTGGAATATGCAGGGAAAAATGTTATGACAAGTTGAGAAAACAAGTTGCAATTGATTTAAATGACACAACAGACCTAGCAGAAGCAAAAACATGGCTTAAAAGAACACGGATGATACTAAATATGATGAGATGCATAACATAGGAGAATTTTGATTATGTAATATCCTTGCTTCAAGGCAATGCCTATGAATGGTGGGAGACAATCCCATATAGTGATGCACAACCACCAATCTTGACGTGGAATGATTTCCTCCGTGAATTCCAGAATAATTACTTGCCTAAGGCATATAAAGATGAGAAGAGAAAGGAATTCCTGAATCTGAAACAGGGGAACATGTTTGTTGCTGAGTATAAGGTGCAGTTCAACAAACTTTCCCACTATGTCACTTTCATGGTCTCTACCGAAAGAGACAAATGCAGAAAGTTTGAAGAGGGCCTCAAATATAGGATCAGATATATAATCACAACTATTGATCTCGATAGCTATACCAGACTCAAAGCTGCTACAATTAGAGCTGAAATATTATTGAAAGAAGTTGGAGAATAACAAATTAAAAAGGCAGCACATGAGTTTTCTGGAAAGTCTAGTAGAAGACTAGGAAAGAGAGGTAGATATATGCCAGCACAGTCTGGTAACAAAGGTGGATATTCAAACTCTAAAGGTTGTGCTATGACTTCTTTTTACCCAGACAAAGGGCAAAACCAATATATTAAATAGAAACCTATATGTACTCATTATGGTAGACAACATACATGTGAATGTAGAAGGCTCACGAGAGCATGTTATTTCTGTGGGTCGTTGAAGAACATGTATAGAGACTGTCCAAAAAGAGCCAAATTAGCAAAGACTAACAGAGGCAGAGGGGTGTCAAAGATGACAGTTGAGGCATCGAAAGTCTACCCTAGCAGTGGGACACAGGGTAGAGGAAGAGGCAGGGGCAGAGGCAGAACTGGTACAATAGGTAGATGAGTGACCAGATATGAAGGTTAAAGTTCTAGACCCCTTGCATAGGCTAGAGTATTTTCCATGACTAGGCAGAAGGCAAATGATGCTCTCGAATTAGTCACTGGTAATATTTATATTTATGAAATATTAGCATATGCATTAATTGACCCTGGTTTCACACATTCATTTATATCATTGCAAATGACATCCAAAATGCATCAAATGCATGAACCTTTGGGAATTGATATAAATGTGAGTACTACATTGGGAATAGTAGTAGTTGTAAATAATGTCTATCTTAATTGCTTAATATGCATTGATAAAGCTGAATTAATAGTTGATTTGATCTTATTACTGCTATATGAATTTGATGTGATATTGGAAATGGACTGGTTAACTAGATATCACGCAATAGTGAATTGCTTTACTAAGGAAGTAATTTTAGAATCACCAAGCTAGCCAAGGTTTGTATTTTTGGATGAAAGAAAACTAGTGCCTACATGTCTAATCTCAGCTGTAAAAGCATTTCAGGTGATCAACAGAGGATGTGAGACATATTTGGCATATGTGACTGATATTAAAACCACTGATAGCTTGATTGAAAATATAATGGTGATGAGGAAATTTTTTGATGTATTCCCAGATGATCTATTTGGTTTATCAACAAATAGAGAGATAAAATTCACTATTGAATTGGTACTAAGAACAATGCCAATATCGATGTCACCTTATAGAATGACCCCATTTGAGTTGAAAGAACTGAAGACCCAATGGTAGGAGTTGTTTGATAAAGGGTATATCAGACCTAGTCTATCACATTGGGGAGCTCCTGTCATATCCGCTAACTTAGGCACCGAGTCGCACGTGTCACGAAGTTAACGCGTTTGATTGATTGAAGTCTAAATTCGGATTTTGATCAAAATTAATCAAGATAATGACTAATAATTATGATATATGCCTAATAAAGTGTTTATAAAGCTTAAAGAAGTTGATTTACGGTAAAGGACTAAATTGCAAAATTTGATAAGTTTTGGGGTCAATTTGCAATTTACCAAATTTTTGAGGATTTAGTGAGATATTTGTTATTTAACATATTAAAATTAGACATCAAATATGGGTTGGTTGGCCATATCATGATGGAATAAGATTAATATGATAATTAAGCTAAGTATCAAAGAAATGGTCAAAAATTAGTGGGTCCCACATGAGGACTTTTTATCTTTTTTTCTTTCTTTCTTCCTTTTCTTCTTCTCCTTATTTCTTATCTTATTTCTTTTCTACCCAAACCAGTCATGCTAGCCACTCTCTCCATCCTGCATGACCAACTTTGAACTCTAGAGAGAGAAAGAAAGAGAAGAGAGGGAAAAGAACAAGATAAAGTGATTTTCATGATCTATAAGTCTTAAAGAAGCTTGGAAGAGTAAGAAGGAGGAAGAACAAACAAGTTTAGTGGAGAGAGATAATCTCTAAGGTTGTGATCAAGTGAAGAAAAGTGTAAAGGTAAGAAGCTTTTCTTCTTCCCTTTCATCTTTTCTTAAGGAAGTTAGGGTTTTGAGCTTATTTAGAGGTTGATTATGTAGAGAGAGAGTTTAAGGTCTCATAAGAGTTTTGAGATAATAAGGTTTTGATGATGATTTTACGATGTGGTAGGAGTTCCAAGTGACAAGGAATAAGCTCAAGTGAGTAAAGGAAAAAAGAAAGCTACTTAGAAGAGTGAAGGAGGAAAATAGAGGTTTGTGCATGATTTAAGGTAATAGCCTATCTTTGTTTGAAATAATGCATGTTTAACATGATAATTAATGATTGAATTGCACTTATGATGATTATGACATGAAATCATAGGTTTAGATATAAAGAATGAGAATTTGGTGATATGTTGAGTTATGAAAGACATTTATATGTACTAGAAAATGTATGCATGATGCTCATAATCGTATGAAATAGGGACATAAGGGGAAGAATAACATGAAAAGATATTAATGCATAAAATGACATATTTTAATGCTTGTTGCATAACATAATATATTGCCTTATTTGTATGCTTCACTAAGCCTAGAGCTTAGCATGAGAGTTTTTCTTCCGCGCAGATATAGAAAGGTAGCTGAAGGTTGAAGATAAAGCAAGCGATAATCCTAGTCAATTTGAGGGGTAGACTTCTCAAAAGCACATATTGCTAGATTATTTGTCACCATTAAAAAGAGGGAGATTGTTAAACCTTAAGGGGTATTTCCATCATTTTGATGATAACAAATAAAATAGCAATATTGTATTTAACATACTTGTTTTCTAAGTCTATTAAATAGGACATGGAATAAAATAGCAAAAATGGAGATTTGAAGAATAATCATTGAAAGACAAAATTAAGGAAGTAGCATGTTCACGCCCGTGACTCTATGTGTCACGCCCGTGAAAGAGCTAACCGTTACCAAAACCAACATTTGAAGTTCACGGCCATGAAGGAAGAACAAACCGTGAAGTGGACATTTTAGTCACGCCCATGAATCAAACTGTCACGCCCGTGAATGTTCATGTCATTTTCATCCAGAGAGCTTCATGACCAAAGTTACCACTTGGATCACGGCTATGAAGTTTGTCACGCCCATGACCCAATGTGTCAAAACATTCCAGGCAATCAATGAAAAACCATCAACAAATCTACAGTAGTATCCTGCTAAACCCAGGAAACTGCATTTCTGAAATATTTTTAGAAGCTTCCCAATTTACCATGGCCTCTATTTTCTTTAGGTATGCCCTTGCATGATACCACATGTCCAAGAAATACCAAATGATCTAACTAGAATTCACATTTGCTTAGTTTGGCATATAATTGTTTATCCCTTAAAGTTTGCAACACAATTCTTAAATATTGTTTATGTTCTCCCCTATTCTTTGAGTATACCAATATATCATCAATAAATACTATCACAAACTTATCTAGATATGGTTGAAACATTTTATTCACTAATGCCATAAGTTCCTGATTATGTCCTTTTGCAACTAATCTAGCCTTATTCCTAGTTATTAAACCTTGTTCATCTAGTTTATTTCTAAATACCCATTTGCTACCTATAATTTGATAATCATTGGGTCTAGGTACTAGGGTCCATACCTTACTTCTCTCAAATTGGTTGAGTTCCTCTTGAATGGCAATTACCCAACTTTCATCATTAAGTGCCTCATCAACATTTTTAGGTTCAATTTGAGAAATAAAGGTAATGTCAGTGACTAACTGTTTGAAATGAGATCTAGTACTTACTCCCATTGAGAGATCACCAATGATTTGCTCTTTTGGATGATCTTTCATCATTCTCCATTCTTTTGGAAGTTCTTGTTCATTTTCTTCTTGACTTTGAGGTAGAGAATCATTTTGATGTAAATCTTCTTGATCATTTTCTTCTTTCCCATTTCCAATATCAAGTCTTTCCATATTACCTACAACATCATCAAGAACACTACCTTTCACAAGATCAAGTCTACTAGATTCATTAAAGACAACATGCATGGATTCTTCAACCGTTAATGATCTTTTATTAAATACTCTATATGCTTTGCTGGTTGTAGAGTATCCTAAGAAGATACCTTCATCGGATTTAGAGGCAAATTTTCCAAGATTGTCCTTGGTGTTCAATATAAAACACTTGCATCCAAATACTCTAAAGTATGATATCAAGGGCTTTCTTCCATTCCATAACTCAAATGAGGTTTTGTTTAAAAGAGGTCTTTTGAAAACTCGATTTGAAATATAACATGCAATGTTTGTGACTTCTGCCCAAAAATAAGTTGGTAATTCATATTCATTGAGCATTGTTATAGCCATTTCAATTAAAGTTCGATTTTTCCTTTCAACTACCCCATTTTGTTGAGGTGTCCTAGGAGATGAGAAATTATGTGAAATGTCATGTTCAAGACAAAAGCTTTCAAAGTTTTCATTTTCAAATTTTTTCCCATGGTCACTTCTTATTTTTGAAATACAGTACCTTTTTTATTTTGAACTCTTTTAGCAAAGTTTTTGAAATTTTCAAAAGTATCACTCTTTTGAGCTAAAAAAATTACCCAAGTAAATCTAGAGTAATCATCTACGATGACAAATGCATAATGTTTTCCTCCTAAGCTAGCAATTCTAGTAGGTCCAAATAAGTCTAAGTGCAGGAGTTGAAGAGGTTTTGAAGTACTTACTATGTTTTTGGCTTTGAAGGATGACTTGTGTTGCTTTCCTCTTTGGAAAGGTTCACATGTCTTGCCTTTTTCATATTTAACTCTTGGCAGTCCTTTTACTAGTTCTCCTGTACTGAGACTTTGTATTAAGTCCATATTAGCATGACCAAGTCTTCTATGCCACAGCCAAAATTCATCACTAGTAGTCACAAGACAATTAGAGGAATGGTTAGATAGTTCATGTAAGTTTATTATGTATGTATTGATATCTCTATTTCCTTTAAATATCTCTTTACCATCGATAGAGATCACAAGACATTCATTTGAAGTAAAGATTACTTTGTTTCCTTTATCACATAATTGACTTACACTTAACAAGTTATGTTTCAAGCCATCAACAAGTAAGACATCTTTAATCAAAGTAGTACCATTAATACCAATAGAACCAATGCCAATTACCTTACCCTTTGTATTGTTTCCAAAGGTAACTTTACCTTTATCAATGCTTTTGATTTCATTGAAAAGATCTTTGTCTCCTGTCATATGCCTTGAGCATCCACTGTCTACTAGCCAAGCATTTTTGTTTATTGTGGACTTGAGGCATACCTATAAAATCACAATTCAAATATGATTTTTAGGTACCCAAATGAGTTTGGGTCCTTGAGGGTTAGCACATGAAGGTTCCCAATGAGCCTTCCTTATCCAACAATATTTATTTATGTGACCCATTTTCATACAATAATTACATTATTTTGGTCTAAATTTGTTTTCTAGTCTTTCAGTGTTTTTGAATACCATTTTTCTATCAAATTTATTTTGAGAATGATGACATGCACAGTTATAATTAATTGTAGATTTTCTAAATGCATGCCTTCTATATATAAAAGCATGATTAGTTTGTTTATGTATAGAAGGTTTAATATACTTATTTCTTGGTGCTGTTCTAACAGGTGTGGAGATGTGAGGTTCTTTAGACTTAACAAATATGGTTTTGTGAGAAGATGATGATGTGTCCTTAAATCCTAGACCGTATCTAATTAAGGGTGATCTTTGAGACACAATGCGAGTATCTAAGCTCTCTTTACCTTTGTGAAATTTAGAAATGGAATTTCTAAGTTCCTCAACTTCATTTTTCAAAATATTATTTTCTTTTAGCAAGGAAGTTGTTGAGGCTCTTGATGAGTATTCATCTAATGACTTTTGGAGAGATTCATTAGATGATTTAAGTTTTATGTTTTCCTTTTCTAAACCATCTATCTTATTTTTTAAATTAGAGATGTTATTTCTATAAGTACTAAATTTACTTCTATATTTCTCTAATTCTAGATTTAATTCTTCTATTAGGCTTTGCTCATCATCATCATCATCATCATTATTATCATCATCATTATCACTACTATCAATGTTCAAATAGTATGAGTGTAGTGATTTTACTTTATTCGAGACATGATCTTCAATAGCCATGAAGCATAGGTTGACCTCTTCACTTTCATTATCATCTTTTTCACTTGAAGAGCTTTCGTCATCCCATGTGGCCTTGTGACCTTTCTCCCCATTGTCTCTTTGGTATTTGCTCTTATGCTTCTTAAGCCTTGGACATTCTGGTTTGATAAGTCCTTTCTTTCCACAGTCATAGCACTTTACCTCTTCCTTACTTCTATGTGTGTTATTAGAAGTTTGTTTGAGGTTTCTTTGCCTGAATTTTCTGGAGTTACTCATTTTCTTCGCAATGATTCTTTTTAATCTTCTTGAAAGCATAGCAATGTCCTCATTTTCATCATCGCTCATTTCTTCATCATCTTCACTTTCTTCTTGAGATTTTGAAGTAGAGGCTTTGAGTGCTAAGGGCTTTCTTTTCTCTGGCTCTGCTTCAAGCTCTCTATCTCTCTTCACCGCCATCTCATGTGTGAAAAGTTTGCCAATCAGCATATCATTATTCATGATGCTCATATCTTCATTTGCTTCTTCTATGCCAGCAACTCTTGAGCCATAGTCTTTAAGAGGAAGAATTCTCAGGATTTTGTTGTTTACATCCTCCAAACTCAGATGTTTCCCAAGTTTCCTCATTCCATTTATAATGGCTAGAAGACGGTTGATCATATCAGTGATTGACTAATTGGATTTCATCTTGAAGAGTTCATATTCTGAGGTCAGAAGTTGAATCTTTTTGGATTTGACTTGCTTAGTTCCTTCATGATAATTCTCCAATGTCTTCCACATGTTGTACGCTGTTGGCAGTGTTGTATTCTCCCACATTCTTCAATAAATAATGAGCTTGATAGGATTGTCATTGCCTTATTGTTTTTGAAATTTGCTTTTCTTTGAGGCTCTGTCCAATCATCTCTTGATAGGATTTCTTCTTCACCATCAGCTCCTCTTCTGGTTGTGGTGTCCATTCTTTTCGTACACTATCCCAGACTTCAATTCCTTCACTATCCAAGTATGTCTCCATCCGAAACTTCCAATGGGCATAATTTGCTCCATCAAAGTAAGGTATGAGACTTTAGAATCCTTCACTAGCCATATCTTAATCTTTACTAGCACTTTTTAGGCTTCGATACTAGACTAAGCTCTGATACCAATTGTTGCCCATATATTAAGCTAAGAAGGGGGGTTGAATTGGAGTTTAAAAAAAATTAAACTTTAAAGTGCGGAAATAAACAATTAATTTTAGGAAGGATAAAGAAATTTGACACAAGGATTTTTATAGAGGTTCGGGTGTTAACAAACCCTACTCCTCTCCCCAATCACAATTGGGAGTTTCACTAACACACTAAGTGTTACAATGGAGTTTTACAAGCTCACTCCCAACTATGGTGTTTCTCACAATGGCTCACACCTAACCCAGAAATCCCTTGTGTTTTAATGGCTCACACAATAACCAATTCCTTGTGTTATACAGGCTCACACAAACAACCTTCACTTTGTGTTTTTTACAGGCTCACACAAACAACCTTTTAATTTGTATTTTTGAGGCTCACACAACTATATGTGAATGAGATAGTCATATTATATGTGAATGAGATAGTCATATTACATGGTATTCCATTGTCCATTGTGTCTAATAGAGATCTACAATTTACTTTACATTTTTTGGGGTGAGTCTACAAGATGCATTGGGAACAAAATTAAACTTCAGTACTGCATTTCATCCACAAACTGATGGACAATCAGATAGGACTATATAAACATTAGAAGAAATACTCAGAGCATGTTCTATGAAATTCAAAGGTGGTGGGGATGAATATATAACATTGATAAACTTTGCATACAATAATTAATATTATAGCAGTATCCAGATGGCACCATATGAGGTATTATATAGCAGAAAGTGCAGAAACCTCATCATTTGGGATGAAGAAGGAGCACGTGCATTAGAAAGGCCGGAGATAGTAGAAGACACAGTGGATAAGATCAAGATTGTCAAAAGCATCCTAAAGGCAGCACAAAGACAGACAGAAAAGTTATGCTTATCAACATAGAAGGGAGATGGAATATGAGTTGGGTGCAAAGGTGTTTCTACGAGTATCTCTATGTAAATGGGTAATTCGATTTGGCAAGAAAGGTAAATTAAGCCCAAGGTACATAAGACCTTATAAAATTCTTGAGAAGGTTGGTCCACTGGTGTATAGATTGGCTTTACCATAAAAGATGACTTAGATTCATAACGTGTTTCATGTGAGCATGCTTAGAAGATGCAAATCATATCCTACACATGTACTTAAAGATCAAGCCATCGAGATAGCAGATGCTATGAGTTATGTTGAGGAACTAGTGAAAATCATCGGATACAAGACTAAACAGCTAAGAAACTGAGAAATACCTTTAGTTAAGTATTATGGCATAACCATTTACTAGAAGAGGCAACATGGAAAACATAAAAAAAATATGAAAAGGCAATATCCACACTTATTTCCTGGTATTAAATTTCGAGGATGAAATTTTTAAAAGGAATAGAGAATTGTAACATCATTAACTTTCTACAAATACATTTTTATATGCATTTCATTTGGACATATGCATTTGCATATATTTTACTTGAACATGTGCATTATATATATATTTTTTGGGGACAAGTTCACGACATGCACTAGCTATGTGTTTGACTATTTTGCAATTGTGCTGAATTGCATGTGTCCATTTTATAATTTAGTTGAGATGACATAAAATTAGAATTTATGTGAATAAAATTATTAGATCATATTAATTAAGAAAAATGAAAAGAAACAAAATAAAAAAAAATAAAAAAGAAGGAAAAAAACAAAAGTGAGAAAATGACAAAAGTGAGGAGATGGAGGTGGACCTTATCTTCCTCCTCACTATTCTGCCTCATTCACTTCAGATTCGTTTCTTCTTCTTCCCCTCCTATTTCAGCCTTTTTTTCCTTATTTCACTTAAGTTTGCAGCAAATTGATCCATTGGAAGTTTATTCTTGGTAAGTAATCTTCTCTCCATTATTCTAGTGTTGTTTTAGCTGTTAAGGTTAAGTTGCAATAATATTTTACACCTCAATTTTGATACCAATATAACTTGATTATGGAAAGGTTTAAAACATGAAAATTGTAGAAACATGTATTATATATATTTATACCAAATCTTAGATTTATATGACTTGTGGATGTTGAGTTATGGTGAATGAAACTATAATTGTTCCATAGTTTGAACTAACAGCTTAGTGCCCTGGGCAGATACAACAACTTGTTTGGCCATTTTGAGCTCTTTAGAGATGGATTCTGTAAATTATCAAAACATGAAAATTGTATATTTTTTTCTTAGATAAATTTTGATATACATATCACCTTAATATGTTATGTATAGAGTGATATAAGGCCTTCACAAACCATACTGGTTTAGAAGCCAACTCTATTATGAACCAGTAAAATATTTCTTATAATTTGAGGATCTTAGATACATAATTAATAAAAGCTGTAAAAATAAAAAATATTCCATTTTAACATATCTAAGTTTCATTATAATCTGACTTATAGATTGTAAGATATGAAAGACCAAAGTTGGTACCCTAAAACTGCCAAAAGGCAGAAATGGGGCATAAAATAGAACACAATTGGAAATTCTACCAAAAATTGTACAGTACTCAAATTTCTCTGAAATTTGAGTATGTTGTATAATTATATGTTAGATTTAATTAGAAACAAAAATAACATAAATTGAACAATTGTAGAAAAAGTTATGGGCTAATAAGTCCCATAAGGTCACACTGCCTCATAGAAAAAAAACCCTAGCTATGTATATGAACTATGTACATTAATTTGTTTAAGCCACATTAAGTTTTTTTAGTCATAAATTAATAAATTATATTTTTATATTATGGTCACAAGATATTGGAGACCCATAAAGAGGAGATAGACAATAAGTTAAGGGTCATAATCAAATGAGAAAAATGAGTATAGTTATCAAATGATTTCTTTAGTGCATATGAATATTGCTTACTATGTGATATGTGAGATGATTTATGGTTATTTGATTCATATGATTGTCATAATTTGATCTTGATAATAAGATGATGGATAATTTGTGACATATGTGTGATATATTTGAGATATATGTTTGACATATATGATATATACATGGTTTATGTATAGTACATATGAGGTACATGTGTGGCATATGTGTTATATATGTGATAAAGATATAATGGTTGATGAATGTTTAGTTTCAAATGCATATGCATATGGACTAAAAAGGCATTGTGACTAGTTAATCGATAATGTAAAGCAAAAAAATAGGCCTATGGCCCAACAAATGTGCAAATGAAACAAATGATCAAGCTAGCTAGCAAATGCAAATGTTCACATGACAAATATTCATATGAAAACCCAGGGTAATGTCTATTTAACTTGGTCAAAACAAAATAAAATAAGCAAAACATATACATACGTAAAGAGTAATGATTATATGCTTTAATTTTACTACTAACCATATGATACTGATAAATGAAATGAAATATGTGGTATGCGTTGGATTTGTAATTTATTACTATGAGTTGCTTGGTACTTTAGAGCTTGTTTGATAGTTACTCTCACTGAGCCGCAACTCAATTTGCATCATTTTTCAGGTAAAGGAAAGTGATAACTTATTTTGAGAGGCATATAGAAGACATGGAACACAGGTCACCAACCGAGCCTCGCTACTCTCTTTCTCTCATTTCATTCCACACAAACATGGAGTCATGTCATTTACATTTTGGATTTATATGAATATACATGTATATTTGCTTCGAGCTGTACAATGATATGTAAATGGATGCAACTAGTAAATATTAGATGTAAAATTTAAGTTTTAATATATGTGAGATATGTTGATTTGCAGATTTATTGAATGATGATATGGTTGTGATAATAATAAAAAATTACTATCAATGTTAACAGGCTCGTTTAACTTATCTGTTTGCCATATGTGACTGCTAGACATAGGGATAGGTTTTCCTGAAATGCATAAAATATGATGTTACAGTCATGCACTAGTATAATAAAACAAATCATTATTTCGTTATTCTTAATTTTAATTAAAAATAATGGCTTATTGTTATAAAGCATGCACAAACCTGGATTGACTTTTGCCCACACTTGCTGGCCTTTTACCTTTGTCTGGCACAAACGCGTGTGCTACAAATGCACTTGGTAAAAAGTGAAATTCAATATCAGGCAACCAAAAATAAAGTAAAAATTCATCTTTTGACATAATCCAATGTTTGTCTTTCAGTTATATTTATGCGTCTGTATTTATGTCTTATTTTCACCATGATACAGTTGGATTTTATATTTATCAAGGTATATCTGTCTGTCACATTTATTCACAATCTTTAAATACTTCATGCATAATTTTCTCCCTTTACTTCTTCATCCTGCATTTTAATTATATCGACTCAAATTTAAAAGGTCCATACTCATCTTTCCTTTTTAGTCCAATCATTATGTCAAATTATATAATTAATCCTTATTTAAATGCTAAGTCTCGGAAATTGAGGTCAAAGTTTTATATTGGGCTCTTATGTGCCTCAGTCATAGATGCATCCCACACAATTTCATTAGTTCTTTCCATAGTCATTTGGTCAATACTTTAATTGGTTCAAAATCACTACTAATAATCAATAGTCTTAGTCAATGATAGGGTCTCTACTTATAATACTCTTAGTCAAAGTTATAATTTAATTTACTTATCCATTTTACTTAATTAAAAATTTTCCAAATTATAGGTCTTGACCAACATCATTTTCACACCATTTACAAGAACAATTCTTCCATTTAGCATCTTAATCCAACTTTATTTTGATTCTTTTTTTTAAAAACCCCAATAAGGTCCATATGTGTCTATGGTTTCATTTTAATCCTTGAAGCTTTTCAGGTGCTATTCACAAGTGTTGGATTTTATGGGTTTGGGCTGCCCATATGGGCTTGACCTAGCCCAACTCAATTAATTATATAAATTAATTTTAAAAAAAGGGAAGAAACAATTATTTATGAAAAAAATAATTGTTCCCATCTACAAATGTGAAATATAAAAAATTGCAAATATTTTCTTCCTTCAGGCTTCCTCTCTCTTCTGCTAAAAATTCTTTGTACTTTCTTCTCTTTCAATTCATCCAAAAGGATCCATAGGCATTGTACTATAGAATCAAGTTTGGTTTTGATAATCTAACTCCGCTGAAGTATTGAAAACACATTGTAAACACTCAATAGTAAGATATGTTGCCCCAATCATCTTGCATTAGAATCAAAGTATTGTTATGTGTTTTGATGCTTGAATTGATAATTGTGATGTTTTTTGAGGAATTAACCATGAAAATTCGAATTTTCTTCTATTTTCCAAAAATAATTTGTTTTTGTTTTATGGGTTGAAAACTATTTTCACAAGCCTTCCAAGGAGCATTTTTTGGATTTTTTTTAATGAGTGGTTAATTTAATATAAAATTTAAAAAATTCTGATTGAAAATTAGGGTTTTTAATTTTTGAAAATATGTTTTAATGAATTTCCACTCTCAGATGAATATTGTGTTGTGCAAACACGATATAAAAGAACATAAAATGGACTAAAAATAGTCATAATAGGTTTAAAATCCCTTTAAAACTAGGAATATAAAGAAAGGGCTAAAACCACCTCGGTAGGATAGTGAGTGGACCACACGTGCCGCCCAGGTGCATCGCATGTCTGGAATGACACAAGTCATATACATATGGCATAGAGTGTCACGTGGCACTTGTCCATTTGTCCAACATGAAAAGCCCAGCTGAGGTGGAAGTCCACGTGTTATGATAATGTGTCAATGACAGGTGGCACAGTCTACCACGCGGCATAATTTTATTTGGCCATATAGACAGCTTTGTTGAAGTGTTTGCTCGTGTGTCTTTAACATTCGGCACAAGTCTTCCATATGGATCACTTTGGTTAGTCCACTTAGATGTTGATGTGCCGCTTATGTGGCATGAAAAATGAAGTGTGACAGTGCATGACAACAAGTGGTCGTGTGTGAGGTGTGTGGTTAGTCTTTTTCTAGCGCATGAAGGCACAAAAGATGTCTATTCGTGTCCAATTTTTTTTTTTTTAAATGCTCAAAATTTAATTTTCTATTTTATGGATATTTTTTCAAAATATTTTGATAATGATTTGATGTATTATTTGATAAAAGACATCCAAATTGGTACATAATGATTGAGAAATAAATGAAGCATGTATGTATAAATTCTTTATAGTCACATGATATATGTTATGTTTTATAGTGTCTAATATTACTTTTGATTTATTCATAGATATAGTGAGGAATCAAATACTTATCGCTTTGGAGTGATCATGTGCATATGGAAAATATTTGAATCACTCACTAGGAGAACACATCAATGAGATATATTATAAATTGTGGATTTTCGTTGTGATGTTTAGTGAATATTATAAATTTATGGGAAGACAAAAGGAATGCGCTTAAAAAAAGACTAAACGACTTAACTTATGAAAATATCAAGGAAGAGTTAACTCAGAAGCTGGAATGTCGGATACAAGATGATATTATGTGATCTAGCAAGTCTAGAAATAGTTAATCATGGATGAGTAAGATGTTCGGTACATTAGCAAAAATAAAATTTGTTAAGAAAGAATTGCCAGTTCAACCAGAGTCTAAATAAATTAAACTTAACATTAGGACATGTTTAGTATTTTTGTGACTATATGTTATTTCTGAAATTGTTTAGTGTTGGTTTCATTTAAAGCATGTAATAAATGTTTATGTAACTCAATGTAAATATTTATTTTACTTATAAATATAAATATGTCTTTCGTTGTTTTTTGTTACATGAAAATATGCATGTGATATTGTGGGAATATTAGGTTAGTAGATTAGTAAATATTACCTAATAGAATGATTGACATGTGTTTAAATTAAACAATGATAACTGGACTATGTTAGTGGGAATTGATTAAATTATATAACAATACTTTTGTTTCTACTACTTGTGTTAAGTAAAATATTGTGACTTGAAATGATTTTTTGTGATAATGAGTTGTGCTAATCCTAATTATGATTGTTATTTCTAAATAGTTGAAATGGTTGCGAAAAAAAGATTAATTGTTGATTTGAAACAAGGAGATAAGTTAAATGATAAAAATTATGATATTTGGCATAAAAAAAATTATGTATCTTCTAGAAGAGCAAAATATACTGGAAACAATAACATAAATAATGGTTGAGCCTGAGCATGGAAACACTACTCAACATAGGAGGGATATAAAGACATATCAAGCCTACAAGCGCAAGGATAGAGTTGCTTGCATATTGATGATGAACAATATGAGAAATGACTTTGATGCTACACTTTGAAATGCACCACTTAGCCTAAGCAATTTGAGATGCTATTATGGTTCAATTTGGTGGAACCTCGACAATAAGGTTGCATCAGTTGACTTTGAAATTTGTTGCCTACAAAAAGAATTCTAATCATACTATGAGACAATACCTTACTATCATGTCTAATATGATAAAAGAACTGAAAGGTGTTGGTCAGAAGATGATTGATGAGCAATAAGTCCAAGCTATAATATGCTTTCTTCCAAAAGCCTGGAAACACATGCTTGTCAACTTTACCTATAATGACAACATCAAAACCTTTGATGTTGTTGCCCGATATATTGAGTTTGAGGAGGATTGCTTTCTCACTGATAAGCCTGTTGGAGAGGCTTATATGACTGAGTCGAAAGGAAAATAAGTTTTGGGCCCTAGAAAAAAATAAATGGAAGGGTAAAGGCAATAGGCAAGGTAAGGGAACTTTAGCTGAAATAAACTCAAGTGAGGAAGACACGATAGTAAGAAAGGCAAAAACATAAATTGCTTCAATTGTGGGATGTCTGGTCACTTTGCTTATGATTGCACTAAGCTAAAGGTATTGTATGACCAAATTTATCCTTTTAATTTATATGTTAGTAGTTGTTTGATGCTAGCTGAAACAGTTCCTTACTAAATTATAGATTTAGCAGCAACCGACCACATAGTAAGTGATCGATCTGCCTTTATGGAATTTCATCAGATTTTAAAGAGGAGTAGAAGTATCTATATGGGAAATAATGCTTCAGCTAACATACTTGGAATCAGTACTTGCAAGCTAGTGTTACGGAGATGTCACATGCTTTATCTCCATGTTGTGCTTTATACTCCTGATGTTCGACAAAATTAGTATCTATTATTATTTTTCTATAACTTAGTTTTAAAGTTATATTTAAAAATGGTTGTGTCAAAATATTGTTGGATAATATTTATTATGGTTTTGGTTATTTATTGGATGGTTTTATGGTGTTGGACACTATTTTTATGCATATCAATACATCTATATTTGTTGTTGGCAATTCCAGTAACAGTTTATTAAATGATGATGTTAAATGACATGCAAGATTAGGACATATTGGGTAAGATCGTTTAAAAAGATTTGTAAATGATGGTATTTTAGGATCTATTGAGAAAATAAATTTGTCTGTTTGTAAGCATTGCCTAGTTAGAAAAGCAATAAGATTACCATTTGGCAAAACCAAAAAGGTCATATTTCCTTTACAACTTATCCATTCTAACATTTCTGGCCCAATGAATATGAGAGTAAGATATGATGTTCATTATTTCATCACTTTTATAAATAATTTTACCAGATGCAATCATGTTTATTTGATCTCCCATAAATCTAAAGTATTGGATTTCTTCATACATTATAGTAAGTTGGTTGAGAATCAATTAAATATGAATATTAAGGTATTGAGGACTGATAGAGGATGTGAATATCTATATGATTTATTTAAAAGTTACAATGATGATAAGGGTATAGCTAGACAACTAACTATTCCTTCCACTACATAAAAAAATGGCATAATAGAAAGAAGGAATAAAACCCTATTGGATATGGCTAGATCAATGATGGCATAAGTTAATTTGCCTATTTCCTTTTAGGGAGAAACATTACTGACTGCATCTTATATTTTTAACTGTGTCATTGAAGTTTGTACCTTCCAACCCATATGAATTATGGAAATGTGAAAACCTAATTTAAGTAATTTGAGTCTATGGGGATGTGCAACATATATCCATAACATTTCTCATGAATATGGAAAGCTTGGTTTGAGGGGGAAGAAGTGTACATTTATAAGATACTCAGAATTTTCAAAGGATATGTACTTTTAGGGAAAAATACAAATGGAAGAGTAATATAAATTGAGCCAAGATATGTCATTTTCTTAAAAAAGGACTTTTTTGAAAGATGTGAGAAAAATGATTGATTTAGCTCCTACAAAGTAATATGATATGGAACATCATGCTCCTCATAAAGCTAGTGGAAGGGAAAAAATGCTAGATTTTATTCCTTTGGAGCAAAATCATGAGCAATCTTAACCTTGACATAGTAGTCATGAAAAAATTTCTTCGTTGCCAATTTGAAATTAAGGGGGAAGCTTTTATGATTGTTTTAGATGAAGAATAGCTTAAAATAGTATAGACTCTCTCTAGTCCTAAAGCTAAGGAATGGATTAAATCTATGGAAGAGGAAAAAGATTATATGAAATCTAACCAAGTATGGGATTTGGTTGATTTACCACCAGGTCATAAGACCATTGGGAACAAGTGGGTTAACAAAATTAAATATAAGGCGAATGAGACAACTGAAAGATATGAAACTCAACTAGTAGCCAATGATTACACACAACAAAAGGAAATTAACTATGAAGAGACATTGTCACTAGTGGTTAGGTTTGCGTTAATTTGCTTCATTCTGGCTATTGTAGCACAAATGTATTAGAATTATACCAAATGGATGTTAAGACTATTTTTTTCTCAATGCAAAATTAGATAATAGATCTATATAGATTAACCTTTAAATTTCGAGCTTAAAAGTCAATAGCATAAAGTTTGCAAGCTTAAAAGGTCCATTTACAATTTTAAGCAAACGTCAAGACAATAGAACCTCAAATTTTTTCAAGCCATGTTAAAAAGTGACTTTCGATGATGGAGGAAGACATTGCATGTATATTAAACATTCTAACTATGGTTTCATAATTCTATCATTATATGTCGATGATATTTTAATTGTTATAAATGATAATACGTTGATTGATACTACTAAGAAATAGTTATCGTCGAACTTCAAAATAAAAGATATGGGTGAGGCTAGCTATGTGTTTGGTGTTAAGATCCTAATATCTTGATAAGGATCAACATCAGATTCTTCATATATATAAGAATTGACATGAATGAATTTTTCCACCATTCATGTGTCTATTTTGAAGGAAACCGAGTGTGAAACTTATTGTTTAATATTGTTGAATGTATAAATAAAAGTTTTAGGTTTGACATTTTTAAAGCGATAAGACTAAAACTCATATGGTGTTATTTATTTTTAAACTAAGAGTGAGACATACACTCTCTTCTCTTTGACAAGAAAATAGTTGTTCCACCATAACATGCATTTATACTGCATGTATTAAACGACCTATTAGGAAGTAAAAGAATGGATCCCTACTTCTTCACTATGTGAGTCATAAAAATCATATAAATGAATTTTAAACACTTTTATCATTTGTGACTTCTGACTATATCATGATATGATGAATTAATATTGGTTATTTTAAAATGTATATTATATTCATAAGATAATTCGACTTAATAAAATACTTCTAGAAAAACGAGTTAATTCATATCCGATTGATATGAGGGCGAAATAAGTATTTTTACTTATACACTCGCTGTTTGTATTCAATGACCAAAATTATTTCACTTGATGAAGCTTGAAGTAATTTAGAATAAATAATTTAGAATACCAGTAATCATAATAGTTATTTAAGTATGGATTCTTGATGGATTGAATGATACTTGATGAAGTGTATTGAGAAAGATACTTAAGGTACATAGGCACATTTTTAGGAATAAATACATTGTTGGGTTGATGTTTCCTATATGGTTTATGGTTAGATTTGTATATTAGAACTTTCATTATTTATGTATTTTACATCGCATGATCCGTTCACCTGTATGAATAATTCTCTGTTTAAGTTTGAGATTTTGAAATGACGTTTTTAGGATGAGCAATCCCACTATAGGCGAGTGGGAGCTATTAGATTTTATGGATCTAGGCAACTCATGTGGGCTTGACTCAACCCATACCTAATTTATTATATAAATTAAGTTTTTTAAAAAAGGGAAAATGTAATATCCGCTAATTTAGGTTCCGAGTCGCACGTGTTGCGAAATTGACGCGTGTGACCGATCATAGTCTAAATTCAGATTTTTTTTACAAAAAATTGATTAAGAAATGGTTAAACTAAATAATAAATGCCTAAATAAGTGATTATAGAGTTTAAAGAAGTTGATTTACGGTAAAGGACTAATTTGCAAAATTTGATAAGTTTTGGGGTCAATTTGCAAATTACCAATCAAATTGGAGGATTAATGAGATTAATGGCTAATTAACTTAAGAAATTTGGACATTTAAAATTGGGTTGGCCGACCATGATATTAAAAGAAGATGATTAATATTGATTAAGTATAAAATTGGGAATAAATGGTCAAATGATGGGTCCCACATGAAGACTTTTTGGGTACCCTATTTAAGGTTTTCTTTTCTTTTTCTTCTTCTCTTCATTTTTTGCTTTCTTCTCTCTTTTCTTTACCAGTCACGCCAGCCACAATTCTCCTCCATAGCTCACCTTGATTCTAGAGAGAGAAAGAAAGGGAAGAGAAGGGAAAGAGCAAGACAAGGTAATTTTCATGTTCCATAACTCATAAGGAAGCTGGAAAGAACAAGAAAGAGGAAGAAAAATCAAGGTTGGTATAGAGAGAAAATCTCCATAGTGGTGATCAAGTGAAGAAAAGTGTAAGGTAAGAAGCATTTCTTCTTCTTCATCATCTTTTCTAAAGGAAGTTTGAATTTTGAGCTCATCTAAGACTTATATGGAAAGAGAGAGAAACTAGGGTTTTGAGAGAGAAAAAGAGAGCTTAGGGTCTTGAGGAAATCAAATGATGATGATAATAATTTATGATGTTGTAGGAGTTCTAAATGACAAGAAACAAGCTCTAAGGAGCAAAGGAAAAGAGAAAGCTACCTAAAAGAGTGAAGGAGAAAGATTAAAGTTTGTGCATAATTTAAGGCAATAGCCTATTTTTGTTTGAAATAATGCATAATGAATATGATTTTTGATAAATGCAATTTCAAGAATGATAATAATTATGGCATGAAACCATAAGATTAGACATGTATGAATGAGATCCTTGTGTGACATTGAATTAATGATGCATGCTAGAGAATCTTGTATGATCAAAACATTTGCATGTATTGAAAAGTAATAAGTTGAGTAAAGAGCCTTAGAAATGCATGAAATAGAATTTGGCATGATTTGGATGATGTTAGAATGAATGAAAAGTGAATATGCAGATTTCTTGCTGAAAGTCACGAGTGTGACTATTGAGTCACGGGCATGAACTTGAGGGTTCACGGTTGTGACTGATTGTGTCACGGTTGTGAATCTCTGGGTGGAAATGGTACTATTCATTCCAGAAGCGTTCACGGGTTGGAATCACGGAAGTGAACTTATTCACGGGCGTGAATGAGTAATCACGACCATGAATGTTTTTGGGCGATTCATCCCAGTAGCATTTACGGCTTGGGATTACAGGCGTGAAAGTAGTAATCACGGCTATGAATGCTCTGCATTTAAAATTATGAATGTGGTTGTTAAATGAGGAATTCAGGTAAGTAAATGAAAGTTATTGTCTATCTAGTGAAATAAGAATGATATGAATATAAATATATGTATATATATATATTGATGTGAGAATGTGATATGTTGTAATATAGAAAAATGAATTGATGTAGAAAAATGAATTTGTCATGGATGATATATGAAATCTGATGCAGATGATAAACATGAGAATATTGATGAATCTAGTAAATGAATGAAAAGATGTATGAGTATGACTATATGCTTGTAAAACAAGAAAATTGAGATGTTGATAAATATGAGAAAAAAATGGATGTGTTGAAATTTGAGAATAATGATTGATGTGAAAATATAAAGAAGCCCATTACTCTACTTGCGGACTAGAATCAGGATAAATGACATGTCATTAAGGGGGCGAACGATACCGTACTATACCTCAACCAATGTCGCTAAAACTTGTGTGAGCGTCATTGGTCTGGGATGCTCAGTCAGTGTGGCTAAAGCTTGTGTGAGCGCTACTGACTTGAGAAAGCTCCGATGAGCACATATAAATGAGGACAAGGTGTCATAAGCTTGTGTGAGCGGCCTTGATCCGGTTATTCATCTATGATGAAATTATACTCAATCAATGTGGCATAAGCTTGTGTGAGCGCCATTGATTTGAGAAGCTCTTATGAGCCAGATAGTGGATAGGGTGGCATAAGCTTGTGTGAGCGCTCCTGATCAATAACCCGTATCCAGTCAGTCCAAAAATTTAGAGTGATGTGGGCAAGATAATGAGGATATGTTGGAAAAATAAGAAAAGGAAGGAATAAGAAAATGATGATGATATGAGATTGAAATGTAATGATAAAGAGATTTACAGAATAATTTGCTATTAAAGATAAATGAAAATAACAATGTCTATATGGGCATGACATTTATACTTTTATAAAATAGGAATATGTTGATAGTCATGCATGCAAACATTTTAATGCACGAAATGATAATTGTTAATGCTTGTTGCATGATATAGTATATTGCCTTCTTTATATGCATCACTAAGCTTAGAGCTTAGCGTGGAGTTTAATTTCCACGCAGATATAGAAAGGTAGCTGAAGACGCTAGATAAAGCAAGCGGTGATCCCAGTCAAGTAAAGCAGCCGAATCTTGAGAAAGTGGGTTACAAGTTTTGAAACTTTTGTATTTGACTTTTATATTAAAGAAATGTTTGAGTTTGTAAAACTTACTTTTAAAGTTTGTTAAGAATTACTCTGATGTTAAAAATTACTATATTATGTAAATAAATTGTACTCTGATTTTTATTCATATCCATATATACATGAGTAAAAAAATGTAAATATATATATATATATATATATATATATATGAAGTATGAGAAAGAAAGGACATTAGCGCTCCCTCATCCGAGTACGTGTTGTTCGGGTGAGGAGGTGCTACAGAAAAAGTAGTTATTTATAAAAAAAATATAACTGCTCCCATCTATAGAACATGAAATATAGAAAATTACAGACAATTTTCTTCCTTCAGGCTTCCTCTCTCCTCTGCCAAATTTTTTTGTACTTTTTCTTTTTCAATTCATCCAAGAGGATCAATAGGGGTTTGTATTGTGGAATCAAGTCTGGTTCTAGTAATCTGATTCTGTTGAAGTATTAAAAACATGTCGTAAATGCTCGTGCCCAATTTTTAGTTTAGTCCTGATTTCTTCGATTTTCATGCAAAATTCAACGTTACATGCTCGTGCCCAATTTTCTTACTTGTGTACAGTTCGAATTTAGAATTTGATCATATTGTCTCTGCTTCGATCGTGAATGTGCTGGATTTTCAATTGATTCGGCACATGGGTCACGAAACGCGTGTGTCAGTCAGAGTTTAAATTGGCGTGCATGACATGAATTGTATATGAAGCAATATATTTCTAGTACGAATGCAAATAGTTATTTGTTGGATATTTCTAAACTTTTGAAAATAAGTATGCAATGAACAATTTCAATTTATTTGCTTTCACTTGAGATGTATCAAATTTAAAAAATTATATTTCAAGAAAAAAATGCACAAATTATATTTTGATCAAAAGTGCAGCAACGTATAACATGAAAATGCAATCCCACCTTTTTAACAAGGTTTTATATATATTTTTAACTAAAATTGAACAAAGTTTTTATAACTTCTATTTTTATCAATAAAGTGAACTTTAGAACTACATAAATTAATAATACAAAATAATATTTATTACTAACTCTAAAAATAACAAATTAGGAAAGTTGAATAGTTAATAATTATCTAGATGGACAAAAAATTTTAAAAACGTATTGTTTTATTTTTTTTGGTTATTATTATTATTATTATTATTATTATTATTATTATTAAAAGTGTCATATTGGCACCTTATTAGCATTTTAATGGGTAAAATTTGTTATAGCAAATTAAAAGATTTTTTTGTTACGTCAATAAAAATGTAGATACTTTTATGTTAAGATTTAAAGATAAAAAATATTAATATATATAAATGATAAGTTAGGAGATAACAAGTGAAATTTATCCTTTACAACATAAACTAACTTGCCTTTGGTGCATTATTTACATATGTGATTAAGGGTGTGCCAAATTGAATTGAAATTGAAAATCGAACTGAACCAAACAGAATTTAATCTATTCAATTTTTAGTTTATTCAGTTCAGTTATTTATAAAAATTTCTATTTATTTAGTTCGATTTGATTGCAAATACTGAAAGACATATTTAACCAAACTGATCAAAGTTTTTTATACAATTTATGGTAATTATTTTTATTTTTTAGATAAAAAAAGAAATTATAGTTTATAATAATTAATTTTGTATATGATAATTAATAAAATCATGATCTATGACAATTTATTCTAATTGATATTAACTAATTTTAATTATCGTAATTAATAAAATTATGATAATTGATTTTAGGCCCCATTGGTTTCTAGAAAATAATTTGTCATTGAAAAATAATTTGCAGAAAAATATAATATTTTTCCATATCTCGTTGTAATATTAGAAAAATAAAAAAAATGAAGTGATAAAATGAATTCTCATTCTTAGAATGAGAAATTATTTTTCGTTATTTTTTACAGATTTTCTGTTTAACTTATTTTATGAAAGTAGACAAAACATTGGAAAATAAGAAAAAAATATTTTCAAAAAACATATTTTCCAAAAATAAATAGAGCCTTAATTTATGCTAATTTACAAATTTTTTATTTTAGTTTATGATAATTTATAAAGTTATGATACTTGATTTTAATTTATATTAATTGATAAAGTTATTATTATTGATTTTAATCTTTTATAATTGATAAAATATGATAATAGTTATGATTTATGATAATTAATAAATTAATATGCACAACTATTAAATAAAAACGAATTGAACCGTAATATTTTGTTTTCAGTCAAGTTTGGTTCAAAATATATTTCAATTTAGTTTGTTTTTTTTAAATATATTGGATCGGTTTGATTTTAAACTGAATTGAACTGATGCAACCCTTGTATGTGATGCAACATCAACATAAAAAAATTATGGATCAAATGGCAATCCGTTGAATTGAGGTAGTAAAATGACTATTTTTACAAATTTTAAATGTAGATGAATATATTAAGTATTTCAATAATTATACGTAGATTATTATCATTTATACTATTTTCTTAGAAGAAAAACTCTTACATAAAAATATTAATTATTTTAAAAATAAAAGTATACATATCTCCTGCTATTTTGAGCTATGCTCATAAAAAAAAAAAAACTACCTCAATTCTTTATGAAGTTGAGCTATGCTCGTAAAAAAAACTACCGAAATTAAGTGATTACAATAAGATCTTTACTCAACTATGAAAATTTCTTAATGAAGGATCCCTCAAAATATGAGTACCCATGAGAAAGTCATACCTCATGTGCAAAAGAAAATCAACTGCAAAATTGGTTTCATACATAACATGGCAGATGGAAAAGTAAAAGAAGGATATTACTGGGCTTCTAATATGTTGTATGATGGGGAGGTTATGAATATTCAGTTCGCAAGATCCCTAAACCATTAAAACCACTGTTTGATTATCACATTCAACCATAACTGAGTTAAATGCCTTTACTTTGTGCAAATTGTATTCTCTTCAAAATGACCTAAGTTTTAGCTCTTTAAATTGGACAACAACCAAATTCTCTCCCACCTTCCCAAATTATCATGAATTAAACTACCTCCTATTGCCAAACAACAAACCAAATCATAAGATGCATCCATATTGATTTTTTGGAAGGAAAAAAGAGGATACTTCAAAAACTAACCTTTCGCTCGCATTTCCTTCTTTAGAAATTTGAAGTTTGTTGAAAACTTGATCCACTGGTTTTCGAACTAGTATGACATTAGGCTTGTAATTGCTTTTAAAAATAACATCACACCATTTCTATAAAAACCAATAACCAACGCCAAAAATAATGGACCAACTAGCACCATAATGCAAGCAAGCTCTATTTTTCATATTACCAACAATCTATCTCTTGAGACACAATGACCCATCATAAATATATTTCAAGAAATTTTTCGGAGCTACATTCAAGCAAAACTGGACAGCCATGTATCATTCCTTTAAAATATGAAAGTTGGTCTCTCCATCATTATTGTAAATAAGACACATAAAAGAGTGTCCCAAATGCCTAGTTTGATGCATCATTGGTCATAATTCCCCTAGTGGTTACCTACGAGAAAAATGTTTTAATCCTTTATGGAATTTTCCATTTCCAAAGATTACCTAAGGAAAGTCATTTGTCGTTTTGACAACTTCCATTAGAAAAAATATGCTAACTTGATTGAAAAATTGTCTGAAGAAATGAGACGCCAAAAAACTTTATAATTACAAATGTGAAGGAGGATAGGTTACTACAACATGGAACAATATCCTTTAGGGAAGAACAATAACAAAAAGATTTCATTTTCCAATTGCCATACTCATCAATGAAGAACACCACAATTTTATCAAAAAGATAATCTTCAACGGGTTTAGTAGCCAAACTCACTAAATTACTTACCATATTAGGAACCCAACATCCCATAAATAAATGACAATTTTTCCATGTCCTAAACACCAAACTAATTTTATTTTATATTATTCTAGTTGCCATAAATACCTTTTCAAATCAATGAACAAGAGTTAGAAGCACTCAGCACCTCATATTTCCCATGATTAAAATTGTACTTTGACCATAAGACTCTGACCCAAAAGAAGTTTAGAAGCTGATAGACCTCCTAAGCAAGTTTCATTTGGAAAGTCGTGTTGTGATGACTTAAATTCTTCAAAGCCAAACTACCAACATTTTTGCTTTTTTGAATATCTCCCACTTGACCAAAGCCACTCTCTTCTTATCCTAAATAGTGCCTCAAACAAAAATTTTGCATTTTCTTCTCAATATCCCTATAAAGAGATTTAGGAATTGTTGTTTGCATAATATAAATTTGTATAGAGAGGAGGACTAATTATGAGAGTCTCTTAGTAAAAGACAAGTAGCTAGCATTCCAATTAGACATTTTTGCATTCAATCTATCAAACATATAGCCACATGTACTCTTTGAAATCCTGGTATGCAACAAAGAACTCTTAGGTATCTAACTAGCTTGTTAGAGATTGCCTTAAAGAAAATAATCTTAAACACTTGATGTACTCATTTATTATTAATAAAAAATATATTTCATTATATTGGTGTTCATTCATATATGAATTTGATGTGGATCTTAGACATTTTAATGAAGAATTAGTATATAACACAACATGAAAGAAATCAAGATGTGATCATTATGTAAAGATTTCTATCATGTGCAATCATGTTTATACCTAAATTGTCACGCCCGCCAGTTTATGCCTCAACCGACACACGTGTTTTGCAATCCAATTGCTAGACTGACAAAAAACTAAGTGCGTTTGCAATTGAAATAGAGGTGATATGACCAGAGTCTAAATTCAAACTGACAACAAGTGAGAAAAATTAATTACAAATATGTGGTATTAAAATTTGTATGAAAATCGAGAAAAATGGGTTTGACTGAAAAATACGCAATCTTCGTTCTGTCAACAAATCGTAAACTAAGAACACTAAGACATAGAAAATATTAAAACAAATATGTCGGTATAATTTTATGTCAAAACTCCAAAGTTTAGGGTATAAAATTGAAGAAATAAAATTTTAGGTGTAGTTTTAGTAGAATGTTGGAAAATACGATTTTTGCTTCAGTGTCCCAATTGCGAAACTGAAAGCACCAGTACGTAGAATAAATTATTTTGTGAATTTGGTATAATTAATTGCAAGAAATTAAATCGTTTAGGACTTGAAATTGAAGAAATAAAAATATATTGTGCAACTAAAATATAAATAGTAGATTATTTGAGGATCATTTGAGATTTTTGCCTAAAATTAAGTCTAAGAATGGTTAATTTAAGATAATTGAGGTTAATTATGCTAAACCTGGCCCTGCATAGTGACATTTGTCACACATGCAATTTAATCCAAATTTTATTTTCTTGCTTTCAATTATATATAAAAGACTAAAGGTTGCTTTTACTTTCCCATTTCCTCACCTAACCAGAATATTAAGGAAAAAAAAATTCATTAGCCTCAAAGATGAGATGAACCGCCCCACCCTACCTTCACATGTCAAATTGGTGACTAATTTAAATAATTAAAATGTCATTTGATGTTGAGAGAGGTATGGTGGGCCATCACTTGTCCTTTCTCAATTATTTCACAATTTTCCAGAACACTTTCTATTTCTCTCCTAATTGTTTCCTCCATCTCTCATATTATCTCTTTCATATTAAGAGAAAACCAACCTCTTCCTTTTATCTTCTCTATTTTCATGAATTTTCCCACTCACCAAACATTAACATTAAGTTTGGAAATTGAAGTCTTGGAGAAGAAAGTCATCATCCAACAAGGTTGAGTGAACTAAGAGAGAGAATCCATTGGGAAGGGCTTGAGCAAAACACTGTGGTGAATGAATACCTTTTTGCCACGGCTATAGCTTGGGTTTGGTGAGGGGATAGTTGCATGTGGAATTTATGGCAAGAATTTATATAATTACATTACTTAGGATTATAATAGAATTGAAGTACAAAGGAGCAAAACGTCAAAAAGATGACGTCAAAATCAAAAGGCATTAGAATAGAAAATTATTTTCTATTTTGGTAATTTCATGCATTTACCTAGGTGAGACATAGTCAGTTATTTCATGGCTCGAATGATTGATATTAGATATGTCCATAATCGTGACTATATAATTATTGTAATTATTTTATATATCTAACAACGATGAATGAATATATTATGCTTGCTAAACAACTATGATGAGACTTAATTAAAGAAAATTTCTCATAATTATATTAAGATTAATGCATTTCATTAATATTGGAAGAACCAAAATTCTTTTAGAGTTTGAATTGTTGGATACATTTAAGCTCACTTTATAAGAATATGTTCAAACTATTGAAATATAATTTCTCAACTAATGGGTAAACAATAATTAGTTACATTGGTTTATTGAGCACACCCAAGGTCAATGTGAATCAGAGGCAATATTAGGCTAATGTATATGAGATATGTATGCAATAAAAGTTTATAGCCCAATGATTTAGTAGTTGCATAAAAAAATACAATTGGTATGAGATACCTACTAATTGACCTAAGGTGGCTTATTAGGCACACATATAGTCATTTTTAGTGATATTGGATACTAACCTATTAGAAGAGTTTCCAACGAGTTTTTTTGGATTCATAATGAGAGATATGACTTCATAATAAAATAGTGAAAGTAATAATGTGCATTTATTAAATACATAATAATTATGCATTTAGTACATTATCCAACAATCTCAGTCTTTATATTTAAGTTGTTAGAATCATGTCATCAAATGTGAATTTACATTCAATTCTCAAATCCAACAAATTGACTAGCCTGAAATTCTTTGTTTGACTTAGAAATTTGAGAATTATTCTCGTAGTTGAAAATACAGCTTGTCTTGGAAGAGTTGTTTCTCTCCTCTCCTGTTGATAAACAGTTAGCATACAAGAAGCATGTGGATGATAGTGAGCTAACAGGTTGCATTATGCTCGTCCCTATGTCTCTCGAGCTTCAAAAGAACATAAGAACACATATGCAAATACCATTGTGTATCATCTAAAAGAGTTAAATGATAAGCAAACTTGCACCAAAAGATATGATAGATCAATATTGTTCTTTCGATCCAAGATGATAGATGGGATATCTCTAATGCAACATGCATTGAAGATAGAGAAAAATTATAGAAAGACAGTTTCAAAAAAGAATTGCTTCCAATATGGTAATAGTTATCATTAAGGAGGAACTGCAAGACTTATTTGGAGTCTTTGAAGAAAGAGTATGATAAAACATTGGATGCACCTTTTACTTCAAATATTTATGTTATTGAGGTTAAATACTATTTATAGTAATAATGCATGGCTATTGGATAATGGATATGGGTCTCACATATGCACTGATATGTAAGACTTAAGGAATAATAGACAGCTCAGGAAGGGAGAGTCAGACCTGCATGTTGGCAATGGAGCAAAAGTTGCTGCATTAGCTGCAGGAAATTATGTATTGACACTCCCTAGTGGTTTTTTTTAGAATTATACAATTGTTATTATGTTCTAATTTTTACTAAGAATATCTTTTATATTTCTTGTTTAAATAGAAAAGGTTTTCATTTAACTATTAATGACAATGATTGCTTTATATGACTGAATAATATTTTTTCATGGAACTGGTGCATTATACAATGAATTTTATATTATTGATATGTGTAATTCAATCCTCAATTTCAATAATAAATGACAAAAATTGGATAACCTAAAACCATCATATTTACGACATTGTCGCATTAGTTGGATAAATGAGAAATGCATGACTAACTTACATAAAAATGTGACTTAGGTCATTAGATTATGAATTATATAACACATATGAATCTTATTTATTAGGAAGGATGACAAAATCACATTTTAGTAGAAAGGGTGAATGTGTTCATGGGCTATTGGAACTAGTACATACAAATATATGTGGCCCAATGTCAGTATAATACCCACCAATATAGCCAGAAAGATTCAAACTATATAAGAGGATGCTACGAAATCTTTTTATGGAAAATCGATTAAATTAAATCTTTTTCTTTTCAAATATCATTTTCATAATTAAAACTATTTTCATTAAACACATGTTTAAACATAAACATGCAAATATAAATCATGCTTCAAACATGATCTAAAGGATCGATATCATAAAACAAACCATGTTGGGCTTACACTAGCCATATTTTTACAAAAGTATATCAAATAAATATTAAATATATGTTTTGAGGTAAATGACAAATATAAAAATTTTAACCTATATCCCATGGCATGTACAAAAGAAAAAAAAGAATGTCATGTATAAAAACCAACCCAACTGGGCCTGCTCTTATCGATCTCTATATGGGCATTACTTATTGACCTATCAACCTCAGTGTATTGGCTTCAAACCTATGTGCTGAAAAGTACCCACATGCTAAGCAACCTAATGATTGGTAGTTTATATGTGCATAAAAATTCTACATACTATCATATCATATCATATCATCATTATGCCATGTTTATATCATTTACTATGTGATCATGCCTAGAAGCATACATTTTATATGTTTCATTCATTTTTGCAATATTAGCATACATACTAGATTCGTAGATCATGAAAGATATATAAACATACAACATATCATAACCAATACATAAATCTTTTCATTTATGTATTTTCAATTTACCATTTACACTGTTATACTTATTCCTACCCGAAACTCTAAACCTGACTATCAAGATAGAGTTGTAAAACAGGAGCGCTCCCTGCTCACATTTGTATATGCTCATCCGAGCCCCTTAACTCAAATGTGCTTATAACCTTAGCTTAAGCCACCTTAATGGAGAAAATAATAATAATACTAGCAATCCAGGATCAAGGGCGCTCGTAATATGTGCTTAAGCCACATTCTCCTTATATCAATTTCAATATATCTTTTGATAACCTAAATGACATGTCATCTAACCTATGTCAAGTCATAGATTAGAGAAATGAGCATTTAAAACATAATCATATATTTTTAATATTTGTTATCATATACATGTTATCAAACAATAAACTCAGACATATTGTCCCATACACGTGCGTATTCATGTATAACAATAGCCCATATCATGTGATAAATCAAACTCACCACATAGTATCATAATCAAAAACTACATATTGTACATTCATTGTGCTTCATAGGCATGAATACCCATTCACATCTATGAAAGTGTCTTTCACAGGTGTTTTACCTATGAACCGACATCTAAAAGCTACTTCATACAAAATACATATCCTTCATAGGTATGAAATCCTGTTTCATATTTTTCAAACTGTGAAACCAACCATGAAAATTTGGGTTTAAACATGAAGAACTGGGTAACGATGTTCACGGACGTGAACTTATGCATTCACGGATTCTTTAGTCATGAAACAAGGTGCGAAAAGCTATTGTTTATTTTTGGCACATATTTCATGGTTGTAAATCATGTGTCACGAGCGTGAAATCTAGATTTTTCAGAACAAAAATGTGCTTAAAATAGAGTATTCATGCTACAAATCTATTAGTTCTAAATATTGATCCATGTCAATCATTCCTATCAACATATCAATCCATATTTCATACCAGAATCATGACTTAACAATATTAAAATGCATTTAAATAAAGATTCAATCCAAACATGTCATTCAAACTCATTAACACCATACTAATCATTTTATTCATTCTAACATACAAACCTCATAACCAAAGACATATACATAACTTACATAATGTTTTCAACATATTTCAATGCATAAAACATGCTAACTTTAAGCTTCTTGAAGCTTGCCTTTCCCTTTGTGATGCATTTTCTTACTCATTAGCAAACCTAACATCACAAAAACATCCTCAGAAGACTCTTATTATAGAAACCACACTAAAACCAACCTAAAAATTGTGTGTTATCATCACCTTTTAATAACTCTTCTCAAAACCTTTGATTTCCAAGTTTCACAAGCTTTCAACAATAAAAGTTTAGGTTAAAAGAAAGTGAAAAAGATGGAGCATAAGTCTTTGGTGTCTCAGAGAGGGTTTTAGGGTCGTGGAAAGTAGTTAATGTTAAGATAAATAGCATATGAGAGAGAAAGGTGTGATTGCTAACATGCAGAATCAACTTGCGTTCATAGGCATGAAGCTCCTTACATGGGTGTGAATCGCTATTCATGACTGTGACTAACCATTCACGAGCATGAATTTTCTCTTCATTTCAAAAAACTCACTATATTTAAACTTTGCACTTTTGAAACCTTAGCTCAACTTTTCACGGGTGTGAAAGCACTCACATCACAAAACTTAACTTTTTTAAAACACCATTTAGTCATTCTTTCTCTATACTAACATAACTTATAGGTCATAATCTATGGGTGTTACAGTAAGTACACGCCAAAGGTGGTTTTATCTCTTTCATTACCTTTATTGATGATTATTCACGATTTGGGTACTTATAGCTAATAAAATATAAATATGAAGCATTTGAAAATTTCAAAGAATTCAGAGATGTAGTAGATAACAACTTAGCAAAAGCATTAAAACACTTAGATCAAATTGAGGTGGTGAATACTTAAGTTAAGAGTTTCAAGGTTATCTAAGAAATAGTGAGATTTTATCTTAGTGGACTTCATCTTACACGCCACAACACAATAGTATGTCTAAAAAGACAAACCAAAACTTGTTAGACACAATGAGGTCTATGATAAGCTTTGCAAAAATTCCTAAGTCTTTTTAGAGTCATGCATTGGAAACTGTTGTTCATATACTAAATAAAGTTCCTTCAAAGTCAGTTGATATTACTCAATAGATATGGAATGATAAGATACCTATTCTTTCATACATGAAAGTATGAGGTTGTCTAACTTATGTGAAACAGATAATGTCAGATAAGCTAGAAGCTAAGTCTGATAAGTGTCTGTTTGTAAGATATCCAATACAATGATTTGAATATCAGTTTTACTATCCATTATAACAAAAGGTATTTTTTTTCAAAACATATTGTCTTTTTAGAGAAAGAATTTCTTTTAAGAGAAGATAATGGGAGCAGGATTGAACTTGATAAAGTTCAAGATGCTCAAGCAGATATAGATCAATTGACTGTACTCAAATCTATTAGTCATGCAAATGAAGTAATACTAAAACATTTGAAATACAATAACTTCTTAGATTAAATATAATACGCATTGTTCCTGAGAGATATGGATTTCTCATAAGTGAACAAAATGATATATTGCTCATAGATGATGATGAACCTATTACCTATGAAAAAGTTATGAATAGTTCAAAATCTAACAAATAGTTAAAGGTCATGCAGTTAGAGATGGATTCCATGTATGAAAACTAAGTATGAACTTTAGTTAACCCACCTGAAAGGATAAAACCCATTAGGTGCAAATAAGTCTTTAGAAAGAAGACCGACATGGAAGGTGATATTGTTACCTATAAACTAGGCTGGTAGATAAAGGATATCATCAAAGATAAGAAGTTGACTAGGACGAGACCTTTTCTCCAATTGTTATGCTAAAATCCATCAAAATACTCCTAGCCATTGCTGCTCATTATGACTATAAGATTTGGAAAATGGATGTGAAAACAACTTTTTTTAATAAAAATCAGACTGAGGATGTGTACATGACACAATCTGAGGATTTCACATCTAGTGATGGAAAAAAAAGTATGCAAATTGTAAAGATCAATTTATGGATTGAAGCTAGCATCTAGGAACATTGGATTTGATAAGATAATCAAAGAGTTTGATAACTCGCAAATATGGATGAACCTTGTGTTTACAAGAAGGTTAGTGGGAATGCCATCATATTCCTAGTGTTGTATGTAGATGACATATTACTCATAGGAAATAACGTCTCAGTTCTTCAATTAATCAAAATTTGGCTTTTTAAGAATTTCTCCCTAAAAGACCTTTGAGAAGTGACCTATGTATTGGGTATTAAGATCTATAAAGATAAACCTAAAAGGTTGATTGGTCTTTCTCAGTCTGTATACATAGACAATTTGCTAAAGAGGTTTAGTATGGAACAATCCAAGAAATAATTTATTTCGATGACACATGGGATTACCTTTTCTAAGTCCATGTGTCTAAAAACAATTGATGAATGAACACACATGAGTAGGATGCCATATGCTTTTGCTATTGGATCTATCATTTATGTTATGTTAGTATAAGACCCGATGTATCATACGATCTGTGTATCATGAGCAGATATTAGTCAAATCCCAGTGAGAGGCATTGGGTATTAGTCAAGATATTAGTTGAGTTACGAGTGGAAAGCAGAAAGATGTTAGCTAAGTTGCGAGTGGAGTCTACTCTGATGCAGAGGATTAAAGCGGTTCAGAAGCAAGATAAAAATCTAGTAAAAATAGTCGAAGACGTGACATATGGAGAAAAGTTAGAATTTTTTTTGACAGATAATGGTACTGTATATTTCAAAAACTAGATTTGTGTACCAAGTATAGAAGAGTTAAAGTCAGAAATTTTAAAAGAAGCTCTTGAAACGGTCTATATTATGCATCCAGGTGGAAACAAAATATACCAAGACTTGAAAACTCAATACTGGTAGTTAGGAATGAAGAAAGATATTACTGAATATGTGGCTAAGTGTCTAACATGTCAACAAGTGAAAGCTGAACATCAGTTACCCACATGATTGCTACAACTGATTCCTATACCAGAATGGAAGTGGAAAAAAGTCACGATGGATTTTGTGTTTGGTTTACCAGTAACTCAGAGAAAGTATGATACAGTATGGAGATAGTGGATCGACTGACGAAGTCACCACATTTCCCACCAGTCTAGATGGACTACATTTTGAACAAGCTGACCAAGATTTATGTGAATGAGATAATGAGACTTCATGGAGTACCTGTGTCTATTATCTCTGATAGGGATTCCAGGTTTACATCACATTTCTGGAAGAGTTTATAGCAGGCTTTGGGAACTTAACTCAGTTTCAACACGACCTTTTATCTGAAGATAGATGGACAATCAAAACGATTTATTTAGTTGCTAGAAGAGATGATGAGAAGTTGTGTGCTCAAATTTGAGGGAAGTTGGGATCGATATCTACCTCCTATGGAGTTTGCTTACAATAATAGTCATCAGACAAAAATTGACATGACTCCTTATGAGGCTTTGTACAAAAGAAAATGCAGGACCCTAGTTTGTTGGACTAAGCTGAATGAAAAGAAGTTGATCGGGTCGGACATAGTGCAACAGATCGAAGAGAAAGTTAAGATGATCAAAGAAAGGTTAAAGGCCGCTCAAGATTGACATAAGTCATATGCTAACCTAAAGAGGCGAGACATAAAATATGTTGTAGGTGATAAAGTCTTCCTTAAAGTTTTGCCCTGGAAGAAGGTATTAAGATTTGGCAGAAAAGAGAAGTTGAGCCCAAGGTTTATTGGTCCTTATGAGATTCTGAAAAGAATCGGACCAATGGCATACCGATTAGCTTTTCCATTAGAGTTGGATAGGATTCACAATGTATTCCACGTATCTATACTAAGGAGATATCATTGGGACCCGACTCACATTATACCGGCTAAAGAGATAGAATTGCAGTTAGACATGTCTTATAAAAAGGAACTAGTGGCTGTTTTAGCACGTGAAGAAAAAGTTCTCTAGAACAAGAGAGTTCCTATAGTTAAAAATCTTATGGCAGAACCATGCAGTAGAATACGCCATGTGGGAAAGTGAGGAAACAATGAAGAGAAAATATCCCCAGCTATTCAACACAGAATGAACAAGTAAATTTCGAGGACGAAATTTATTTTAAGGGGAAGAGAATGTCATATTTGTTAATTTAGGCACCGAGTTGCACATGTCATTAAGTTGACGTGTTAAACCAACCGAAATCTAAATTCAGATTTTGACCAAAATTAATCAAAATAATGATTAATAATTATGATATATTCCTAATAAAGTGTTTAGAAAGCTTAAGGAAGTTTATTTATGATAAATGACTAAATTTTAAATTTTGATAAGTTTTAGGATCAATTTACAATTTACCAAAAAATTGAGAATTTAATGAGATATCTACTATTAAAATATTAAATTGGACATCTAATATACATGTTGGTCGACCACTCCATGAAAAATAAGATTAAGATGATAATTAAACCTAAATGTCAAGATTTTGGTCAAATTATGGTGGGACCCATGTGAGACTTTTGACCATTTTCTTGATTCTTCTTTCTTCTTCCTTATCTCTTCTTCTTAACTTATATTTCTGCCTTCAAGAACCAGTCCACGCCAGCCCCTCCATTCCCACGATAAGCAAAACTTTATGTAGAGAGAGAAAGATAGGAAGTAGAGGGAAAAGAACAAGGCGAAGCTATTTTCATTCTTAACAAGTCTTAAAGAAGCTAGAAGAAGCTATACAAGAGGACGAAAAGGAAGAAAAGAGGAGAGAGAAAACCTTCAAGTGTTGATCAATAAGATAAAAAAGTATAGGTAAGAAGCTCTCCTTCTTCTCTTTAACTTTCATTAAAGAAAATTATGATTTTGAGCTCATTTATAACTTGTTTAAGTAGAGAGAAAATTTAGTGTTTCATGAGAGAGAGTTTAGGGTTTAAAGAGTTTTGATAAGGTAAGATTTTGATGTTGATTTTGTGTGTTTTAGGACTTCAAAGAGATAAATAGCAAGCTCAAGCTAGCAAAGTCAGAGAGAAAGCTACCTAGAGAAAGTGAAGGAGAAAAAGAAAAGATTTGTGTATAACTTAAGGCAATAGCCTATATTTTATCCTCAAGTTGCATGGTTTGAGTATTTGGCATGTAAATTATTGTAAATTAATAGTATGATAAAATTCTGAAAATGCATGTTTGCTAAACTTAGAATGATATTTGGTAACAATTGAGTTATATTGATTGTGTATTCTTTGCTTGAATTTATGGAGCAGTGTATATGTAAACTGTTATAATTTAAGTTTTGGAATTCATATTTGTATGTTCTTAGTTGGGTTTGAAAGCTAAGACATAGGACTTTAACTTTAATTTAGACTATAAAATCTAAATATATTTGTATTTGCCCAGAAAAATATATAAATTTTGAACCTGAAATTTGTTCAGAAAATTTTGGACAAAATTATTAGTAATAAGTCAATGTTCAATTGATCATATATTTTTCTACATAACTCTAAATTTAGTAATTCAAGTTGCATATTAAATCTAAGATTCAAAACTAAAATTCTTAAGAAGACTCTATAATTTAATTCGAACTGTAATATGAACAAAATTGATGTCAAAATATAGAACATGAAATCTGTCGGTAATAGGGCAGAAAACGAATTGAAAAATTTGATGTGTAAACTAATGTGAATCTTGTTAAAATATGCAAAGAATACTTTCATTGAGTAATTATATGATTAATTTGAGTTATTAAATGTATGAAATATGTGAATTTAAGAGTTATAAAATTTAATGACATTAATTAAGCCCTAGAATACCTAGCTTAGAAGTAGAAATTTAGATAGTTTGACATATCAATTAGGGGGATTATTAATGTCTATAATGATATGATTAATGAAGTCAGTGATGACACTGTAATTAAAGTCAGTAATGATATTATTATTAATATCGGTGATGACATATATATATATATATGCGCTTACCATAAATGCTCGGGAGACACTCATAAATGTTTGGATAACAACCCCGTTATCATAGTTAACGGTTCCTAAGTGTTATGAATGAGTTAATGAAATTAAAAGAGTTCATGATATGTGAAATGGTTGATTATGTAATGATAGTATGATAAAGTAAAATGAATATAAGATATAACTATATGAATTGATATATATATATATATATATATATATATATATATATATATATATATATATATCAATTCATATAGTTATATCTTATATTCATTTTACTTTATCATACTATCATTACATAATCAACCATTTCACATATCATGAACTCTTTGATATATATATATATATATATATATATATATATATATATATATATATATATATATATATATATATATATATATATATATATATATTAGTGAATAGTGAGATAATAAATTATATGAAAAATGTGTATCATAAAAGCATGATAAAACATGTTGTATGAATTTTTGTATGTTATGATCATATAACAATGCATGTTGTATGATATAGTAGATTGTTTTATCTTTATGCACGTTAAGTTTAGAGTTTAACGTGAGAATTTTTTTCTAAGCAGATGTAGAGAGGTAGCTGAAGTTTATAAATAAAGACAATTGTGATCTTAGTCTAGTAAAACAGCTGATTTCTAGAAATCAGCGGTCACGACCTTTTGTATTTATATTTTTTTATTTTGGATTTATAAATTATTTTTTATAGTTTTGTAATTAAGCTAATATTTTATAAATATTATCTTATATAAATAAAATATACGTTATTTCTTTTAAAAAAATTGTATGTTTTCAAATATTTTATTAAAATAATGATTTGAAAAAGTTGATATAACGCTCTCTTATCAAAACACTTAAAACTGAGGTGAGAGAATGTTACAAAACCAACTACCTTTACTTTGTGAATGTAAAAAAAAACATAAATTTACAATTATCTTATCAGATATTTTATTACTGTTACGAGGTTCAAAAATAATCACCATTTTCAGAAATTGATAGAATTGGATACTTTTAGTGCTCCGGCAATTCTAGGAGAGAATAAACATGATGCAATTAATAATAATAATAATAAAAAAAAAGATACCTCTTAATTTTGGAGGTGTGAGTCCTTGTAATCATCACCAACTGAATTATAGTCATCCTCTTTATTATTACTTGCCCATATGAGAGCATGATAATCCATTCATTCATCATAATCAATGGAATTATGTGCATGCTAGTTAGGAGGTCTGCCCTTTAGTTGGGTATTGAAGTTCCTTCGAATAGGGACATAACAATCCCTCTAAATTTCTGTGATTTTGGCTAGAGGCATCTGAATTGGGATATTTTCTTTCCCAATAACAAAATGTTTTGTCGGGTCTAATGAAGTAAGAATGGGCACTATGTTCTCAACAGTGGGCCTTTTATTCATTAAAGTTATTTTCTTGTCCTTTCTGACACCTAAAGATTCATATTGGGTCAAGTTCATTTTATGTTTTCCACGTGCTTTAGAATTTTGCCTAGCCAAACTCTTGGCCCTCATGTTTTGGACCCCACTTGTAGTAGATTTTCTTCATTATTAAAAGATTTTCTTCATTATTATTCTAATTTGCGTCATCTTCATCATCATCTATAACTTCTCATCGATCAAACCTAGAATATCATATCGTGATCCCTTGAAATTTTCCTTATCCTTTTTCTCCAAAATTTCAGTAAATTTTTTCGCATTCTTTTTACGTCTCAGCACCACCATAAAAGACCATAGATCCCTTATCCATCATCGACACCCACCTTTTGCTAGACATTATTCCCTGCCTCCTTTTTAGTTGTGCTCTTTAATGTGCAAATAGATTTAAAGATGTCCATAGCAACCACAGTGGAAGCAAATCTTTGGAAGGTTCTCATACTCAATTTTCTGCACTTCCACATCTATCATGAATTGTGAAATTAGAGGCTTATCCAGATCCACCACTACTGCTACTCTAGCAAAACGTCCCCTTTGATATCAATTTGTATTGTATTACACTTGACTACTGTGCCCAAAACTTCTGAGATACCTTTGATCACAGTCTCCAAATAATATTGAAGTGGAAGTTCAGAAAGCCTAATCCAGACTGTAGTACTGCTCATTTTCTTACTGCTAACTCTGAAATTAGGCAACCATTTTTGCACTAGTAGATATGACCCATTAATAGTCCAAAGACCATTCAAAAGAGCATATTGATAGTCTTTATAATTAGAGAATTGTATTAAGAAAAAACCCCTCCCAATATCTAGGATATTTTCATCTGATACACCCGATCTATTTTTCAAATTTAAGGACAATGAGGCTATTGGTGTTTGACAGTTTTATCAATTATCACTTCTTTCAATGCAGCAAGGACGCTAGATGACTTCATCACATCCTCCATGGAGGTTTTCATAACCTTGGCCGACAATAGCATATCCATATAGTCTCTAGCTGGAGCATTCATCTCTCTTAGTTTTACTTTTTTTTTTTTTTTTGCTCTATCCTCCTCTGAACCTGGAAAGGAATCACTATTGATAGCGCTCTCCATATTTCTTTTTCAAAATATTATTTATCTCATGCTATTTTGTTAATATATTTGTTTTAGAATCAAAATAAAAATATTTTTTTGTCAAAAATTTAATTGCAAGAGATTGTAACACCCTTTCAGATAATCAGATCAATTCCAATTATATAAAAGAGTATTATGAACCCTGTATATAAAATACATATAAAGAAAATGAAACTTCTTTTTTTAAAAAATCACTTCATTTGCATTATAGTTATGATAACTATTTTAAAATTCCATAAAAAGTAAAAATAAGGTAGAAAACAAAATAAAATTTGACATTAGTTTAAAATACTGTATTGGATTTAAAATAGTCTCAAAGTTTACAATCATAATCCCGAAAAGGAAATTAAAACAAATAACATTTTTGTGTATCACCCAATCCAAATGTGTTTTATCATGTGACTCTTCATTCGAGCTTCCATTCTCTGTCAGCAACAATCAATCTGATACCAACTATACAACTCATATTTAGCAGTACATATATATATATATACATATATATATATATATATATACACACAAAAAAAAATACAAACATCAATATATACACTAAAATCTCACAATACATGTCTTTTTTTTCATATTCAATCATTACTTTTATTCAGTATACATAGCATACCTAAGCTCACAATACATTTTTCTACATAAACAAAAATACACCAACATATGTTTAATACATGAATAATTATCATTGTACATATTATGAGTTATTACAGTGTCATCACACTATATCCAAATATTTAGTTATCACGAAATACTTTTGTTTATACTCATTAAGTTTATTGGATTCTACATGTAATATCATTCACTTATTAGTTGACTACAAGTATTTCATCATAACAACATATAAATTTTCATCATTTACATATCTTATATGAATCACCATTATCTAGTATTTTAATCCAATACTCATGTAGCATAATCTTCATTCATTCTATTATTTAAACAAATAGTATACATTATTTTGACTTAATTCAATCTTATAGTACATTAACCTCAAGCATAGTAATATTTCACATCTTGTATTTTGATTTGCCCCATAATACCTAAACCTAAACTAACTACGATACATATTAGTTGTCGTAGTCCAAAAGTGATACGCATTGGATGTCGTAGTCCAAAACTTTGTCAGTCGCCGACTAGAGTGAGAATGTTTATCGCATGCTATGTGACAAGTGTCATAATTGATAATGTTTATATACAATATCTTTTATACCCTTCATGACATGTCATTTATCCTGACGCTAGTCCTAAGTGACGTTATGGGATTTATAATTTGATTCTTGATTATTTTTTTGTATTATAACAACATTTATAAATAGACTCCATGATTGAAGTCAAATAACAATTCTATGAGTTTGAAGTCAAACAACAATTATCTTAATATTCATCATTATAGTATATCTTATCATCTCATACATAGCTTAAATTACATCATCGATTATCATGCATAAGATTTTAAGTAGTGCAATGATGTTACAATCACATTCGCATTTTTACCACATTTTTTATTTCGAGTTTTGAGTGGCGCCTAGAATCTATTTGTTATTACTTGCAATTTTCATCAATCATATAACATATCTAATTCAAATTTATTCCCTATTATATTTTGTTGATAAACATAATCATTTATACATTTAGAGAACTAATAACATGTTATCATACTTTATTAATATATACTCAACTTTAATTCCAATATAATAAACTTATTCATACTTTTGTAAATTTAGAAATATACTATCACACCTTGATTTTAACTCAAGTTATTTTAATTGAATTTTTAGATTCTAGTTTTTGACAGTCTTCATAGCCATGACTCAAGGGGTCACGAGACGTGAAGAAGGCCTTCATGGGTTGTCACCTGTGAAGTTTGTCCTACCTTTGCCTCTGAAAGCTACTAGACCTAAATTGCCATATAAGTTTTATATTAATGGTTGTAAAGATTACTTCATAGGTATGAAGCCATGTTTTCACGACCTTTCATATCGTGAATCAGGTGGTGACATTAGGTGTGAAAGCTTATGTTCAAACCTGTCATATCGTGTTCACAAGCGTGAATCTAGAAATTCTAGCATCCTTAATTCGTACCAAAATAGAACATATAGTAATCCACATGCAAAATTTCTAAAATTGGCTAATGACAATCATCCCTATCAATAATCATTCACACATTTAACTCAAGTTTATGCCTTTAACTATTTTTTTAACATATTTTAAGCCTCATACATACTATTACACTTACTTCAACTCATTTATAACAATGGATAATATTTATGGTGTAGATTATTAACTTCACTAATTACCAATTTATAACACATCAAGTTTATATTTTTACCTTACTAAGACGTCAACAAAACATCTTAAATTTTCATATTGTGGAGAGATATACATATGTATTAACCTTAACTTTGGAGCTTTTAAAATCACTTCTTCCTCCTAGTTGAAGTTTTACTTCCCTTTTGGAGAGCTTTTCCACCTCTAGATTATCTTTCAATCTTATAAATCTGGAAATGGGTCCTCTATTGAACTATTTCTTTCTCTTCTTCTTTTAAACTTGTTCTCTTAGCTCAAGCCTTTTCCTTTTCTTTTTCCTTTCTCAAAAATTTGACCAAATCTCACTTTATAACTATAAATTTGGTGTTTGGGGACTTACAATCAAGGAAAAGTGTGGGATCGAAGTTTCTAGTATGGAGAAAGAATAATGAAGGATAGAGTTTCTTTTCAGGATATCGTGTGAGAGAGAAAACAAGTTCATTTTAGGTTCACGAGCGTGACTAGTACTATCACATCTACTAGTTTAGACCCCGGTCGATACGCATATTTCATGACAGAATGCATCGAACTGACAGAAAATCGAACTCATTCACTATCAGAACAAATCTGGTATGACTGAAGTATAAATTCAGGTAATTTCAAGTGAGAAAATTTATTTTGAATAAGTAACATTGAATTTTTCAAAAAAAAAAACGAAGTAAACGAGATCCAATTGTAAAATACTCAATTTTTCATGTTAAAACAAACCTACCAGTATAATTTCTTATAGTGAATAGTAAGACAAACCTATCGGTATAATTTCGTATAAAAACTCTAATATTTAGAACACAAGATTGAAGTAAAAATTTGAGGTGCGATTCTGCTAAAAAATATCGAAAAATGTGATTTTTGCTTCAGTGTCCCAATCGTGAAATTGAAAGTACCAGTGTGTAGAATAAATTATTTCATAAATTTTGGTATGTTTGATTGTAAGGGATTAAGTTATTTCGGGCTTGGAATTGAGAAATTTAAGAATTATGTGTAAACTAAATAATAATAATAATAATAATAATAATAATAATAATAATAATAATAATAATAATAATAAGAATAATAATAATAAATAACAATAATAATAATTTATTAAAAAAAGATGAATGATATGCCGCCTACCCTACTCTCACATGTCAAATTGATATTTAATTTGAGTAATCAAATGTCTAGTGTTGTAAGAAAGGAGCATGGTCGACCACACCTCTCATTATTTTCTCCCAATGTATTCCTTAGCCTTCTCCTTCCTTCTCTTCTTCTTTTCTTCATCTTATTTGTTTACCTCTTAAGTCCCATTAGTTTTACCTTGTGTTCTTATCTAACCCAAGCCATATTCCTTCAAATCCCCTCCATTTTTTCTTGGTTTCTTACTTCACAAATGTTATCTAGCTAAAGAAATTAGTGATCTAAGATAAGTAATATCTCCTCCCTACAAACCCATATGAATGTGAGCCAAGAATCAAGAAAAAAGGATCAGTCAAGCTTTGTCTAGGGTAAAAAGAGGTTGCATGTGAGCTTGGGAGTGAAAGAAAGGCCAAAGGGAGGTTGATTAGTCACGGGTTTAGAAATTGTTTTTCAAAGGTGAAAAATCTAACTTTGCATGTTGAATTGAAGGAGTGGAAAATCAAAGAGGGGACTTGAGGTTCACAGGTTCAAAGAGTCTCCGAAAGGTAGAACCTTTGTGTATTGATCGACACCAATTTTTTTTTTCATTTTGTCTATTATTTTAATTATGGAAAGATGTACATCTAAGAACTTTTCTTTGTAAATTGTTGATTGATGAGTTTTGAGTTGTAAAATGGAAGTTAGAGTTTTCTTTCCTCTTTGGTTCTTACGTATTCCTACTATTTCCATTTTTACCTCTCATATGCTCATCCAAAAGTTCTTAATTAAGTTACTACCTTATATTGATTGGCTTGGAATTGGTGAAGGTGAGTTATGTTGAAATCATGGCTTAGGATAAGACATGAAGTTAAATGTAAAATAAGGTTTAAACTATAGCAAATACAAGAAATTTGAAAGTTGGATAATAAATCTGGTTTTTAACCCTTGTGACCGAAGCATATGCAATGTAACACCTAACACCTTATACATCTATATATCGCACATGTTGTTTTTATATTAAATTATCACGTATGAAACAAGAATAAAATAAAATTCATGTTTACAGCGAGAGTAATTATTTTTTTTAACTCATCTCATATTATCAACAATAATTTCACAATCAATACAGAATATTTAATTATAGCCTATAGCATCACATAACTTAATAACTTAAACATTACGTTTAAAAGTTAGTAAATTTGCAAGTATTCAATCCCCAAATATAAATGATATGTTCTTATGCTTATGTGGAATGCAAGGAGAGAGAGAGATGAGGCTCGGTCGGTGACCTTTGATCCATAACTTTTATATGCACCTCAATATGAACTACTAATCTTCTCTACCTGAAAAATGATGCAATTTCGTGAGTTGTGACTCAGTGAGAATAACCATAAAATGAGTTCTAAAACACCAAACATTTCATAATAGCAAATAACAAGTATAATTAATACATACTTTATACTCCATTTCATCTGTCAATAACATAAAAATATAGATAAAATCAAGGATTCAATAATTGCTCTTTACTTATGCTTATGCTTATACATTTTATTTTGTTGTGACCAGGTTAAACGAACATTGCCCCGAGTTTCCATGTGAACATTTGTCATGTGAATATTTGCATTTGCATTTGCATTTGCTAGCTAGCTTGATCATTTGTTTTATTTGCACATTTGTTGGGCCATAGGCCTCTTCTTTTGCTTTGCAATGTCGATTAACTAGTCACAATGCCTTTTAAGTCATTATGCATATGCACTTGTACTTACATATTTATCAACCATTGTATCTTATCACATATACCAAACATATACCACATATATACCTCATATATCAACACATATACCTTGTATATACTATCCATATACCATGTATATATATCATATGTCAAACATATACCTCAAATATACCACAAGTACACAAGCTTATATGTACCACAAATGTCACAAATTATTCCTCATCATATTATCAAGGACAAATCATCACAATCATATGAATCATATAACAAGCAACATTCATTTGCACTAAAGAATTCAATTGATAATTAGACTCATCTTTTTCCTTTGATTCCAACCTTTAACTTATTGTCTACCCCCTTATTGTATATCTCCAATTTGTCTTGAGCCTAATATTGAAATATAATTGGTTAATTTATGACTAGAGAAACTTAATGTGGCTTAAACAAATTAATATACATTATTCATATCAATAATAAAAATTTTTCCTATGAGGCAGTGTGACCTTATGAGACTGTTTTGACTATAGCTTTTTTCTGTACCTGACCAATTAATCTGATTCTTATTCCTAATTAAAATTAACATATAATTATATAACATATTAAAATTTTATACCAATTGGATTACTTTACAATTAATTTTTGGTGGAATTGCTAAACATGTTCTGATTTCTGCCATATTTTCTGCCCTTAAGCAGTATCAGGGTACTCATTTGGGTTTATCATAACTTATAATCTATACGTCCTCTTTTAATGAAACTTTACAGACACTTATATGGGTTCATATGGAACATTTTTTATATTTACAACTTTATCAATTATGTCTCTAAGGGTTTAAAATTATAACAAACATTTTACTGGTCTTGAATAGAATTGGCTTCCGGACCAGTATGCCTTCCAAAGGTCATAACTTAGTCTATACATAACATATTAAGCTGATATTAGTATCCCAATATAGCTATGATATATACCTATAACTTTCCTGTTTTGATCATTTACAGATTCTAGCTCTAACAAGCTCAAATGAGCCAAACAAATTTCTGGATCTGCCCAGGGCACCTGTAGGCAGTTTAAACCATGGAACAGTCATGGTTCCATTAACCATAACTCCAACTTTACAATACATATGAACCTAAAATTTGGTATACAAATACATAACACATATATATACAATTTTTATGTTTTAAGGTACTTCACATATTGACGTTAACATATCCAAAACTAACAAACACAGTTGCTAACTTACTTAGGGTTCACATCCGGACCAGTTTCCGTACAAAGAGGATATCTCCTTCTATACATAACATCTTGCAAAACCATTTACATATCCATAAATCTAAGACATAAAGGAACAACATTTGTGTTTTAACATGTTCCAGAATCAATTGTTATTGATATCAAAATTGGGGTTCAATTCAGTGTCTAATAATGAACCTTAGCATCTCAAATCAACCTTATAGCAATAAGAATTAATTACTTACCAAGAAAAAACTTGCAAATGATCAATTTCCCTCAAAAATCAAGTGAAACAATGAAGAATTGGTGGCTGGAACTTGAGAGAAAATAGGTTGAAGAAATGAAGCAAAGAAGAAGAAGAAGAAGATAAGGAAAGAAAATGAAGCTAATGATAGCCTAATAGGTTAAAAGCCACCTACCACCATTTGCTTTTCCCTTTTCCATCCGTCCCTTTTTTTTTTTACTTTTATTTTTCTTTTTCTTTTGTTGTATGCTTTTTTTTAATTTTTATTATTAGTTTTATTTGTATTATCATCATACATACAAACATACATATATATACATTCATGTATACATATAAACATTTACCCAATTTTACTAACCAATAAATAAATAAATATATATATATAATTTAATCACTTATTTTAATTTAATTAAATTAATCATGTCAATTTTTTATTAATTCAATCTAGTCTCTTTATTCACTTATATATTAATTTCATGTCATTTTCATCTATATTATAAAACAGATATGTGCATTTCTATACAATTGTAAAATATTTGAAAATAAACTAATTGTATATCATGAATATATTTAAATAAAAATGCATATTATGCATGTGTTCAAGTGATATATATGCAAAATGTATATGTGCAAATGAGATGCTGAAGAAATGCCTATGGGAAAAGTCAAAGATGTTACAATTCTCCACTCCTTTTAAAAATTTCGTCCTCGAAATTTAATACCTGGAAATGGTGTGGATATTACTTTTTCATATTTTTTTTTTGTTTCCCATGTTGCCTCTTCTCTTGAATGATTTCTCCATAATACCTTAACTAACGGTATTTCTCGGTTTTTCAACTGTTTAGTCTTGTATCCTATGATTTCCACTGGTTCTTCAGCATAACTCATGTCATTTGCAATCTCAATGCAATCTCAATGGCTTGATCTTTAAGTACATGTGTAGGATCTGACTTGTATCTTCTAAGCATGCTCACATGAAACACATTATGAATCTGAGTCATCTCTGGTGGTAAAGCCAATCTGTATGCCAGTGGACCAACTTTCTCAAGAATTTCATAAGGTCCTATGTATCTTGGGCTCAATTTACCTTTCTTGTCAAATCGGATTACTCATTTCCATGGAGATACTCTTAGAAATACCTTCTCACCCAACTCATATTCCATCTCCCTTCTATGTTGATCAGCATAACTTTTCTGCTTGTCCTATGCTGCCTTTAGCTTAATCTTGACAACTTTGATTTTATCCACTGTATCTTGTACTATCTCTGGCCCTTCTAATGCACGTGTACCTTCTTCATCCCAGATGATAGGGCTTCTGCACTTTCTGCCATACAATGCCTCATATAGAGCCATCTGAATACTGTTATGATATTGGTTATTGTATGCAAACTCCACCAATGTTATATACTCATCCCAAGCTCCCTTGAATTCCATAGCACATGCTCTAAGTATTTCTTCTAATGTCTATATAGTTCTCTCTGATTGTCCATCAGTCTGTGGGTGGGATGCAGTACTAAAATTCAATTTTGTTCCCAATGCATTATGTAAAATCACCCAAAAACGTGAAGTAAACCATAGATCTCTATCAGACACAATGGATACTGGAATGCCATGCAATCTGACTATCTCATTCACATATAATTTGGCCAAACTCTCAAGTGTACACCCCTATCTGATAGGTAGAAAATGTGCTGACTTGGTTAACCTATCAATAATTACCCATATTGCATCATTTTTCTGCGGAGTTCTAGGCAATCCATAAATAAAATCCATCGTTATCTTTTCTCATTTCCATTCTAGCACTGGTAAAGGATGTAGTTTACCAACTGGTGTCTGATGTTCTATCTTAATCTGCTGACATGTTAAGCATTTGGAAACATATTCTGCTATGTCTTTCTTCATTCTTGGCCACCAGTAATGAGGCCTTAAATTGTGATACATCTTTGTCATCCCTGGGTGCATTGCATAAGGTGCATTATGTGCCTCTTCCATTATTTCCTGACGTAAGTTCTCAGTGTTTGGAACATATATGCGTGAATTTAACATCAATGTATTGTCTTGCAATTGAAAATTTTTACTGTTTCCCTGCCTTATTAATTCAATTTTCTCACACAATTTAGGATCTTTACTCTGTGCAACTTTGATCCTATCCTTCAATATAGGTCTGACCTGAAGAGCAGCAATCAATGACCCACCATCATGCATATTCAATTGAACATTCATGGACCGTAATTGAATCAGATATGGAAAAGAGGATGCTTGCAAGTGAGCTACACTGCTACTGGCCTTCCTACTCAATGCATCTGCAACCACATTGGCTTTCCTTGGATGGTATTAAATTGTACAATCATAATCTTTCAACAGCTCTAACCATCGTCTTTGTCTCTTGTTTAACTCTTTCTGTTTCATCAAGTAACCCAAGCTTTTATGGTCTGTGAAGATCTGAAATGTCTCACCATACAAATAATGCCTCCAAATCTTCAATGCAAATATAACTGCAGCCAATTCTAAATCATGCACTGGATATGAGATCTCATGTGGTCTCAGTTGTCTGGATGCATAAGCTATCACCTTACCATGTTGCATCAACACACATCCCAAGCCTTGGTGAGAAGCATCACTATATACTGTAAACCGACTTGTACGTGTAGGGATGGTTAACACTGATGCTGAGGTTAGCCTGTGTTTTAGTTCATTGAAACTCCTTTGACATTCAGGAGTCCACTTGAAAAGCACATTCTTTCTCAATAATTTGGTCAAAGGGCTAGCAATCAATGAGAACCCATCAACAAATCTACAGTAGTATCCGGCTAAACCCAAAAAACTACGCAATTCTGACACATTCTTGGGTGCTTCCCAACTCACTATGGCCTTAACTTTATTTGGGTCAACCTCTATGCCTTTTCCCGATACTATATGTCTAAGAAACACAACATGATCAAGCTAGAATTCACATTTACTAAACTTTGTATACAATTGTTTCTTCTGCAGAGTCTGCAACACTGTTCTTAAATGCATCTTATATTCCTCTTTACTTTTAGAGTATACTAGAATGTCATCTATGAAAATAATAAAAAAATTATCCAGATAAGGCTGAAATACCTTATTCATCAAAGCCATAAAAGCAGTCGGTGCATTGGTTAATCTAAATGGCATGACTAGAAATTCATAATGGTCATATCTAGTACGAAATGCAGTTTTAGGAATATCTACCTTAACTATCTTAAGCTGATAATAGCTCGATTTTAGATCAATCTTAGAAAATACTTGAGCTTCATGTAACTGATCAAACAAGTCATCAATTCTAGGTAAAGGATACTTATTCTTTACTGCCACTCTATTAAGTTGTCTATAGTCTATACACAATCTCATCGTTCCATCTTTCTTTTTTACAAACAACACTAGAGCTCCCCAAGGTGATACGCTAGGTCGAATGTATCCCTTATCAAGTAACTCTTGCAATTGAGTTTTAAGTTCCTTTAACTCAATCGGTGCCATCCTGTAAGGAGATATAAAATAGGTGCGGCCCTAGGCACCAAATCTATAGTAAATTCTATCTCTCTATCTGGTGGCAACCCAGGCAAATCCTCTGGAAATACATCGGGGAACTCACACACTACTGGAATATTCTCTAACATAATATCCTGAGTTCTTGTGTCTGTCACATAGGCTAAGAAAGCCTCACACCCTCATTTCACCATCTTAAAAGCTTTAACTACTGAAATCAAATATGCAGGTACCAACTTCCTTTCTCCTTTAAACACAATCTTTTGTTTATCATAGGACTTTAAAATTGCCTCCTTAGAAAAACAATTCACTATGGCATGATATTTAGTTAACCAGTCCATTCCCAATATTGCATCAAATTCATGCAATGATAATAAGATCAAATCAGCTTTCAATTCAACTTTATTAATGATTATCGAACAGTCACGACATATCTCATTTATAACTACTACTGCTCCCAGTGGAGTACTCACATTTATATTAAATCCCAATGACTCATGTTTTTTATGCAGTTTGAATGCCATATGTGATGATATAAATGAATGTGTGGATCCTGGGTCAATCAAAGCAAATGTCAGTATATCATAAATGTAAATATTTCCAGTAATCACTTCAGGAGCATCAACTGCCTTCTGCCTAGTCATAGCAAATATCCTGGCATGTGGAAGGGGTCTAGAACTCTGTCCCTCAGATCTGGTCACTCATCTGCTTATTGCACCAGTTCTTCCCCTACCTCTGCCTCTGACATGTGTCCCACTGGTAGTGTTAACCCTTGGCGTTTCAATTATAGTCTCAGATACTCCTCTGCCTCTGCTGGTTTCTGCTAATTTAGCTCTTTCTGGGCAATCTCTATACATGTGATGATTGTGATGAATGTGTAGGAGCCCTAGCTCCTGGTACTGATTGATCTCTATGCAAATGAGGCGATGCCTCATGAGGATGCATTTCAGTCAGCCTCTCTCTCCTTGGTGAATCATGTCTTATGATGGCCCTAAAATAAATGAAATTATGTCACTACATAATGTTCAACACATATTCTGCATATGTTATCATGCTTATATGCATATGCATGTTCCCTTGTAACCTATCCCTGCTCTGATACCAAAAATGTAACACCTAACACCTTATACATCTATATATCGCACATGTTGTTTTTATATTAAATTATCACTTATGAAACAAGAATAAAATAAAATTCATGTTTACAGCGAGAGTAATTTTTTTTAACTCATCTCATATTATCAACAATAATTTCACAATCAATATGAAAGCTTTAATTATAGCCTATAACATCATATATATTAATAACTTAAACATTACATTTAAAAGTTAGTAAATTTGCAAGTATTCAATCCCCAAATATAAATGATATGTTCTTATGCTTATATGGAATGCAAGGAGAGAGAGTGATGAGGCTCGGCCAGTGACCTTTGATCCATGACTTTTATATGCACCTCAATATGAACTACTAATCTTCTCTACCTGAAAAATGATGCAATTTGGTGAGTTACGACTCAGTGAGAATAACCATCAAATGAGTTCTAACGCACCAAGCATTTCATAATAGCAAATAACAAGTATAATTAATACATACTTTATACTCCATTTCATCTGTCAATAACATATAAATATAGATAAAATCAAGTATTCAATAATTGCTCTTTACTTATGCTTATGCTTATACATTTTATTTTGTTGTGACTAGGTTAAACGAACATTGCCCCGGGTTTCCATGTGAACATTTGTCATGTGAACATTTGCATTTGCATTTGCTAGCTAGCTTGATCATTTGTTTCATTTGCACATTTGTTGGGCCATAGGCCTCTTCTTTTGCTTTGCAATGTCGATTAACTAGTCACAACGCTTTTTAAGTCATTATGCATATGCACTTGCACTTACATATTCATCAACCATTGTATCTTATCACATATACCAAACATATACCACATATATACCTCATATGTCAACACATATACCTTGCATATACTATCCATATACCATATATATATATATCATATGTCAAACATATACCTCAAATATACTACAAGTACACAAGCTTATATGTACCACAAATGTCACAAATTATTCCTCATCATATTATCAAGGACAAATCATCACAATCATATGAATCATATAACAAGCAACATTCATTTGCACTAAAGAATTCAATTGATAATTAGACTCATCTTTTTCCTTTGATTCCAACCCTTAACTTATTGTCTACCCCCTTCTTGTATATCTCCAATTTTTCTTGAGCCTAATATTGAAATATAATTGGTTAATTTATGACTAGAGAAACTTAATGTGGCTTAAACAAATTAATATACATTATTCATATCAATAATAAAAATTTTTCCTATGAGGCAGTGTGACCTTATGAGACTGTTTTGACTATAGCTTTTTATGTACCTGACCAATTAATCTGATTCTTATTCCTAATTAAAATTAACATATAATTATATAACATATTAAAATTTTATACCAATTGGATCACTTTACAATTAATTTTTGGTGGAATTGCTAAACATGTTCTGATTTCTGCCATGTTTTCTGCCCTTAGGCAGTTTCAGGGTACTCATTTGGGTTCATCATAACTTATAATCTATACATCCTATTTTAATGAAACTTTACAGACACTTATATGGGTTTACATGGAACATGTTTTATATTTACAACTTTATCAATTATGTCTCTAAGGGCTTAAAATTATAACAAACATTTTACTGGTCTAGAATAGAATTGGCTTCCGGACCAGTATGACTTCCAAATGTCATAATTTAGTCTATACATAACATATTAAGCTGAACTTAGTACCAAAATTTACCTAAGACATATACCTATAACTTTCCTTTTTTTCTCAGTTACCAAATCTAGCTCTAATGAGCTCAAATGAGCCAAACAAATTTCTGGATCTGCCCAGGGCACCCCGTAGGCAGTTTAAATCATAGAACAGTCATGGTTCCATTCATCATAACTCAACATTTACAAGACCTATGAACCTGAAATTTGGTATAAATATACATAACACATATATCTACAACTGTTATGTTTTGCGGTACTTCAAACATTGACTTTAAGATATCCAAAACTAACAAAAACTGTAGCTAACTTACTTAGGATTCACATCCGGACCAGTTTCAGTACAAAGAGGATATCTCATTCTATACACAACATCTTGCAAATATATTTATATATCCATAAATCTTAGACATAAAGGAACAACTTTTTGTGTTTTAAACTTTTCCAGAATCAATTTCTATTGATATCAAAATCAGGGTGCAAATCAGTGCCTAATAATGAACCTTAGCAACTCAAATCAACCTTATAACAATAAGAATTGATTACTTACTAAGAACAAACTTGCAAGGGATCAATTTGCCTCAAACACCAAGTGAAACAAGAAAGAATTGGTGGCTGGAACTTGAGAGAAAATAGGTTGAAGAAATGAAGCAAAGAAGAAGAAGAAGAAGATAAGGAAAGCAAAGGAAGATAATGACAGCCTAATAGGTTAAAAGCCACCTACCACCATTTGCTTTTCCCTTTTCCATCTGTCCCTTTTTTTTTTACTTTTTTTTCTTTTTCTTTTGTTGTATGCTTTTTTTTTTTAATTTTTATTATTATTTTTATTATCATCATACATACATACATACATATACATACATTCATGTATACATATACACATTTACCCAATTTTACTAACCAATATATATATATATATATATATATAATTATATATAATTTATTCACTTATTTTTATTTAATTAAATTAATCATGTCAAAATTTTATTAATTCAATCTAGTCTCTTTATTCACTTATATATTAATTTCATATCATTTTCATCTATATTATAAAACAGACATGTGCATTTCTATACAATTGTAAAATATTTGAAAATAAACTAATTGTATATCATGAATATATTTAAATAAAAATACATATTATGCATGTGTTCAAGTGATATATATGCAAAATCTATATGTGCAAATGAGATGTTGTAGAAATGCATATGGAAAAAGTCAAGGATATTACATGTAGTGTAAATTGGTTGTGGTTGTAAGGAGCCAAAACAAGGTGGAGATGAAATTGGAAAATTAGTCGAGAGTAATGAAGACCCAAAATGGGATTATTAATTTTAATTTGGACTGAAGAAATTAAAACCCAAAATGGATTTTTAGTGCATTAAAATGGACCTATAATATAAAATTTGAAATTTGATTGAAGCAGAGAATTGGACTGAGATAATAGAGCCAAACACAGATTTTTAATGCCAATATTTTGGGACCTAGTATTAAAACAAAACCAATCATATAATTTTAATATATTAAACCAACTAAAAAGGAATTCGAGACAGAAAATAATTTTTATGAAGAATAATTAAAACAAAATTAATGTCAAAAGCGTAGCATGTCTCGATACATATAAATTATAATGTGTTATGACAAATATTAAACATGGGCATTTGAACCACTAATTGACTTAAATCATGAGACTTTGAAATACTGGGAAGGACGTTAAACTAATTTTAATAGGGTAACGATCTTTTAATGATTATAAGAATTATTCTTCATTCAAATGTCTGATATTTAATTACATATATTTTATTAGATACACATTCGATACAAGTGCTTGTACCAGATAAAAGAAAAGGGTTGGCGGATGAGAGAAATGACTAAACAGATTTGTGTAAATTCTTATACTAATGACCAAATACATATTTAATTTGATTATAATATTAAATATATCTTATATTATAAAATAAAAATATATTATGAAATGAATTTCTGTTTTGAGAAATATGAATTGAAATTACCATTGAAATTTTGTTATTTTATACCTATTTGAAATTAAATAAATAAACTCTTGAGATATTCTTATTTTAATCCATATATGTCTATACGTGAACTAAAATTTTATTATCATGCCAATAAAGTGATTATTCTTTGGCCAGGTAAAGGTCTTTGGATATGTGAAAGTATATTTGGTCATGTGATGGTTTTGGGCTATATAAAATAGACTTTAGTCATATGAATATCTTTGATCATGTGATTGGTACATTTATTATTTGATACTCTCGTAATTTTCTAAAAGTAGATTTATAGTGTCTTAATATATGGGTATGATGAAAGATTTGTTAAGTGAATGAACATGATTTTTCTTTGGTGAATTCTCTATAATTTGTGACGTCATTGGCGAAATGAACTTTAAAAATAAATGATTATATGCTATATGTACATGTAAAATCGATTTTATTCGATATTCTAAAAAATAATAATTATTTATAATTATTTCTTATCACAAATTTTTATTGAAGTGAATTATAATTTCAAGTTATATTTTGAATGACTATTACTATATGATTTGCACAATTGGGGTTGAATTTAGCGTGAGAGTTTTTTTTTTTTGCGAACGTATCAGGATAAAGGCTGAGAGCGGCAAGTTAGTTGAGAAAGCCGTTAGACTAGTGGGTCCTAGTTATGAAGCAAAATAGTAGTGGTAGCCACCTGAATAGGGTTGATTTTTTTTTGTAATATATATATATATATATATATATATATATATATATATATGACATGTTTTGGTGGTATAAAGTTATAAAAAATTATAAATTTGTAAATTATAAATTTTTCTTATACATAAATGAGATGTATATATATTGTATTATACATGGATTTGTAAATAGAGAATGAGTATATATATATATATATATATATATATATATATATATAGGGATAAGTAATATTATTACACAGATTTGACTAAATAGGTAAACAATGATATCAATTTACCTGACTATTATGTAAATAGATAAGAGAGTGTTATAAGCATTTCATGACTGTAAATCTGCTCAAATTCACACATCTATCTTACAATAATTTATGAACATGAAACTTTAGTCGCGGGCTTAAAACATGTGAAATCTCATTTCTTATATTTGTTCATCTTTTTTATACTTTTTTTTTTATATATCCATAGTCGTAATCACATACTTGTTTTTCTTAATTCGACATATGAATTAGATTCTAATTAGCGGACGTTACAGAGATATTTTGAATGAATCATGTACGTCTTCTTCATTTATCGTCAAAAATTCACCCAAATTATTTTTATTTCATTTTATACTCTTTATGTTTTTAACCAAATATTAAATTTTTTATTAAGAATAATATTTTTTCTTGTATAAATTGATATGTTCGTCACAATTTTTTAATCATATTATATATGCTTTCCAATTTTTTATCATATTATTTATGCTTTCCTTATTAGGATTTATATCAATAAATTTCCATTTTTTTACTTCTCCTTCCATCCATCAATTGGATCTTGATTGAATTGACCCTAAATTTCTTAATTCCCTTTTTATCATCATTTGTTGCACGAATTAGTCACATTTAAAAAAATTGAAATTTTTTTTGTATTATTTGTTATGTTTATAAAAATTCATTTCGTTCTCAGGACCTATATAATCTAAATAGTTGTAAAAGGAAATTATATTTTAATTTTGTATGAAACCATAAAAGAGGAATGAATAACCATTTCAACTCTGATTTATATTATTTGATTTATGAATCAATCCTATCCTATGATCATATTACTATTATTATAATTTGCAAGAATTAAGGAGTAAAAAACATGTATTAGTAATTTAACTATGAATTGAATAAAATAATTCAAAATTGATGTATGTTAAATAGACAATATATTTTTAATTTTTCACTACATTTATATATTAGATGCATAATTACTTTCTAATAGACAATAAGAGGGAAAAAAAAAGTTGAGCTTTAACCAATATATTTTTATTGTTGAAATCTATTAAAGTCAATTATTAAGAGTTGGTTACAGAAGTTGAAAAAGAATAAAAGAGTTGGAGTTATGTATTGTGTTTGTGGCTTCTCACAATCAAAATTAGGCTGAAAAAATGTGCCCATATATTAAAGAAATGACTCAAAAGTTAACAATAGAACTATTATGGGAACTAAAAGCCTAAAAATGTGATAATTGATGAGAATTAAATATTTCAACATAAAAAGTGGAGCACATAATTGTACTAATTTACTAATTATTGCTACAATAGAACATGAAAAAGCTTCAATCTTGGATTCCAGTCTTCTGTTTGAGCATAGCAATGAAGTCATCTTTTTCCTGAGCCGACATTCCCTCCGCCGAACAATCTCCGACACCCCATTCCGCCCCTCGAACACAGTACTTGTCTAGTATTCCTTGTCGATTCCTGCAACATTCTCCATCAATTCATCATCTTAATTTATTCAAAGCTCACCATAGAAAAAAAAAATTACTTTTCTTTGTTCTGCTTAGATCGCTCTAGCAACTCCTTTAGTATGGGAGACGATTTGAATCTTGCGTCATTTTCGGCGTACTTCTTCTGGTTTTCTTCTACGGCAATTACAAGAATTAATGAATCAAATGTCAAATCTGAACAAGAAGATTAAATTTACAATTGGGCTGTAAATCGAACCATTAAACCGATTCAGAAAGTCGATTTGGGGAAGCTGGGGACCAGGTACCGATTCCAGACCAGAAAATCCAGACATAAATCCAGCACTCGCTGCTAAACCCAGAAAAGGAAATGAACATTTAACACAGAGAGACATAAATAACCCGAAGAAGATTTTTAGACTAACCTGGACTTGCAGAGATAAGCAAAGCAATAGAAGCAGCAAGAGGAAGAGACTTGTGGATTATAATCAATGGAGAAGAAGAACAAGAAGAAGAGATCTTGGATTTTCTGTTATTGAATCTAGTTTTGAGTTTCTTGAAAAGGGCAATATTGGGAATTTTACAGAATGTTGTTCTGGTGGATGAAATCTGAAAGGAAGAGGGGAACAGAGTAGTCATTTCTCGGTCTCCTGATACTGAGAGATAAGAGAGAGGAGGAAGGAGGTGTCGAAGCAATATCAATCAATTGAAATTCAAACGTGTCAACCAACCATTGGTTTAAGGTTTTGGGCAAACCAGAATGTCAAAGTATGCGGATTAGTATCAATTAATTACACTATTACACAGATAATTCTCTTCTAATTCATGATTAATGCACACTATTGCACCATCCAATTTTTAAGGAGTTCCCCAAGTGAATTCTCACAAGAACCACCTTCGCGAACGGCCTTTCTTGCCTCCTCCCTAATTTGTGCAGCTTGGATTTTCAACTCTTCCTTCCCCATAATTTCTTTAATTCTCTCCCCGATCTCCTCTGCTTTCACCACCATCTCTCCAACCCATCCCCAATTTTTGTTACAGAGACCCAACCCACTCTTCTCCACCACCTCTGCGTTCACCTTTTGGTCTCCTTTTAGTGGCCATGCCAACAAACGCACCCCACACCATGCAGCCTCCACCACCGAATTCCAACCACAGTGGCTCACGAACACACCCACTGCCTTATGTTCAAGTATCTCTCCTTGATTCACCCATTCCTTCACCACAAAACCTTTCTCCGTCATCTTCTCCATCAGTTCTTCACCCACCACACTCTTCAAGCTTTCTTCATCTTCCTTGTCGACTTCCTTGTCCTTGACCACCCACAAAAATGGGCACCCACTTCTTAGTAATCCATCTCCCATCTCTTTTATCTGCTCTCTGCTCATGGCTGCCTTGCTTCCAAAACTAACGTACACTACCGATCCTGGTGATTGATTATCAAGCCATTTCATCATCGAACTTTCTCTTCCCCTCTCAAATTCGCATGGCCCCAGTCCCACTGTAAACAATGGCGGCAATTGATCTATTACTTTGCCAGTCCTGAGTAAATTCAGTGTGTCTGCTTCTAATATGTCAAACGTGTTTATCAAGACGCCGTCTAAGTGTGTGATCTTTTGCCCATCTTCCACGAATATGGAACTGAATAGACTATCTGGGACAAGTAACAAAGGAGGAATGATCGATTTGGGTATTGACAAACCACCTGGAATTTCTATAATATCACTATATGGGCCAGATTCAGAGGAAGCTAAGGGGTAGTAGGCAAAGAGGGAGAACATTTTGGCGCTGGAAGTGAAAAGGACATAGATAGGGAGATTGAAATTTTGAGCAACAGGAATGACAGAGGAAATCAAAGTGACATCAGAGACAAGAGCAGTAGGGGATGGAGAAAGTGAAGCGAGAAGCGAGGGGAGAAGACGAAGAACAGAACGGCGAGCAGCTTCCCATTGGAGCATAAAAGGGTCGTCGGATTTGGAACGATTAGGATCACAACGAAGGAGATGAAACTGCTTCTCCTGGACCTGAGGAAAAGCTGAGTGGAAAAGAGAGATGAGTTGAGACTCAGCAAGTGAAACAATTGGGTGGCAGGTGATAAGGGTTACTCGACAATGATGATGGACAAGCGATGCAGCAAGACGTAGGAAGGGCATAAGATGACCCATGCCAGAGCTAACCAGGAGAGCCCCATGAATATTTGCCATAGTCGGCTATGATGCAACTTCTTCAGGACTGAGAAGGCGAAAGCTTGATTGACCAAAGATGAGGAATGCCCGAGTCTTTTTCATCTCTTATATAATTGCAGATGGTATTGACCCCACTTGGGGTCTTTTTTCATCCATTTTTTGTCGATTCAACTTTGAATAAATGGCCCTCCTAACTTATCTAATGGCAAATTATAAATGGAGGGGCAGTGAGTGAAATTAAATTAATTGAAATGAAGTCAAAAACATTTTGCGTTGCATATTAAAATTTAGATATAACATTATTTGTTAGTAGCTATAGCTTCTGACATTAATCCACCGCTTTATATACCTACCAACAGCGTCTTGTTGGGCTAATTACTTAATCAATAGTAGCCTTGTGATCTTCCTATGTGTTCCAACCAAAAAAAAAAGGAAAAAAAGAAGGTAGCATGCACCACTTAAGTAACTAACACATTGTATTGTTGACACTCGAGCCAAATCAACTACCATTCCAACGGGGGAAAATTGAGGAAATGAGCCTATAGGGGTGCAACGATTGTCCTCCAAACTGTCTTCTATATCGTTTTCAATTTTTGTCGGCAACACGAGAAACAAATACTGCCGACATAGGAAATACAGGATGATGACCACAAGCATCAACTCTCCCCCACCAAACACCATACCTCCGCCTGACCTACACTCATTATCCAGCTGCTTGACTCCACATCCCTCTAACCTTTGTGAAGTTCAGAACTCATCCTTCAAGCATAGCCTTGGCTGCATCTATTAGTGTTGGCCTAAAGTCTTCAGATGCTCGACCAAGCACAGTGTACCCTTCCTTGTCTTCCACATCCACATCTGCTCCATGTCTTATCAGGAGGAGGGCAACCTAGCAACACAAATCAATGTTAGTATCACTCCCTAGAAACTCAACATCAGTACATCTTCAAGCTACCATCACTCCATAGTTTTATTGCCATTATCTATGATAAACACGCAACTATAATATCATCAAATTAACGAAACAAATTAATTGCTCAAGTCAAGCTCAAAGTAAACTGCCACCATCAGGGGAGGCACCAAGGCTGCTCCAAGGCCTCCTTATAAAGTTTCTCCCTTTCTTTGTTCCTTCTCTTGGGAATGAGCATGGGAGTTTCAAATATATGAATTGCATGTACAATAATTATTAGTGCTACTGACTGAGCCTACCCCATTATTTCAGTTGTTCTCTGTCAAAGGGGAACAGAACTATTCTTCACTCCATGAAAAACAAAGTTTAGTTGAGCTCATAAAGACTAGAATTAACTTCGCCCATGGTTTTAATTGATGTTTCTGCCTCTATTTTAGCATTTTTTTCTCCTGCTAACAAATTTTCAATCTGCTAAAATATAGTAAGAAACTAATCAGCAATATAACACATTTAACACAGTAAAGAATTTATCCAAAAAAGTCTATTCTAAACCATTGATGCAAAAAAGATATGTACAGGTCGCAACCTAACGAATCCTGAGATATAATTAACTTAAAGGGCCACGGTGGATTGCAGAATGAACACAGCAAGAATACAAACATCTTTTCCAAATATTTTTCCCAAGTTAAATCAGAGCAAACTTGCCTCTTTGTTATGGCAAATGACTGCATTCATGAGAGGAGTTTCACCAGCTTTATCAGTAGCATCAATTTCAGCTCCTTCCTCAATTAAAAGTTCGCACAATTCTGAGTTTCCTGTGCTAGCTGCTCGATGCAACGGGGTACAACCAACCTGAATGTAAATTAAATATAAACCCACTTAAAAAGAAAATGTGTGATTTGAAACTGACGTATCAGTAATGCATAAGAAATAAGATTAAGGCAAAGTTACTAAGACAGGATAAAGTACAACTGAGTGAAGTTACAAGCCTTGTCCTTCAAATTGATCCTTGCACCGTGTGATATCAAAAGTTCAGCAATCTTCAACCATCCTTTGCTGGCAGCATAGTGAAGAGCAGTACGATCACCATCATTTTTCACATCAACATCAGCTCCTAAGAAGAAAATTTCATGATTTCTTTAAATGAACAAAGCAGAGATAAATGTGAGAAACTACTCTTGCAATTTCTAAAATTCAACATAAAAAGAAAAATAAAACAAACACACATTGACATTCCAATTGCAATGAAACAAATAACCCTTTTAATACTAACTGAATCATCCAAACCCTTTAACATAGTTTGATGATAAATTTTAAAAGAAATACTCCTCAATAGTTTAAAAAAATTGGATACTGCAGCAGTTGTACAGGAAATTCAACCGATAAGTGTATCGCATTTATTAATCTTTGGTATAATATCAACATGTAGCGAAACACTGGAAAATCCTTACCTCTGCTTAACAGAATCTCCACGATCTCCAGATTTCCAGTGCTGGCTGCAGAGTGAAGTGGTGCCCAACCTTCTTCATCCTTTCCATTTACCACGCTTTTTGATTCATCCAAATCTGACAGTATTTTCACCACCTAGACACTCAAAATTCAGTTACACTAAAATCGGGAAATGTTGAATTAAGGATGATCTTAACAATCAAATTGAGCTTAAGCAAGTGCAAAATACCTCAAGGTGACCGGACGAGGCGGCGACGTGAAGAAGGGAGCGACCGTCGTCGTTCTGGAGAGAAAGCGCTTTAGAGAGTTGTTCAGGTGAAAGAGACCTGAATATCGAAGAATCACCGGTCTCCGCCGCCTTGAGAAGGTCTTTATCATTGATCTGGAGCTCTGGTTGCTGTGAGGGATCAATCTCCATGCCGAACGGACGGTTGTGAGGAAGATGGGTTTTTGGAGCTCCGATATTCTATCCTTTCTGTCTTGCTTTGCAGCCGATTTGAGATTTTTTTTTCTGAAAATATTTTTTTTCTGTATTATTTAAAATATTATTAAATATCTATGTTATAACATTATTCTCAAAAAAACCTAACGTTACAAAACGGCGCCATTTTTAAAATCAGAATTCATGCTTATTTCGGTCTTTGCATAGACCATTGCAGAACCCTCCTCGATCTCACTTATTCCTTTTTCCATTTCACATACCTCTTTATGCCGCCCTCCAGAGAAAAAACCTCATCGATCTCCCTTCTTTCTTTTGCCATTTCACAGACCTCTCTAAGACCAACAGAAGAAACCCATCAACAAAACTTTTTCTTCCTTTTGCCATTGTACACTCTAAGACCAGGATATTTCGAATCCAAATAAGAAACTCACCAGCAAAGTTTCCTTTCATCTAACCTCTATTTGCCGCCCTCTTATTTTTCCGACTCCATCCAACTTTCTTCGTTTTGCCATTTTGCAGAACCCATCAACAAAAACATAGATGCATTCGCACTTGAGGATGAAGAGGAAAAAACTACATCACTGGGATCTGGGTTGGCTTTTTGGATCCAGCAGAGGAGATGCAACTAAGATAGGTGCAAATTTGTTATCTACAAATGCAATTTGCTACCTGGGTGAGCATATCTTGCAGCACATGCAGTGCAAGCCACCCACCGTAACTCAACTTTCATCTTAGTTTGTAATTGGTTTCTGTAAGCCTAAAAATAATGAATAAAATTCATAAAATTGATATTGATAATTATTATTGTTTTGTGATGTGTTTGTCCATTTTGATTTATATTTTTTGGCTTTTAATTTTTTAAGGAATAAAATAACTTTAATTTTTCTCAAAAATGCGGTTCTTTTGACGTCTCACTAAGGATTAACTATTCATCTTCACTATTTTCTATTGTTTCTACTCTCCCATATTTTTCATTTACCAATATCGCTTTGTGAATAGCCATTTCAGTGTTTTTAGTCTTTTATGGCATAAATGTAGATTACTGCTTTGGCTAACTCTTGGTTTTGAAGGGCAAAAGGTGTGGCAAGAAGATGGAGAAATGTGGGCGGTTATGAAGGCTCCTGATGAGGAAAAGATTAGGTTTATTAATAAGGTGTTTGGGTTACTACAACTAAGAAAGATAGAGGAGCAAGTGCAGCAAGTAGAGCATAAACCATCGATTGCTTCAGCTGAGACAGAGAAGCAGGTTGAGGAGAAGAAGATTGATAGGCAGGTATGTGAAATTAGTGTAAATATTTCATTCATAAAATAAAATGGTTATGGTAATTTCTGTTTCTGCTAATTATTATTTGTTGCCATTGTTTGCCCTTTCACCAAAGCTCCAGGTAACTGTAATTAGTGTTTAGGAAACTGTTTTCTTTGTTTTAAATTTAGAAGACTTAAATTTTTAATGTAATATTAAAAATTGGAGCTTAGATTACTAGAAATTTAAAACAACTATACAACTGTTCGATGCAAGTTTTAACTGAGAAAATTGATGTTAATATTAGTTTGTAATCCATAATCTATAAATGAGCAGGATTTGTGGGGGATCCTTTGCTAAAATTTGTATATCAGTATGTATTTAAATTATGCACCTCGAATTAGGGATGTTCAATTCTCTATGGCACTTTGAATCTTGAATTTAATCAGTTAAGATGACTTTTATCATGTGAAGTTTTGATTCACTATATACAGGGAGCTGAAAATATATATTGAATGCAAGATGTGTTGAATTGTTTTTTTTTTTCTAGAGTTCAAGGTTCTTATTACCCTTCTCATTCAAGAAGTTTAACTTTATGATATTTTTAACTTATAAGAACAGTTGTTTTCTATTTTAATGTTTTTTGATATTATATGTCAAATGCAATAATCATTAAGTCTAACTTTCTTTTTATTATGTCAAATGCCATTTTTTTTATGTTTAATGTTTTATGTGTCCTTTTCCTACAAAAATTTGTGATAAAGTCTTATGTGTCAGTCAATATGGCATTTTGATCTATTCATTTTGTTTGCTATACAGGAGTCTTCTTTGTTGTCCCTAAAAATGTAGCAGTAAAAATTGAGCTGTTAGATTCATTTTACAATCTATCTCTTAAGGAGCTAAAGGGAGAAGCTGATGCAAGGAAGAAAAAAAATTACAGACTCGGCTTTTAATTCCCAAGTCTTATAAGGAAAAGCAGGCAAAAGTTGCCAAGAAAATATACACAATGACCCTTATACGTATCATGTTTCTTGATCGAGTGGTGCTTCAAGGTGTCTTTGCTCCTTGGGAACCAACTACTACTCTTTATGAGGTTAGTTCTTTCAACCAGTATTTCAAATTTCTTAGTTGTTCAAATACGGCTTGCATATGGAAGTTTCCTGTTTCGTTGTCCTTTCGTTTTTACTTTTTAATTATCAAACGAGTCGGAAATTCTACCAAGAAAAAGAAAACTAAATTCTCATAGATCTCTAGAAAATAATCCCTTCAATGTCCTGTAACATAATCTCATAAGCCACAACTGACAGATTAGCACAGGAACTACCGAACTCAAGCTCTGAAGTTCAATGACATATTGAATGTTTAGTCATCTGATCTATCAGCTAATTTCGCTTTTGATAAACTTAATTAAAAAAATATCTACCTAAGGAGCACCTTCAGCCAATTCACTTCTTTTGCACGGTTAGGTTATCTGCAAATCCATATTGGCAATTATATTGTAAGTATAAAATGTCATGGCTTTTGTCTTATTATCAGATGGTGTGAAAAGGCAACTTACAGATCCATGTTATGTGTGGCAAAAATATGAGGATGGGAACAACGGTGTTTAACAAAGATAGTTGTCTTCAAATGCAAATTTAATAACACAAGGAAAAAAAAGAAATAAGCACACACTTTTCGACTATTTTGATTCCATATTAATTTTTTTTATATATAAAAGAAAAAGGTAAAAAGGAAAGAACTGGATGGAATTCATAATAGCCCTTAATTTAAAGGTCAAACAAGTGATTGAAAGTAGAAAAAAAAGGAAGAGAAAAAAATTAAGAGCAATATATTATTATTCTCATGAAAAACATGTTATTAACCATAATTTAATATTTTATTAGTTTTTTTACAGTGCTCACAAATAACTACATGAATGCTCACAAACAATTGCATGATTTGCTCTTCTACAACCGCTAGCACTTAATTTCTACAAGCAACTCTCTCTTTTGCTTTTTTTGAAATTATATTAATAATAATGAACAATGAAAAAAACTATCAAAATATCTTCTTCTATCTCCCATTCTTTCGTAGTAATTAGTATTTTAAATGATGTAAATTTTATTTTAAGTATTTTTTTTATTTTTCATGTACTTAATAAATATTATATTTTTATGTATTTTTTAGGACATGTTAATGTGCATTTAATAGCACACAATGCTTCCGAAGCTAAGGTCGCTCACTAATATTTATATATACTTCGCACAGTGTGTTTTTTTAATTTATTTAAAATAAAGTGTAAATTTTTTATATGTATTTTAGATTAATTAAATAAGATAAAAAAATAAAGGCATTTTAAAAAATAATTAAGGTAAATATTAAATTAATTTTATAATTAAATCAAAAAAATAAATAAATGAAAAAAAAAACACCATGTAAACTATGTAGATATCTTACCATTATCAATATATGCATAGATTGAAAAAGAGGGCACACAATTAAGTTTGAAGTCATTTTTCTATATTGTTAGAAATACATCTGACAATCCCAAAATAAAAATTACAAAATTAGAGAATTACTCTAATAAATTTTGAGTATAGGGAGTTTGTTTTCGTTACATTATATGACATTTGAAGGGGTATTTATAACTTAAAACCTCTAAAAAACCATTACATAATATTCCTCTTGCAACAACTAGTTTTTCAGCAACTTTTATTTTTTTTGTTGTTAGACCTAAAATTACAGCCGCGACTTCTTATTCTGCTCAGAACTCTTGAACACATGACATCTCCCATTTGGCTTTCCTTTGGCGGATTGACATAATGAATTTTGCAATCGCTATTGCCTTGGCTGCGGTTGCGCTTTCCCTTTCGCGACGATATATGCGGTTGGATTTTAGATTGTGAATTCTACTAATTCTTCAACACTTTCAGCACTATTGGATTTGCAGTCACTAAAGCTCTTGACACTATCGCGAAAGCCTTATCCCGGGACAATACTCTCTTTTGCGGTCATGAATTATAGTTATGTCACAATTTTCTTCTTTCACCAAGTGTTTGTTCTATATAAAAAGTTCTACAAAATAACACAAATAAATACATTAGTGGCTTTTCAATTTTATTTTCAATATCAAAATAGAGATATGCCACTTGGACTAAAATATATAATATGATCAAGCTTGTACACATATTTATTTAATATTTATCCTCACTCATAGACAACCTACAAGAGATAAAAATTGAATTTGACATAAATAGTTAAATACACGCCAATAAGAAAAATTTAAAGCTTTTTTAATTTGTTGCTCCATCTAAATATTGTATCTATTTATATTACATTAGTTTAAGTTAGATACTAGAGTTTTGATTCAACTAAAATTCTGATATATTAGAAGAAGATACTTATAATAATACTATAATTTTGTTTATTACAACCCTACTCTTAATCAATCTTATTGTTTTAAATTCTAGTAAAATAAGATGTGTAATTGGACGAAATTTAATTTTAAAATTTTTATTTTAGAAAAATCTTACAATCTCATTGGTTGAAACAGTTTTTATCTGCTATAACTTTCATATATATATATATATATATATATATATATGCAAGTAGCATGTGCACAATTCTTGAATTCCTATTTGGTTTTATTCGTCTCTTTAATTTTATTTGTCTTTCATAGAATTTTTTTTTATTTTTATCATTACTAAATAGATAATTAATTTTATAATAATTAATATAATGATATTATTTGTTATATATAAGTCATCAAATTTTAATAATAACACTTTCATGCAAATGCCGTGGCGTAATATTATATAAAGTACTGCTACATACTATGAAAGAATTAAGTAAATGAAATAAAGAACGAAAAGGATAAATGAAAAAAAATTAGGAGACTTTGACCTATTACTTTTGAATAATGTTTGCTAATAAATAAAACATTTCTAAAAATTAAACACTAGCTTTGTCGGCTATTGTGCATCTGAGTTACGCTTTTCATGTTGAGGATAACTCTTTTCCGTCACTACTTGTTTTATTATTATTATTATTATTATTGGCATACTTTTGATAATGTAATGCACACTTTCATCAATTTTGTTGAAAAGAGAATTTAATCATGACAAAAATAAAAGTTATAAGAATCAATAAAATCAAATAAATTTTAAATATTCATATATATATATATATATATATATGAAGCTTCAAGAATGTGTTTTGCCTAATTTTAGTCCTTCAAATGAAAGAAAATTAAAAAAATAAATTCGTAAAATTTTAAAAGGTTACAAATTATTTTAAATTATGTTGATTTCAAATTAAACCGTTGTTCACTCAAGTAAAAAGGAATTTTAATTTCAAGAACTTGCTAATTTGTCACATTCTTTATACGGTGCATCAGGAGGAAAAGAAATGTACCATAGGAGGGTATATTGGGGCCTATTCAGTAGTAGAAAATAAAGTCAGTTTTTTTCTGAAAATTAATGCAAAAACAAATTAGAAAATGAAACTAGGTGTTTAGTTGCAATATTTTCCAATTTAGAGAACTAGAAATCTATTTTCAGGAAGAAGGAAATGAAAACACTGATAAAAGGATATATGATTTCCAATTTTCAATTTTCCATTTTGGAAAATAGAAAACAAGGAAATAAAAATAAAAATTGGAAAAGAAAAATAGAAAAATATTTTCCTCAGCTAAATAGGCCCTAAATGTTTCTCAACTTTATTTTCATGAAAGAATTAAAATACTAGAGTAGTATGTAAAATGTAAAATTGATGAATGATGATAAAAGAACAAAGAAAAAATTAATACAAATTGCAGGATCTCTGGATTGAATTTCTCAGCTTACCAATTATTATTTGTCTGTGTATAAAAGAAAACTTCATAGATGGGATGTGAACAGTGAAGATGGATGCCCCAAAGGGGTGACCTGAGAACACAAAGTGGATTAACAGAAGGCAAACCTAATCCCTCTGTGTTCTCAGGAGACACTCCTTTGGGGTACTACACCATCTGTTTTATGAAAGATAATTGATGTTGTTGAAGATTTCCTAACAATTTTATTTTCATTAAATGCATATCATATGCCATTTTATAGTACTATATTACAAAAAAAAATCATGTCATTATGTGCACATTTTGCTGACATTTTCTATAAAATGTTGTCATCATCACCACACCCACACCCACACCCACAAACATAATCATCCTTCGTACTCTCAACCAAATTTAATCATTTTTTATTCGACTCAAAAATTTCATCCAATTTCATCAGAAAAAAATATGATTTATAATTCGGATAAACTCAAACATGTCAATTTGAAATCAATTTTAAGCTGAACATCATTTGAACTTAATCTTAAAAGAACGGACCGACCAAATGATTAGTCCAATAACGGAAATTGACTTAACCCTAACATTTCTAATCTACCTTTTTTTGTTCATTAAAACGCTAATCAGGCCAAGGGTAGTTAGGAGTATACATGGTCCGGTCTAATTTAAAAATCGTAAACCCTCTAGAACCGTATTGAAAAGTTGGAGTTTTTAAATATAAATATTGTATTGCATTGTAAAAATATAAATCTTTATATTGTATTATCCCAAAAATTTGGAACAGTTTGGTACAATTCTTTGGCTCTTTTGTGCTAAATAATACAACATAATATAACACAAATAATTCAGTACTAAGATAATTTAATTGTGACCACAAAATCAAAACTTGTTGTAAGAAAATTTCATAGTTCCATATAAATTTCTCACACTTAAATATAACTTCTCACTTTGTATAATTAAGCTTGATAATTTCATATCACTAAATCAATGCCCATAGTTTCCAATAAATTTTTTTTTATTGTAACAATGTGTTAAAGCTTGATAATGAACATTATAAAGTCTCAAACATAACTTTCTTACACTGAAAACTCAATTGTAATTATGGATAACTTGCATAAAATAAGATAAAATTACAAAAAAATATATATTATCTACATAGTGTTTGATAGTCAACTTTAGATTTATTACATAATATAATTAGAAAAATTATAATTAGGATAAAAAATGAAAACTAGTAATATCTTATAATTAATTTTTTTATTTATTTAATAAAAAATATAATTAATTTTATTGATGCTTAGCTTATCTTAAACTTACATGAACTTCATGGGTTTAATTTTCTACACAACAATTATAAAATTTTTAACATATTAAAATTTTTTAATTTTTATAAATTTCATTAATTTTATTAACTAATTAACTAATTTATAATTTTAATTTTATGGATTAAAGTGTATATAATTATAAATTTAAGTTATATTTTGTTTGTATAATAAAAGTTTAAAAATTATAAAAAAATTATATTATTATATAAATTATTTTATTCTTAATTATATCTATTTAAATGTCGGTTTTTTATTTATATAATTTAATTTCAAAACAATTTAGTACAGTTTTTGATTTGTATATTACTATAAGATCCATATCAATCAAATTTAAATTTAGTGGTACAATTCAATTTGGATCTAGTTAAAAAAGTCAACAATACAATTCGGTGCTGGATTTTTTCCTCAGTTCTTCAGTTTAGTTCAGAAAGATGCAGACTCTGTGTTCAACTCTATTATTGTGCATGAAATATGTTTAACATAAATATTTTCACATTTTACTATGTATAGACATATTAACTATTATATTTTGATAGAATTTCGTTTTAACTTATTCTACCCATAGTAATCCTCTGTTTTTTACTGATTCATTTGGACTAACCAGATTTGAAAACATTGATAAAAAGTGCAGTTTAAGCTCACTTGGATTTTGGATACTCCTTCAACTTTCTTTAAAACTAGCGTAGTGCCTGCACGATAATGTGGTAACAATATGCAAATATAGATTCAATAGTATTTCATAATATGAAAACTAAATGTAAAATTTACATGAATAAATATACTTTATTTCATATAGCACATTATTTACAATTTATAAGCATCTAATACATGAAAATGTTAACATTATTAACCCATTTAGCTTTAAAATTTTGAAACAAATTGATTTCTTTTAGTATATTCTGTCAACCCACTGTCAAACAATAATCTATTCTGCTTCTTTTATAGAGTGATAGAGCTGAATCAATTAATATTGACAAATTAAATATAATTTAGGAACAGTTTTACAGTTTAATCCATATCTATATACTTGATTTAATCAGGATTAATGGCAATAATCCACATTATAATCCAAACATTTATGTTTGGGAAAATTATTATTTTTTCTCTGAAATTTGATCTATTGTACTAGTATTCCATAAATTCAAAACCTATATTATTTGTTTTTTCTGTTTTATCATATTTTATTAATATGTTATTCCATTAGATTTTATGTTAGAAATAAATTAGATTGTGCTGAAATGACAAAGAGAAAATTACTATTGACCCCTTGAAGTTTGACCTATTGTATTGGTACCCTGCAAATTTGATTTATTGTATTAGTACTCACCTAAAGTTTAACCTATTGTACTATCCCCCTAAATAAAAGAGAATATTTTTTTTTATTAACGGTAAATGCCTTAAAATTTAATATAATTATTATATAATTTAATAGAGATAAAACATAGGAGGTTAATCGTATAAATTTTACACTTTAAGAGGATACTAGTACAATATATCAAACTTTATGGGGTAAATAAAAAATAAAAAATTCTATTGGAGTTTATAGTTATAGGTATTGGAGCTTTTGTTCTTTGAAAATTCCCACTTTCTGAATTTTCAATTATGTGCACCTTTGGATCAGTTATTTTGATCTAAAGTCCTTACATATTGACTGCAATGCAACTTAACATACAGATTTATGGAAGAAATGTGCATACATTAGAGATAATTAAGGGTATAAGATTGTATAGATTTGTTCAGAAGCAGAAACATGTCCTAGGAAGTTTTCCTGTTTTCCTAAAGGTATTTGCCTTTTCTTTTGCCTTCAATTCTTCTTGTTTTCGCCTTTCCCTTGCTTTTGATTTTGCTCCTTCAGCGATCTGAATGATATCATCTATCTCACTTCGAAATTGCTCCAGGGCTTTTAGCCTTTTCCCCTCAAATGCACTCTGCGGAAACACAAATTAGTAGCTTATGATAATCAGTTGCTACAATTCTGTATGCTTTGGATATTACTGAAAGTTAAATTAAATGAAGCAAACCTCTGTTTTGTCCAGCCGACGCCTTGATTTCGACTTCTTCTCATTCTCCCAGGAAAGTATTCTGGCATCCACTTCGTCATACCTGAAAATTTTTAGGCATAATTTAGCATAAGAACATCACAAGTCTTTAAGAAGTCATTTTTTCCAAAAAGAAAAGTACCTCTTTTTGATCTTAGCTAGCTCAGCGCTTTCCCAAGCATCTGCTTCTGTACCTCCTAATACTTTTCCAGGTTTTATCGAAGCCTGCCTGTCAATTTGATCTGGTGAGATTGTCGGTTTATCTGGGATGGATAGATCAGATTTTGGGATTGTGATTTCAGGTTGTTTGACAGGCATATCAGTCTTCAGCTTTAGACTTTCGGGTTGTTTTCCATCTCTTGCATTCAATTGCTCATCCGAAAAAGTTGGAACCTTTTTCACTTTCGAAACAGGCTTATTAGTGAAAGTTGGAGTTCTTTTTACTGATGGCGAAAGACCAACAACCTTCGCTGGAGTTTTTTCATGCAAAGCAGCAGTTTCCATCACTTCTACTTCGATTTCTGATTTTGTCATTGAATCTTTACCTGTCATTTAATTATAAATCCTTTTTGTTAACAATACGAACGCAACTAGCAGTATTTTTTCATCATAAATAATTATTATCATCCCAATCTTCACCTGAAAACTCCCTTGAAGGGCTTGACATTGTTGTATCATCTTTTCTGCTTTTGATTCGGGTCAAAGAACCTCGATCAGGTTCAGGGCTTAAAACCGTAGTGTCTTCCTTTTTGCTCTTGGTTCGATTCAGAGAAGGTTTAAGGCCCTGGCCTAAGTTTTTCTTTTCTGGAATGCTTGAATCTGTCATTGATGTAATTGCATACGCAGCAGCTGCCACTGCAACAGCTTGCTCTATTTCATTTAAATCATAATCTTGATTCATTTGCCAAGATATCTGTCTGCGAAACCAGTTCTGCGGTCTCTTCTTTTCTGAAAAACAACACTTACTTAGACCTGATCAGTGACTAAATTGATGCGAACTCAGAAGAGAAAATCATAGGATTCTGAAAAGTTACCTTCTTTAAAAGATGGTGTTTTTTGCGGCAGTAGTCTTCTTTCTCTGCTGCTGCCAGGCCTATTTGTGGTTTGTTGCCCGGAAAATCTCACCCTAATAACAGGAGTGATTAGTACTATAATGATGAAAGGCAGGTGCCTAATTAAGATCATAAAACAAATTGCTGCATTCTCAATTACCTGCTAGATTGCTTGATCAAATAGTCCATTGCTTGAGTAATTACCAAATCTTAATTGTAAATAACTTGCTGCGCAATTGCCCTGAATCCATAGACAACCAGTTTATTTGAAGAGGAAGCCTAGCTAGGAAAAGAGAAGGTTTGTTATAGTTGGTCATAGGCTAAGACTAAGGATAGGGTGCAAGCAAAGCTGAATATTCTTTGCATGAAAAGCCTGGTTTAGATTTCAAAGGCCTCCTTTGTTAAGTATTCTTTTCTCTGTATCTTTTGGGGCTTCAATTCTTGATAATTATTAATCTTTAATATATAAAAAAATTGTTACCTTTTAGGCTTCTAAATTCATAATTGGGAAAAAATCTTGTTCGGAAAGGAGGGAAAGGAAAAGAGAAAAGGTTCTCTTTTGTTGCCCAAAAGTCTCAACTTAATTTGTTCTTTGGGCTAAGAAGAAATATTAGAACAAGAATTATACATTAATAGTATGAATTTGAGACTTGAAACGGGAAATAAATATACGTTTTCATTTATTTTATTGATATATAATATCCGAATGGAGATTCAAATTCGGGAATACAAATTTTATTCTGTTAATTAGAATTATTATGCATATTTTTAGCAAAGAATGATCTTAGATCATTGGGGGAAAACTTTTACCTAAAAATATCATCGGTGAAATATGACCAATTGATTCCTGTATATGCCACTTATAATTATTCTAATTAAATTTTGTCAGTTTAATTATCACCTAAGAAATTTGAGATTTTTCACATGTCCCAAGTGCCGCAAAAAATTTTAGAATCTTAGAGTTTCAATAAAAATAAAGTTAATGAATTCATTAATAATTTTATTATTATTATTATTATTATTAATCAATTAGAGTGGTAGACATATGGGTATGAGTGGAACTCCAATCTAACAAAGGATTTCAAATTAAAAATAATAATAATTAGTTCTATTTAAACAAACTCAATATGAAAGTTCTCAACTCTGATGCTACTCTCTGCTACCATTAATGAAGAACAGAGAAAGCTCAAGATGGTATAACACGAGCTCTTCCTTATTAATAACTGTCATACAACTTATATACTATCTACCAATGACTAGCTTACACGTTAGCTGAGGAGTAACAAAATATTCGTTCATGCTGACTAGATTAGCTGTACTAACAGTGTGAGTTAACTAAGCTAACTAACTACAATTGAGCTAACAGAAAAGATAACAGAATAAATACATATCCCCCTTAAGTTGGAGGTGTTATCAACCCCAACTTGCGAACAAGAATAGCAAATTATGGAGTAGGAAGAGACTTAGTGAAAGTATCAGCAAATTGAAGATGCGTGTTCGCATGCATGATGAAGATTGATAAAACCCTCTTTGAGCTTATTATGTACAATGTGACAATCGATTTCGATGTGTTTAGTACATTCATGGAACACAGGATTCGATGAAATATATATTGTTGATTTGTTGTGACACCACAAAGGGATTGGTGTGTGCAGTGACACTTGAATGCTATGAAAGAGATAAGATAACCATTGTAGCTCACACATTGTTGAGGCAAGACTGCGGTATTCTGCTTCACATGAGGACCTCGAAACAGTGTTTTGCTTCTTTGTTTTCCAGGAAACCAATGCTCCTCCACGAAAAATGCAATAGCCACTAAGTGATCTCCTTGTAACAGCACAGGTGGCCCAATCATTGTCACTAAAAGCTCCTAAAGTGAAATTGTGCTGGACTGGATAGAAGAGTCCCTGTGCTGGAGTGTTTGTGAGTTACCGCACTACATGAATTGTTGCATCCCAATGAGTTTGACAAAAATTAAAACAAGGTAATCAACTTTGATTCAATTCGATTTTACATTATATAAGATGTTTCATGGATTTTAAGTTTAATTAAATTTTAAATTTCACTACCATATATATAAGATGTATATTCAAAATCCAACATATATGAGTACATGTATCTACCTGTGTATACTTTTTTTAAAAAAAGAAAATACATTAATGTTGAGTCAAATATCTAAATGTTAATTATAAGTCTACCATAAAATATGAAACTACTTGTTCTATATATGTCTAATTCAACTAAATACAATTTATTTTTTTAATTTATTACTAACTACTGAAATTTATTTTTTAACCGCATTAATTATTGTTATTATATTAATTTGATTAATTTAACTACAACAAATTTATCATATAATTTCTTAGCAAATACTGATATTTTTTCTTAATTCTATTATTACAGAATTGATAAAAAAAATTAGTTCACATTAATTATTGCAGTGAATTAATCAAATAACATAATCAAATTTAATATATTTTAAAAACTTATGTTTGATTTCCACTTATATCATAAAATAGTATTTGGGATAGACTAAAAAAATATCAAAACATAATTTATATTAAATTTTAATCTTATTTTAATTTTAAAATTAAAATTTAGTATATAATAATAAAATTAAAATTTGTATTTTTGTTTAAAAAATATTTGAATAAAATCTTGATATTTTATATTAAAATTTTATATGAGTCTATGTAGCTATATATAAAATTTTAAATAATTATATTGCAAGTAAAATAAATTTAATTTTTTTTTTCTAAATTGACACATAATTAGAGAATTTAAAATTATGTTTAATTAAATTAATTTTCAATATATTATATAACATATATTATAATATATATTATAATCAAAATAAGTCGTTAGTATGAAATCAATATTTTATAATCTAATCCGTATATAACTATCAATATTTACTAATCTAATTTTTTGGAATTCTTTATCGATATAAAATTTAGAATTATTTTTATTTTTCTAGCTTTTCCACTTCAATTTATCTTATTTAATTTTTAAATTATTTAATTTAAAATTTCTAACTTTGTTATCCAATGCATTTAAAAAATTTTGAGAATTTAAGGTTTAAAGAGAATAAGAAAGTTTTATTCTTTTTTGTTTTAGACTACATTTTTTTATCTTATATTTCAAAAGTTGGTCACTAAAAATTGGGACTAAATTATTATTTAAAAGTTTTTTTTCAAATTTTAAATTCATAAAGTAATTTCACCAAATTTTGTGTCATAATACAATATTGTATTTAATTTTTTTATTCTTTTGTGGTCTAATAATTTTTATGGAAATACTTCTATAGATTATTTTAATTTATCTGTTTTTGATATCGCAAGAAATTTCTATAAATTCATTCATTCGAATGATATGACTTACGAAAGATGACATTGATTAGAGAATATGATTTACTTTGTTTTTCTTTTAAAAAAAAATTATCATATAATTACTTTTATCTTATCATTAAAAATGTAATGGCCCAAATACCAGGTTAGTCGTAAATTATAGTTTTCGAGATTGATCAGTATACCCGGAGGTCAAAAATACACTCGTAGGTGAACAATATTTTATTTAATTATCGGAAAATATAGGTTATGACTAGTCTCAGGGTAAATTTTGGAGTGAAAATAAGGTCAAATATGTCCTCAAAAGTCAAAATTAAGAAAAAAATTAATATGATTTAATTAAATAATTTGTTGATTATACTTTGACTGAACTATGAAAAATAGAAAATGATATCTAAAAATTTATTTTAAGATATGGATAGACTCTAAATAATATTTATAATTATTTGACAGTCAAAAAGAAATTTTACGGTAACACCGAAAATTGAATTATCAGTCTGATTTAAGTAAGCTAGATAGAAAATGAACTTTGATTGAGTTGAAAATTTTTGTGTAGATATATAAAAATATTTTATGAATTATGGAATAAAATTTGGGTAAAATTGAGCTTGGAAAGTGAAAAAAATAATTTATAGTGCATAATTGGGCCTAAATGGGTTAGCATTTGTTTGGCCCAAGCCCAACCAACTTAAGCCAGCCCAAATCTCAGAATTCTCTAAAGATAATTCTGCTTAATCCTCTTCCCCAAACCCTCCCTTATGGATGAACCATCTCCTTCCCATTTCTTCTCTAATTTTCTTCATTTATTTTTCAAATCTCACACCAAAATCAACCACCCAAAAATAATTTTAGCATCTCTAATTGCTAATAGAGTTTTTAATCTTCATTTGGGAGGAAAATCAAAGAAAAAAGTTTAAGATATTAATTTGAGGGAAACAAAATTTATAGTTTAAAATTAATTTAATTATTCAAATAGGTAGTTTAAGATATGTAGATAATAAATATGAAATTTATTTTAGCTAAGGAAGTAAATCAATAGTGGATTAATGAAGGAAAATTTTTGTCCATGGTAGGTTCAAAGCAAAGTGAAAGTGCTTCCAAAGGAAATGAAAAGGAAAAGGAAGTTTAGGAATGCCTAAATAAGCAATTAAGGTTAGTGATTCCATAATCTAATTATTTACATTAATTAAGTATGATTTAGGGTTATGAAAATTTAGAAAATTGTGTGTTTTGTATGTAATTGTAAATTAATGATAAAAACATGATTAATGAATTATAAAAAGTGAATTAGAATGATTAATTTCAATTAAAAAAATTAATTAGTGAAATGAATAATTAGAAAGTGAAAGAAAAATTTTAATGATAAAAATTTAATATAAGCCAAAAAAATGAAAGAGGATAAATCAATATATGTTTTAATATTTTCTTTGCCAATTAAATAAAAATTTAGTCTTGAAATGCAAGAAAATATTATTTTAATTGTGTAAAAATTTATTAAAAATTTTTAAATTAAATATTGAATATTTTTCTATTTATTGATGATATTGTGTATGAAATGAAAAATAATGAACAAAATGTATTTAGTGAGTTTATAACTTAATTGATATATTAGAATGAAAATTTGTGAAAAATTTTGGTAGAGATAAAATTGTTATGAAAGAATAAATTATTAAGTGATTAATAATGTAAAAATAATGGAATTTATGATTTTAATAGAAATTGAATTGAAGAAATAAAATAATGCACTTAGTTATTTTTCTGATAGTTAAATCTAGCTCAGGATATAATTGGCTAGCCATAGGGATACTACTATCGCGGTGTGGGTCATGACGACTCGGTTATATAAGTCAATGATGGTCTACTTTAGTGATTATAATTCAATAATTCAGTGTACAGTATAATACTTGGGTGATCTTTCGGGATTATTGTTTAGTGTAGTAGATTCTTAGGGTCCACGTCCCATGTATACAGTCCGAAAATTTTCTATCGGATTAAAATTAGGGGCAAATGTGAATAAAATGAGTACAAATAATTTAAGTGAAAAATATGATAAGAAAACATGCAAGTGAAAAATATGATAAAAGTAGCAAATGTGAATAAAATGATTAAAATGAAAATTATTAATAAATTATGAGAAAATGGATTAAAATGAAAAATATGATAAACATGAAATAAGTGAGAAATATAAGATAAATGAAAAAAAAATATGATAAAAAAAAGGTATATCATAATAATGATAAATATGACAAAAAAATAATAAAATTGAAAAATAAAAAATAAGTGGAAGATAGATATTAAATTGTGTAGTAAAAATAAATAATCAAATAAATATAAATAAATTAATAAATATATAAAAAATTAATAATGTTAGTAGCAAAAGTGTAAATAATATATAGTTAATGACATAATTGTAAATAAATAGAATTTTAGGAATTTAAGTGAAATTTGTAACAAATTAAATAAAAAAGAAAAGAAGAATTAAAAAGAAAAAAATTATTGAAAAAAAATTGATAAAATTAATTAAGGTATTAAATAGTGAATTAAGAGTACTTCAAAATAAAGTATTGATAAAATGAATTATATATTAGTGAGAAAAATTGAATAGTATATTATAAATATAATTGAATGAAAATATAATTAGTGAAAAGTTTTAGATTAGTAATCACCACTGAACATATTAATACTCAGCACGTAGTTATTTAACTGCGTGCAAGTAGTAGCGGAAAAAACAGGAGCAAATATATAAATTTTTAGAGCAGACGGAAGAACAAAATAATAATAAGATATTATTAATAATGACATGTATATATATCCATAGATATGGAGTTGTAAGAATAAATCTTGTACATATTATGATAAATGATATTTGTAAATTATTATGTGTGTGAAAAATGAAATGATGATTTGTAAATGAATGTAAAATATTTTGTATTATATGTGAATTGTTGTGCTAAAAAATGGGCTGTTGATTGTTTGCTTTGCAGGTGTGTGAATTAGTTTATAGTCTTTATGCTGCTAAAATTTTTGAAAAAATAAAAAGGATTATTTAAATGTTGATAATATTATGGTCATTAAATTAAAATAAAAAAATTGGCATATATCGGCTATAATTGTATTTATCTACATAACGTACGTATAATTGTATTATTTGAATATTGAAATATTTATATTGTATTATTTAGCACCGAAAAATTGTACTGAAAACATAATACAAGTTTTATTTTAGACAATATAATACAAAACTTATATTTTAAAATTTCCGATTTTTTAATTCAATTATGAATATTTTGCAATCTTCAAATTGGATGAACCGTGTACACCTCTATTTAGAGCAATGATAATATGCTCTCAAATAAATGGTACCAACATGACCGGCAGCAAGCACTTTCTTTCCCATGAGATAGTGCATAGAAGAGCATTAGTACAAAGCCAACAAAATCAAATAAATTATAAGAATCAGTACAATCACTAACTAAACTATACTCCAATATAATTAAGAAATAGTAGCTTATATAAAAGTCTAATTGTACTCATAAAAATCTGGAATAGGAATGAAGCTTGTATTATTAAGAAGACCATAATTTCCTCCAATAAGGGTTTGTGTGCAAAAGACCTTGTGATTGAAAATTGATGAAATGCCCAATTCATCTAAATACTAAAACTCATTACCAAAAGTATGGGGCAAAATCTTGCTTCCACCGTTAAAAGCTCTACCTAATTCCCCAACTCAAATTCCTGCCCAGGGAGAGACCTAAGGTGGGGCAATGGGACCCTACTCTTTTTAGTTCTTTTATATATATATATATATATATATATATATATATATATATATATATATATATATATATATATATATATATATATAATATCTTGTTTCATTAACAATGAATTTTTTTTTTGTAAATGTAAAAGAAGAATTATAATAATTTAAAATTTATATTATTATGAATATGAATTTTTTTATATCAAAATATATATGATTAATTTAAAACTTGTATTTCTCTTTATATTATCTTTATATATTTTAATTTATTATTTATTAAATTAAATTTGTCTCAACTAAAAATAAATTCTAGTTTCATCCCCGATTCTACCCATATACCACACTCCTTCAATACTCTTATCTGGGTATAATTTTTGCTTTAGCTTTTTAAGCACAATCATGCCTTTGCCATATTGATCTGCCTTCACCTTTGCCTCTATCCTATTTGAGCATATTAGGTTCAATGACATAAATTTGAGGGAGACAAAGAATTAAATCATCAAAATTTAGTGTGATTAAGTAATTAATTAATTTAATTAATTACCAAATTCGGAGTCAATCTTATATTTTTTTTAGATTGTATACTCATAAGATCTCTAACATTTTGTGGATCTCAATGACTAACCCAAAGAATTAGAGTTATTTTTATGGAAAATGTTATTTATCCCAATTTCTGTTTAATATGCATTAAAATACTTATACTTTATCAATTCATCTATTTATATTGCTCAATATGTATTAAAATATTAGTATTTTAATACAGTTGGTACAAAAAAATTGGAACAAATAACATTACTCTATATCAATCAATTTATTTGTATTGCTCAACTTGCATTAAAGTATTAGTATTTTAATGCAGTTGATAAAAAAAAAAGTTGGGACAAATAACATTACTCTATTTTTATCGTGCCTTCTCTTTCCGATTAGTACATTCAATCCAAATGTAAATTTAGTTTCGAAATATGATAATTTTTGTTAATATTTCGGAAATCGAAGTGTTTGAAACAATTATATATATTTATACCCTGTTTAGTTAAAGAAAGTATTTAGTTAATCCCATCTATCCATCATTGTAAGATAACCTGGACTAAATCCAAACAAGACACCATCTCTCAGTTTGAATTTGAGGCATTTCTTGGTTGCATTTCCTACTTTATACAGCAGCTGATCTTGCAATTAGACCTCAAACTCTAATTCTTAATGGATCGAATGCTGAGATTTTATTTAAAATCAAAATATGAGCTTCTAATTAAAACACCAAAAATGGCATTTGTCAAAATTTTATTTTCTAAATCCTGCAAATTTCACAGACACGCACATTAAAATCCATAACAAGGAGCACTGTTCATTATACAATGTTTTTACCACAAACACCTTTAAACAAAAAACGTCATTGTTTCCTCTTATGCATAATCCAATGGTAGTCTCTATCTCACGCTCTCCTCTCTTCCTCAATCTACCTTTTTTCCTTTCGATTCTAGAGAAAAAACCCATCAACAGCATCTATTTTCATCTTCCCTCTCTCTCTCATGTAGCTTCCCCTCCTCTCTTCCTCCCTCAATCTACCTTTATTCCTTTCGATTCTAGAGAAAAAAAAAAAAACCATCAACAATAGCTTTCTTTCATCTTTCCTCTTTCTCTCATGCTGCTTCGGTCCCAAATTGATTTAAAAAAAAAAAATCTCCTTTTGCCATTTTACATACCAACTCCAGGAGATTTTAGTCCCAAATTGATTTTAAAAAAATCAACAGATTCAACGGGTCTAGAGAGCATATCTCATTGCACATGCAATGGGTTGGCATTGGAATCCAGCAATAGAGATGCAACTAAGATCAATTCGTGCAATGCAAACCACCAACTCAGACTCAGAAGATCGAACAAATAATAATTTTTCCAGGTGATGGCGTGGCTTTTGTGGTTAATTATTTTTATGATTTTCTTTTGTACTACTTTTACAAATTTTGAGAATTTTGTTGTTTCATTTTTTATGCAGGAAGCTAATTTATGGAAACTTATGAGCGATTCTAATATACTTGGAATTACTGCACTAGGTTTGAGCTCTTTGTATTTTGATGGAGGAAGCTAATTTATCTGGGTATTTAATTTTTCTATGTTTTTTGGATTCTTATGATGATTTTGGGTGTTTGTAATTTTTTTGTGGATTTTTATTTTCGGTTTGGGATGTGATTGATTGACTCAATTAGAAATTGATAAAAATTTGTTCAATATTAAATTTTTTTGCTATGTGGATCAACTAATACTTAGTGTAAAACATTTTTGGATTAGTAATTTAGTGGTTGATAATTGTTTGGCGAAACTGGAGATGTTCAATAGCATATATATATATATATATATATAGATATCAGTAAATCTAATTTGGGACTGGTTATTTGACTATCTGCCATCATCATAACCATATCTATCAATTAAGATTGCCTTGTTTAAATTAAATTAATCTAGTAACTCTTAATTAGTGCATGGTTTTAGGCATTCAAATTATTTAATTAGTAATTCAAAGTGCACTTACTAGTGCTAAGATGATATGCTTGAAATAAAATCCTTAAAACTTAATTGCCTTATGAATTTGTCTCTTTTAGATTGAGATTGATTTTGGAGGCGTGCAACTTTTAACTTTAAATCCAACTTAATTTAAATATTTGTGTAAATATAACAAATTAAAACAAGAATGGAACCTTGAAAAAATTTATTAAAAAAAAAGTACTTAAATTTTATTCGGATTTATACAAAATTGGAGTTCAACCCATGACTAGACCAAAGACTAGGATGAAGGAAAAATTAACTAAAAAACAAAATCCTAGAAATGAACTATCCTGTTTTTTTTTTTTAAGAAAAAGGCTAGGTAAGCTAAGCACAGGCAGGAGCCTTGAAATCTCTAATGGTAACATAAACCACAGAGTCAGGAGCAACAGCAATAGGCAAATAAGGATCAACAAGCAGCGGATTCATGACTGGAATGTCTAGTGAACTTGTAAGCTTCAATGGAGTTCCATTCAATAGCATCACATCACTTTGAATATTGCCATGCTCTGGAGTAAAATGGTACTCTTCTCTTTGCACTAACCCACCGGTGTAGTACCCGTTTCCATACACAGCATTCCCGTTGTAATTGCTTGAAAATACATTATCATCATTAACCACACTAATTGTGTAGGTCGTTTGGTTTGACATGTTTATTAGAAGTAGAGTAATCCCAGGCTGCAATTCAAAAGTAATCATTATTTTCCTAATTAAAATTAATAATTAATCTTAAATTCAACATATCCAACATTCAACACTTTGACACTGACTCATTTTTAAATTTTATAATTACATGTACTTATCATTTCCTAATATTTGAATACAACATGGATAACAATGTGAAATTTTAGTTCATATAAGTATATATGTATTTAAATGTCAAAAAATGACAACAATAATTTAATATAGTGATATGTAAAAATCTAAAAATGAGTATAACATGTTAACCCACAAATCAAGAAAAGTACAATGGACTAAATATGCTTTAACATTACTACAATTCCACTAAATTACCTTGCTCTTAGAGCAATGGCAATATGCTCTTAAGTAAGGAGTAGCACTGTGAGTGGTAGCCAACACTTCCTTCCCCATCAGACGATGCCACAGAAGTGCACTACAACAAATAATGCAATCATATAAGAGACAGAAACAAATTGGTGGAATTATTAAAAGATATAATGTAAATGTGTAAAATGAAATATAGACCTGTAATAGTCTGGGTTAGGTATGAATGATGTAGTATTAAGGAGAGCATAATTTCCACCAATCAAGGCTTGTCTGCAATAAACCTTATGGTTGAATGTTGCTGTCATACCCAATTGGTCCAAGTACCTATTTCCCGCATATAATTTAATTTTATGTTATTTTGTATCCCTTTTAGATTAAAATAATAATAATTTTTTTGGAAAGAAATTAATTGGTAGGAAATAGGGCAAACCAAAATCCATTAGCAAAGGTATGAGAAACATCCTTGCCACCACTATTATAAGCACCACCAGATTCTCCAACCCAAGCACCTGACCATGGTGCAAATCTTTTTACACTGTTTGAAGCATCTCTGAATGTTTGTGCTATTTGGTCCAAGAAATATGGATCCTGAACCTTCTTAATCAGGTTTTTATCCACACCTACATGTATATATATATATATATATATATATATATATATATATTTAATTATTTATTAATTGTAATAATAAAATAACAAAATATAAATAAATTAAAATCAAGAAAAGAATATATACCTGGCCCAAGATTGTATAAATGGTGGGTTACCCCATCAACAACATTTGGTCCAGTGACCTGAAGAAAGGTGTTGAACCATTTCTCATCATAAAACCCGGCTGGCCCCAGTACTTTTGGTCTTGAATTTGGGTCTTTATGCAATTCATCCACTAGTTTCCTAAGTGCAATTACATCTTTCCCATAATCTACTGCTTCCAGTCTTGCTGATACTCCTTCTCCACACAACTCATTCCCTAGTCACACACAATTAGATTAATAATTAAAAATTAAATAACCAATAAATTTTCATTTAATGATACTAATATTTTAATTAGCATTATAATCTCAAATTCGAAGTGCAATAATATTAATTAATTACCTAATTCATAAGAATCAATGTTGTATCCCTTTGAAATGGTGTATTGCATTAGATCGCGAGCATTTTGTGGGTTCCAATTGCCTAACCACAACATTGGGTCATCTCTAGACTTTTGCTTCCCATACAAAGCATTCAAACCGAATGTAATTTTAGCTCTGCAAAAACAAATTTATCCATAATTTAATAATTGTTAAAGAAAACTGATTAAAAAAAAAAAATCATACCCTGTTTGGTTGAAGAGCATATTAAGCTGATCCCATCTATCCATAGGAAGAGATCCTCTTGTAAATCCAAACAAGCCATCATCATTTCTTTTGAAGTGAGGGAATTTCTTGATGGAACCCCCAACTTGATAGATAACTTGGTCTTGCAATGACCCTCCAATTCTTATTCTCAAGGGATTGAATGCTAAAAACAAAAACAAATTATTGCTAAATATTGAATCTCTACACCCAAAATTTTTTAAATAATATACAAACTAAAATTTTAAAAAAATCATTCTTACCCTTAATAGCATTAGCCAGAATCTTATTATCCAAATCCTGCATAACATATAAAGATTTTAATTTAAATTGCCCACTAATTAAAAATATATATATAAATTGATATAAGAATTTTTTTTTTTAAAATGAAGAGAAAAATAAAATACCAAATTTAGAAGGCCAGCTTGACCCCATGGACATTGCCCATAATTACATTTAGTACTTGGCCACCAATCTAAAGTTGCACATATAAAATTATCATCAGTTTTGGCTATGGAATAAAGCCCCCTTACGATGACTTTGGCATCATCTGCTGCTGTAATAACACTCAAGTAACAACACACTAAAACCATGCAAAAATTATATAATCTAAGACTGGCCATGCTGATATTGATACATTTAATGGATTTGAATGATTTTATTCTCTTGCTCTGTATGTGTATATATATATACACAGATATTTTTTTTCTTTTTTATTTTTAATTACAATAAAATCTAAACTGACCAAATTCTCTATCTCAATCTCAATCTCAATCTCAATCTCAATCTCAACTAACAAAATCTTGATAGACTACAGAGTCTTTTGCGTTACCATAGAACTAGTAAACACACATGAAAAAAGTCGGAAATACAACTGTTTCCCTCTTTCCTCTTTTTATTTTTATTTTTTATTATTTTTCTTGAAAGAAAAACTGTGTCTTCATATTATCTTTGTTTGTCTAATTTTATTTTGAGATGAGTTTATGGCAATTGGCAAGCGGTAGATGCATGGATAAGGTATTAATTATAGATTATTTTTTATGGTACAAATTCTTATTTAATCCAAAAATTGACCCAAAAAAAGCATAAATATTAAATTTTATATGATATATTTGCAAATTATTTCTATGCAGCAAAAAAGGTGTTTTCTAATAGTTTTAATTTGCAAACTCATATATATATATATATATATATATATAACAAAAATAAAATGAATAATACTAATCAAGACGTGATATGATTAATTTTTTTCATACTGTTTAAGTGGGAGAGGACGAAGATTCATGTTCGAGTTTTTTTTTTTTTATCCAAGCATTTTATTTTATTTTTTTCATTTTTTAATAATAAATATCATAAAATTTAACAAATTATAATAATTTTTTTTTAAAAAAAAACTAAAAGTTTATCTCTCATATCGTTTGAAATGACAATTAGAAAAATTATGATTTAAATATACTGTTTGTTTTACAGTTATTAACGATGAAAAACTTTAAATTCATATAGAAATTTATTAGACCATGCATGAAATTCTAAACAATTTACACAAAAATATTTTAAATATAAAAAAATCATGCGGTCTATTCCACTAAAATATTTAAAATTTATACAGTATCGAATAAATAAATATTATCTCAAACGATAGTGGATGAACTATTAGTTTTTTAAAAATTTATTTATACTTTTAATTTGTCAAAAACTCTTAAAAGTTTTCTATTTGTTATTTTTTAATTATAAGAGAATGGATAAAAGTTGGAATTGGACAAATCATAATTTTGTTATAAAATCAGTACTACCAAATTTAAACTTATTTCACTCATATTTATAACTCATCAACTTATACATTTATGAAGATTAGTTTTTAATACATCAAATTGAATGGTTTTAGAATTCTCGAAATATAATTAAATATTATATATGTAAAATCAAATTAAATATTTTCAATTCTATTAATAAACTTTTAGCAAATTTGAAATAAAAATTGAACTTCTCACTTGTGTGGCTGAAAGCAAGAGAGGTTTTGAATTGTGTATGCATAAAGAAGCTTAACTTGCTAGCAATCGACCCAAATGACTAACTGGGCATATTGAAACTTCTGTCACAAATCAAACAGAATGCCCATTAAGCTATTATGTCAGCAACTAGAAGCAGCAGCAGAAGATGCCTACTTCTTTTGGAGAAATGCAAGAGCATGAAGCAACTGAAGCATGCTCATGCACAGACAATTACATGTGGACTCAGCAACAATGCCTTTACTTTAAGCACACTCTTAGCCTTCTGCTCAGAACCACATCATGGAAACCTTGACTACGCAAGCAAAATCTTTCAACACATCCAACAACCCACATTTGCATTCGCAACACTATGATCAAAGCTTTTCTTCTTAGAGGTAAGCTCGCCAATGTTTTTTATTTATACAATTCTATGTTGTGGAATGGGATTTCCCCTGATGCTTGTACCTTGCGTTATGTGTTGAAAGCTTGTACAAAGTTGGAATCTTGTTTTCTTGGTGAATTAGTTGATGGGCATTGTTCAAAGCCGGGTTTTATGACTAATACTGCGGTGGGTAATTCTTTGATTTTGGTATATTGTGGGTTTGGTAAAATGGAAGCAGCAAGCTACGTCTTTGAGGAAATTCCTAATCCATGTGCTGTGTCATGGACATTAATGATTTCTGGGTATGCTAAAGGAGGCAACGTTGAAGCTGCAAGATGGTTCTTTGATAGAGCTACGGCGAAGGATAAAGGAATATGGGGTGCCATGATTTCTGGGTATGTTCAAAACAATTGTTTTAAGGAGTGTTAGTATATGTTTAGGTTGCTGCAGAGGACTTATATAGTGCCTGATGAGGGTTTTTTTTAAGCATTCTTTGTGCTTGTGCTCAGGTGCCTTGGATACTGGGATTTGGATTCACAAATATTTGTCCAGACTAGGACAGCCCTTGAGTCTTGACTGTCCGGTAAAGCACAGGTCTCATTGATATGTATGCAAAATGTGGGAATGTGGATTTAGCTAAGAGACTGTTTGATGAAATGCCTCAAAGAGACACAATTTGTTGGAATGTTATGATTTCTGGTTTGGCAATGCATGGAGATGGGGAGGGTGCACTGAAGCTGTTTCAGGAGGAGGAGGATGCCGGGTTTAGGCCAGATGATGTCTAATTTATAGCAATTTTATCTGCTCGTAGTTATTCTGGTATGGCATATGAAGGCCTAAGTGTATTGGATAGAATGTGTAATGTGTATCACATTGAGCCTAAGAGTTAACATTATGGGTGTATGGTAAATCTTTTTAGCAGAGCAGGGCTCCTTGAAGAAGCAAAAGATACAATCCAAAGAATGCCTGTTTCAAGAAGCAGTAGCTTGGAGAGCATTACTCAGCGCCTGCTGCAATCAGGGACAAGCCCAAATGGCTAAGGTTGCAGCTGAGAGACTTGGGCAGTTAGAACTTCTCAGTGGGGGTTATGTTCTAATTTCAAATTTGTATGCAGCTAATGGAAAACATGGAGATGCCAGAAGAATAAAGAAGATGATGATAAACAAAGGGGTAAATAAGGAACCTGGTTGCAGTTCCATAAATATTGATGGCATCATTCATGAGTTTGTTGCAGGAGAAAAACACACACAAACAATTAGTAGAAATAGAATGAGTTTTGGAGAAGATGTTGGATTATCTTAGGTGTAATCCCTACTCATTTCTATTTGATCAGACATGACTGTCCTTAATTGCAAGGCATTTTGGAATACCTGTTCGATTGATTGGAGGAGCCTATATATGTGCAAACTATGTTTTTTTCACTCAGTTACGAAATTTGTTTTGAGCATTTGTGTGGTCCCTCTAGGAATGAATTGAACTTTCTCCTTTTTTTTCCTAAAAAAATGAAAAAAAAGTAAGCCACTTAGGATTTGTAAAACTCAATTTTGACATGAAATATATTTTAAAAAGATATTAGGGATAATTTAAAATAAGAAAGAAAAACTTTAATATCTAATGCGTTTTTCAATCGGACTTTCAACCTAAAACATAAAATTTATAATTGTATACACAACACAACCTTCACAAGCTATTTCTATAAGAACTCTTGCTCCAAATTTACATCCTAAATTAACGGAGCTGCTGACATGGTAACCAAAAGTGGGTCCCACATGTCCTAGGTGGCAAACCACCTTCTTCTCCCATTCTCACCTCAAGCCTAAATCTCATTACCGCTCTCCTCCCACCCAACATCTAAAAATGGCAAGGCCACAGAGACTGAGAGATCAATATCAATATGCCACTTGATTTTTTTTTTTATTATTTTGTCAAAAGATTTGTGCAAATGATTTAAATCATTTGATTTTGTAATATCATAAGTCTTTTTTTTATTTATCAAATTACACCATTAGATAAATTATAATACGGAGATTTGAACCTAAATCTTTTTGTTCCTTTCCATAGAAGGTAGCCACTAAATTAGGTGATTCCCGTTGTAATATTATAAATCGAGTCTGAAAAGTTGAAAACATTTGATTCAAATTTAGCTATAGATTTTTTGTATAAAAATATTGGCTGAAGATTAATAAGAACTTCCCTCGAACGACAGTCCAGTATTATGTGCATATTGCTCATTTTGGCTACAAATATACTATTTTTTTGATACAGCTAAAAATAATATACTATTAATACTTGTTTAAGGTTTAATGACGCAAAATATTTTGATAATTTGCCTTTTCACATTATTAAGAAATTTATGCATCAATTATTAACTCATTTGTGGATTAAAGTTATTTCCGAATGGACATAAATTTTCATCATTCAACAAAATGTTAAATTAGATTGGACAATGGACATGAAAACAAGCCTGACTTCAGCAAAATTTTATGATTTGTGCAATTTTCAATTCAAAATTTATTTAATTAATTATAATTGATTAGGTGCTAAGTATTTCATAAATAAGAACCAATTATCGGAAATTTAATAATTAGAGAAGTCAACCAAGTGAATAAATTTTGTACTGAGAATCTTAATTGCACAAATTTGTGAATTTTAGCCACTAAAATATGTTTTTCCCCATGAAAAAATGACACCACTCTACAAATACATTCTCTATGGTATATAACCTCCATTCTTTTTATCTTTCCTGAAGGAGGGGAAAGCCAGGAAGCAAAACTTTTTGCAGATACCTACTGGATTTTCCCACTCTCATTCACAAATTCATAAATATAACCTAGCAAGGGCAAGTATAATCATAGCCTCGATACAACTGAAGAATAGATTGGTGTCTGCTAAACTAAGAAATCTGCATCAGAAACTTCAAGGACTTTGTGGACACCTATTGGGTTTACACCAGGCTTGAATGCATTTCCTTCAATGTACCTGCGCATGGCAATTCAATCATCAGTCGCAATATACTAGAACTGTCAAGTCCTCAGGTGCGAGTAGAAGAGACCAACATTTCTTTCAAGAATGGATGCCTGTAAAAGGCATCTGGAATTCTTCCCGAAAACATATTGTGATCCAAGTACCTGAAACACTATCAGGGTCAGCCTAAAAGCATATCGAAGAAACAAAATCGATTATTAAAAACATCAATCATTCAATAAATCAGCTGATGTTTGCATTGTTATATTTTCCAACTGAAGGGGAAGGAGGCGGCATAAATAATCCACCAACTTGCTAGCAATGCATGGTACATATGACTAAAAGAGGGAAGATAAACGAGCTAAGAACATAATCCTAGATAAAGATTATAAATCAAGAAAAGAGCATAATAGGGTCACATGACTACGCAATGAGACAGAAATAGAAAGATGTGAATAATTATTTGTGACAAATTATATCCCATAAACTAAATGGACTATTGAGTACCTAGAATAATTACCACCAGAGGCTCTGCTTGATTAAAGATTAGTAAATAACTAATGGAAACATGAAGTTTCAAGGCAAAATTTTTGTTGAGAATCTTGAGATTATGCAATAAGTCACAGGATGTTTTATCATGAATAAAACCTTTTTTTTCTTTTTATCAACCGAAAACACCATCTTTCACCATGTAAAAACATTGTAATGTAAATTGCTCCAAGAAATAGGAAGATATGACTCAACCCACAAATCTTAAAGCAAAAGTTTCTGAAAGGAACTTACAAGTGAGTCAATCTAGGAATACGAGCAAGTGCAGCAGGTATTATTCCCGACATCTTATTATAAGATAGGTGCCTGCAACCAATAAAGCAATCAATTACACAAATCTTATGTTACATATAGGAGGAAGGATAGTGCAGGAATTAAGAAATAAGTTAGTTAGAAAATAACGTTCTGCTACACCAGCAATAGCTGGCAGAATTCTTATGCCCTCTTGGCTGCTAATACAGCTCATCAAGGGGTTATATAGGCCTGAGTATTGTAAACCGTTTCTATGATGAATGAATACAATCAAATTCTCTCTTCTCTGCTCTCTACCTTCTTCTTCCTCCCTTTTCTTCTTCTCTTATTCCTCTGTTTTCATCCCTAACTTATGTTGTTTACTAACATCAGGAATCTCTCCTAACATCCGGTATCAGAGCTTGAAACTTTCTCTAGGAATTGTCATGAGCAAAAAAGATTTAGAGCAGCAGCTTTGTTCACTCAACTCCAAACTCAAGGAGAGAAGCGATGCCTATCTACAGCAGCTAGAATAAAAAATTGGGACACTGGAATCCAGATTGGAGCAACTACAGCCAGAACACAATCAAAAGATTGAATCTCTTATGCAAGAACAGACCCAATCACACACTGAACAGAGGCAATCTCATACCATTTATGAGGAATTGAGACAGGAAAATCAGCACTTGTGGACTATTTAGCTCAACACATTCAAGACACAAACCCACCCCAAAAACCCAGTTCTAGAGCAGCCACCACTGGTAGCATCCAGGGCAAAGAAACGGTGGTCACTTCCTGGAGTCAACCAGATCTGATCAAAGCATTCTTCTCAATCCTTTTGAGCAAGATAGTGGTGAATTCATTGGACAATGCAAAACTTATTTCAATCAACTCCTACCTAAATGTGAATTAACACTCTTTGAAGGCGTAGAGACTCTTTTATGCTCTCTATTTTCTTCTTCCTCCTTCTCCCTTTTCTTCTTCTCTTATTCCTCTGTTTTCTTCGCTAATTTATGTTGTTTACCAACGTTAGGAATCTCTCCTAACATCTTAACAAATGGAAATCTTTCTAGATGATTCTCCAGTGAAGCACCAGTTAAAAAACACTACTTCTAACCCAATGAAAAAGAAAAAAAAAATGAAAAGAATGCATAATAAGATGGCAATAATTAAAACTTACACTATTTCTAAATTAGTCAAGTTTGCAAGTTGTGCAGGAACTCCTCCACTGAGATAATTGTTATTTAGATAGCTGCATAACACGGTCATATAGAGTTTACTTCAATTAGGAGTCTGCTCATTCAGCAGAAGACAATGATGAAACAATTTTTTAATAAGCTTACAGGTTGCGAAGTGCAGGGAAGCAACCTTCAAAACGTATCAATTCTCTAATAGTGCCCACCAAATGATTGTTGCCAACATCCCTATACATAAAGGTATCATAATGAGACACACTAGAAAAATAATGCTAACCATTGCTCCAAAATGAAGATATTGGTGAATAATATAGAATGTTACAAGTGCTGAAGATTTTGCAGTGTCCCCAACTCTGCTGGAATGCGCCCAGAAAACCGATTTTCATGTAAATAGAGATACCGGAGCTGAGGAAGATTAGCTAGCTCCTTAGGAATTTCACCTTTGAAATTATTGAAGCTCAAATATCTGCATAAATTCATCTCTTCAGCTTTAATCAGAATAAACACCATTATCCAATTACAACTGGAAAAACAAATCCAATCTACTCACAGATGGGTTAGACTCTTGAGTTCGCCAATTTCAGGAGGAATGACATCTTGCAGTTTATTCCACCTCAAATTACTAAATAAGACCAGCAATAGAAGAAAAAACAAGATCACCCTTCAAATTTTGCAGCAACAAAACCAAATTATCTAAATCTTAAATAGTTGTAAGCACAAAGTAATTCAAATATCAAAAGAAGCAAAGAGAACTAGCTAATACAGAATCTTAAGACGCTTTAACCGCCCAATTTGAGGAGGAATAGGACCTGTCAATTTGTTATTATGGAGATCCCTGCGAAGCAGAAACATTCCTTATAACATTAACCAAAAGGAATCACTCAATCAAAAGGAAAAAGAAAGAGAAACACAAATTGAAGCAAAATCTTACAGTCTAGTAAGATCCAACAAATTGGTAACAGCAGTAGGAAACGGCCCTACAATTGACACAGCATAAACTTCCCTGCAAGCAATAAACATTAATATATAGTTTTTTTTTCCATTTTCAAAGAAAATGAAAATAATTTCGAAGAATTCGCTGCAAGTAATTTACAATTCAGTGACAACTCTATAATCTCCTTGAGTGGAACAAGTGACGCCGGACCAAGGCGGCAGGTCACCGTCACCGCAAGGATCGTCGCCGACCCAAGCGTAAACGACTCTCCATCCGAGAGATGCCTTAATCTCATTCAGAGCCTTGACTGCAAGAATCGAATCAAATAGTTAAAAATTTCTAGAATGAGAATATTGTATAAGCATCAAAAGAGAAAGAAAGATCTGGTGATATACCATCGCGCTTAAGGGTTTTGGAGAGAGCAAGATTCAGTAGCAGAGGGAAAATCAAGATCACCAACACCCAATTCGATACATGCGCCATCTTTCTCAAGCTGAGATCCGAAGAGGAGTAGTTACGCTAATTTAATTTCAGTGTAAAACCTGTTCAAAAAATTTAAAAGTAAAATCAAGATTAGATATGTCTGTATTAATGGAGGATTAACTGATCACTTATGTCTGTCATTTGCAGTTGCAGTCTTTAATTCTTCATTTTCAGCAAACACGCAAATGAAAGACTTGCTTGATCCGTCGGTGGTTAAAAATAATTTATTTAAGAAGTCGCCAAACGAAGCGTTTTGTTCGGCTTTGAGGTTTGGATTCGGAGCCCAGCCCATGGGCTAACTCTCGACTTTAGTTAAAATCCAAATAGCACCTAAAGTTTTCTTTTTGGGTATAATGCAATTTCTATTTTTCTCATTAATTAGATAAATAGTTTGGATATGTTAGAAGTTATAAAAAATCGAAATCGGATATAAAATTCTTTGAATGACTATATACACAATATTATTTTTATTTTTATTTCTTATTTTTATCTTTTGTTGATTGTGTCACTTAGCATGTAAACTTTTCAAGCATGTAGATTGTTATGTGCATCTATTTATGTGTGTTAGATGTAAAAAGAAAAACAAATGGAGGAGAAAGAAGCTCTACATTTTTCAACATTCATTTTTTAATTGATTGATAAGAAGAGAAAATAAAAAAAAATAGAAAAAAAATTTATTGTTAAAAATTTATTTTTTAATACCAATCAAATATTAAATAGTATTAAAAAAATAGAGAATATTCTTAAAAATGTGATTATTTATAGGGCTGACTATAGATCCATGATGATATTTTACAAAAAAGTCCATATGAAAATATTTGAAAATTTCTAACCATAAATTTAATTAATTGTCCAATACAGTTAATCAGTCCATAACCAAAAATAAATAAGCTATCTATTCAAAATACAAAACTTAACAAACTAAAAATAATCATATGATTTGATTTTTGAAAATTTATAACCATAAATTTAATTAATTGTCCAATACAGTTAATCAGTCCATGGCATTCGGTTTTAATAATTTCAAAATTTTTTATTTTTAACCAAAAATAAATAAGCTATCTATTCAAAATACAAAACTTAACAAACTACAAATAATTGTTTAATACATAACAACCACAAACAATAATTTAGGCTCCATTCGTTTCACGGTAAATAATTTATTTCTAAAAAATATTTTTCAGAAAAATATAATATTTTTTGATATTTGACTACAATACTGGAAAACTGTCAAAAAATATTTTTCGGTATTTGGTTTGACAATATATTTTTTTTAAAGTAATAATAGTAAAACTACTTTTATATGTATGATTGGTAGCACTTATATAGTTATATATGAAAAATAAAATACAACCACCTCTAATTATATAAAAAAAACATAACAAAAATCATATAATTAGTAGTAATATATAGTTATACGTATAAAATAACAAATAATCACCACCAATTATATGAAATAACATAATAAAAATTATATAATTACTAGCAATTATATTGTTATTAATAGAAAATGATATATAACCGTCATCAATTCTATGAAATAATATAATAAAAATCATATAATTACTAACAATTTCATTATTATACATAAAAAATGACATATATTTGAAATTGATTTGATGTATTTTTTATCATGATTTCGCTATCTGAATTTTTATTGTTGGTGTAGAAAAGAAAATTAATACTATTTGCAGTTGAGAAATTATTTTGCTTGCTCAATTTTTAGTATTGGACTTATAGTAGTTTTTGTTTTTTTAATTTATTTTATATCACCAACCAAGTAGATATTGGTTTTAAGGTTAAATAACCCTATATATAGGATTTTCATTTGTTTGGTTTTATTTTTTAACTTTTTATCACCACTGCAACCCTCTTAATTGTAAATATTGATTTTGGGAATGTTTACACATTATTATTCATATATATGGGATATTCGGTTATCAAATGTAGCAGTTTCGAATTTTTTAGGAAAAAGAAGAATTTTTGTTTTTATGTAATTCATGATTAAAAGAATCAAACTTTAAAACATACAATTATTTATTGGAGTTTTTGGGGAATCATGTGAATATATATATATATGTTAAAAGGTGGATACATGAATGATTATTAAGCATTGGAAAATAATTTTATGTTCATAGAATGGGAAATTAATTATTTTTTCATATTTTTAAGTTATTTTTCTTTGACTAATAACTTAATTTTCCTTAGTAACCTAAATACTGAAAAATAAGGATTTCTGGAAGAATATTTTCTACAAACAAACAAAACCTTATAATACTCAAATTAAGTACTTTAAATATAGATACAAAACACAGATAAAAGATTTCAAAATTATGAAGCATCAATAAGAACATATATGAAAATTTTTGGATATAAAATAAAATGTATATAGAACTAAAAAATAAAAGTTAATATTTATGTCAGGAGCAAAAACATATATTTTTTTTCAAATTATAAACTAAAATTGATTATAATTATAAATAATTTATTTATGTAAAATTAATTTATATAACTAACATATGTTTTGTAATTAAGAAGTGTTAAAAAAAAGTAAAGGCTTTAAATAGAAAAAAAATAAAATAAAATCAGCTACTAAAGAGCCTCAAAGTGGAATTTTTTTTTGAATCAATAATTTTTAGACACACTATCAACTATGATCAATTATTGATTTTTTCTCCTTATCAAATATTTTTGAGTTAACTATTGAGATTGAAATAATAACTATTATATGATTTATAAATTGAATACTATTTAGGAATTTAACACTTTGAGTCGAATAAATTAAAGCAAAATCCCAAAAAACAATTTGTAGATTTTTCTTTTCCTGAACTAGATTCATTGTGGGATTAATAGAGTTAGATATATTCAGTAGCTTTTGAATGCGGCTCCATTGATTATGGCAAAGATTAATAATAATTATGGGACTAATTAATTAATGTTGGTTGTGATGTGAAACCAAACCTCTCTTAGCCAAGTAATTTGTAAATTAAGCATCAAATTAACAATAATCACGCACTCTGATGGCGTGTCACTCTAGCTAATTAACAGCTTCTCATTATCCAGAAAAAGTAATTAACTGTCTCTCACAGAAATTTTCCAAATTAATCCCAGTTTATTTAAGTAATGTCCAATTTCATCCAAGAAATAGAATAAAAAGGGTTAATTAATACAGTTTAACACAGGTTAATATGAATACAATAATTGCAGAAAGGACCCACAAGGTACAAACACTGCTAAAAGACCATTTTGCCCTCAGATGGCACATTGTTCTCTGAATTCTTAAACAGTTCCAAATTAATGAAACTCATGGGTTTCTCTTGAAACTCAACCTCTACCGAAAATTTAAACCATCACTGCCTACAGTATTTCAACCATTTCCGTGCTTGTTTAAGATTTCTCTTTTATAAAATCCTGACTCAAATTAAGATGATAAAACTACATCGATCGATCACCATCATATCGAAAACAAGCATGGAAATAGCAATTTCTTGATTTTGCTTGCAGTACAAGACGAAGGGAGACTTGAAAATATTGAAGAGTAAAAGAAAAAAGACTAGTCTATGATCAAGATTGATGCTTAATTTCTTGAAGAGTAAATACTAATTAATTGTAGCTCATTGATTGATATGATGTCTCCTTCCATATAATGAAGATGCTGAAGAAAGCATCACGCAGGCAAACGTAGAAGATACCAAGAAATGCAAAGAAAACGGTAAAGAAAGAAACTTTAATAAGCTAAGAAGAAATAATGGAGGAAGAAGCTAATCTGGCCATATTGGAGACATATATATATATATATGATGGTATTAACACTGATCAATTAAATATTTATATAGAATAGAGCGAAAGAGAAAGAAAGGAATTAACTGTTTCAATTGTGAAGCGGGTTAGGTCCAGAAGGGACTAATCTTTTCTCCACGCCGTATCTCGGATCAATCTCACCGGGCGGTGACCAGGGTGTTGCTGGTGGTGGACCCAGACGTCGACGCTGTGGGTTCATTCTGTGAAAATGAATGCACAAGGAACGTGAACTGCTCTTTTGAGGGAAAGAGCCGCAAGAAAAAGGAGGTGGTTGACGGTTGAAATGGCGGCCGTGCAACTGGTGGTTTCTTGAAGAAGTAGCAGTAATCTTATCAAGTGAATAACTAGGGTTTGGGAGCCTCGTCGCTGATGATGTGACAAAGAAAAAGAGGAATAGTAGGAAGAGGGGCAGTAGCATCAAGATTAAAAGCCGGTGAGGATACATGGTGGGGGCACGGTGGCTAAGAGGAGAAGTGGCGGAGAAGAGAACGATAGCTGAAGAAATGGTTTAGAGAGAAGGAGAGGAAAAGGGAGGGAAGATGGTGATAGAAGAGAGAGAGAGGGTTTTAATGCAAAGCAAGAGACCCATGAACAAGTATAATTTTGCCAAAGAAGAAAAAAGGAAGGGGGCCATTTTATTTTTATTTTGTTCTTCGTTTTTATTTTTATTAATAATAAGTCGGCAAACCTATGTGATCATCAAACTAGTCACGAATATTTGAAGGTGTAAAAATTAGGATATATTATATAACTCAATATGTGCATTTCTATTTAATTTTCTGTAGGGACTATATCAAAGACATGTAGTTGAGATTGCCCCTTTTTTTTAATATATAATAATGAAATATTAAATGAATTTTGCAATATCCGTTTTCATACAAGTCATTATTATAGCTAATGTGAATTATAAATTTGCAAATATGTAATTGAAAACATAGAGTAATTAATAACAATGAGGATATTGCTAAGAATGGAGTTTGAAAATGTTAGATCACATTTAATATGACTTGTTAAATTGGATAACTTCATACCATTAAGTTTTGTTTTAAGTTGCGCGCCACATGTCCTTTTGGCCTTTACCTTAATTATATCTTCTCAATATTACTATTGAGTGTATGATATTTTTAAAATATAGAAATGTTAGTGATTAAATTTAAGGATGAAATGGAATTATTACTATTATATAATTACATAGATGTAAAACAATAAAGATATATCAATAAGTTTTAGCTTAATACTATTAATCTGATAATTAATACTGTAAAATCTCGAGTTCAAGCCTCTAGTCGGACCCTTTATAAAAACAAATATATATAGATTTATTGAGTTAATTGCACTTTATTTAAAAAGAAATTTTGGTATAGTTTTTTGAGACAGATATTAAACAATTTGTTTTAAGAGTCTTGATAAAACATTCTAATTTAATAGTCGATTTACCCCAACCAGTTGCTAACTAAAAAAAGTTTCATTTTGTATTTTTTTTTCTATTAACCAATAACTGATTTAACTTTTATTTTTATTTAGATTTTATTACCATTTATTATATAAATTTTATCAACTGCAAAATACTTTTTTTTTTCCAAATAAATGTTTTGAATTGATAAATTACATATAAAAACAAACAAAAAAATAAATGTTTTAAATAATAGTTAAACTATTAACCAGTAATAATGTATACTTTTACATGATAAAAGGTTTGAAAAATATGATTTTAATTGCCATATGTGTTATTTAACATAGTAAGCGATAAGTTATATTAAATATAGATACTCTTAATGGTCAATTTTAATACATATCAAGCAACACTTAGTTAAATTGCTAAACTAAACAGACCTTTAGTATCTGTTTAGTTTAGCTTTTGCTCCCAATTTATTAACCACAAAATAGCTGGTTTAGGAAAGATAGATGGGTTGCATGCCAACTTTCATTAGGTTGACAATTTGTGTGTTTATATTAAAAAAAAAAATGAAGTTAACCCCTTAAAAAAATCCAATTCGATTTTGAAATTAAAATATGAACTCTATTCTATAACAAATTTAAAAATAAAATCAAACTGAATTATTTAAATAAATTGAATCAAAATATATATTATTTTTTATTCAAATTTGTCTGAAATTTTAGAATGGGTTGGATTTTACTCATCCACATCAGTCTAGGATTACCCTCAAGGACTCCACTGTAGTACAATATACTATATATTGACCAACAGAGACCTGACTGACATTAATAAAGAAGCAATATTATAAAGACAAAATGCACAACCATATGAGAATAACTTGTATACACTCAATTTTTTTTTAAAAAAATTAATATTCAAATTATAAAATATCATACAGATTAAAATAATTAACTAAACCAGTATTAAAGAAGGTAACATAAATAACAAAAATGATTCCAAAGCACTAACAAGCATAAAATCTAAAAATTTCCAACAGCGACATGCCCACATTACAGATAAATATCATTAAGATTTTAAACTTTATTACTTAACTAAAAGAAAATAACTCCATTTTACAACCAGAGTTAAAAAGGTACATTGATTTCAATTTTTTCCTCCGGATTCTTCATGGAAAGTTTCTTTAGACGCTATATGATAGGATCAATTTTATTATGGGCATGTTTAATATAAATGAATTTTATAATTAAAATTTTATCAAATTCATTTACAAATTCAATATCTGAGTATTTGATTTGAACGAAAATTCATTGAAAATTCTTATAAATCAATTCCTTAGAATTGATTATAACTAAATTAAATTTCATTAAAATTAATAAAATTGGAAATGAATTTTAAACTTAAGAGTCCTTATTTTTTAAATGAATAAATTATCCTTGATTTTTGCTCTCTCTTCCCTCCTCCTTCTCTCTCTCCCCCCTCTCTTTGACACAAGGTTCATAAAATGCTACTTAATTGTGTCATTTCTATATATTTCCTATTATTTATCCTTTAATTCATAATATACACACATATATATATATATATAAGTAATATTTTAATGGTTATTATTTTCATGAGTACTATTTTTTCAAATGTTATATAAAAAATTTAACGGTTTTAATTTATTTTACAATAATTATGAGCACATAATGCTATAATATTTAATATTATTTAATACTAAGGTTTATGATGATTACCAATAGAACCATAATCATGGAAAAACTCTCTCTCTATATATAAGACTTTGGTTTGAGCTTTAACTTGTAGGTCATGATACAATGCTTATAATACCATAGACTTTTCAATTGAATAATTGGTAATTTGATGAACTTATTAGTTATAAAATTATTAATTGAAAAAAACCTTTGATCACGAATTATATTTAGGAAATCATACATTAACCAAAATTATATACAAGGGGTGAAATTATGCTGAAGACTTAAGTTCAGGGCTACAGAAGAATTTTACCCCATTCTTTTTTAACTAATAAATTTATAATTAATAAGTTCATCAAAGTACCAATTATTCAATTAATAAGTCTTTCGTATTATTAGAACTGCATCATGATCTATAAGTTAAAGCTCCAATCAAAGACTTATATATAAATAGTTAAGGTTTTATGACTAACCAATATAATGCTCAGTGTTAAATATCATTAAATATTATATTGTTAAATTGTTATTATTATTATAGAATTAATTAGAACCATTAGATTTTTTATCTAATGGCTGAAAAATAGTATCAATGGATATGTATATAATGTAGTAACTATTAAAATCTTATATATATAAATGCAAGATACAAATTTTTTATCTATATATATATATAAATGCAAGACACAAATTTTTGATGCAGATCAACTTCTAGTTGCAAGTGCAAATCATACTTATGAATATAAATGCAAAATAAAAATTTAAAGAATTTGGAAAACACAAAATTAAATTGAAAACAACTTGCATTAATTTGATAATACTTACAATTTGGAAAGAAATACAAGATCAAATAGACAAGATTTTGGAAAGGATACCAAAAAAATTATTTTTAGGATATGAGTCTTCTGCCTCTTTTAAGGAGAGATGCCTCTTTTTTATAGATAATTTTCCAACAGATTCCATTGTATCTTCATAATGAAGTTGTTGGAAATCTTATAGTATTACATGTTGTTGGTAAGTGGAGGACATGTTGGTGCACTGGAGATCATGTTGGTGTAAATAATTTTGCAGGGGAGTTGGAAGGTTGCAACAAGGCTGCAACAATATATGTATCTTTTGTTTATCTTTTAGAAGTTAAGAATTATTACTTTTTTTTTGAAATGGGCCTTTTACAAATGATTTGAAAAATTAAATGGGCTCGGTCGTTCTACAATAAGCTCGATCCATTAAGAATTTGATGAAGGGAAAAAAATTTAAAAACAATCATTGCCCAAGTCAATTATAGGCTCAAATCCCTAATTTGATATTGATGAGTTAGGCTTGTTGAACATATTACTTTGAATTAAATCGTCCATTATTGTAAAATATTCTTCTTTTGTTTTGGCTACCGTCAATTGAAATTGTGTCATAGCCTTTTGGCATAAAAATTCATAAGATTTTGGGCTAAGCTTGATAAGTCCTTGTGACTATAACCAAGTTTGAATAACTTGTTTTTTAATTTTTTTTGGAACATGATAAGAGTTCCGCCACTTTACTTTGAATTTTCTTAATAGGTATTATTGGGTTATCAAATCTTATTTGATAGTTAGTGAATTAAATCAAAATCCATGGTAATTAGAATTTTTTACATAAGGAGAAAAATGAATAATTTTTTTCTGTTTTGGTTTGTAATGAGTTTTGAAGAAGCTTTTAACTATCTTGGATATAGGATATTAAAATATCCAAAGTCCTCCCAAAATAGGTCCACCATTAAAGAAACCAATGTGGTCTGTTTGAATCAAAATGAAATAACCAAAAATGATTACCTTTAAAATTTAGGAAGAAAAAAGTCTTGAGCAGGCTTGTTGGTAGTCCTAATAAGCAAAAATTCTACAATAGTTGAATGTTGTTTTAAAGTCTTAAGGGAAAATATTTTAGTTTGTAAAGGTTTTGCCCCCATTCCAAAGGATGGATAATTATGTGGATTTTATATGGGGAATAGACTGAGTCTTTATGTTTTTCATCAAGGACAAAATCTTTGAAATTTGTTAAACCAGTCAATTCCAGTATTGCTTTATAACAAAGTAGGAGTTTTGTTAAATCTTATGATTTGAAATATAGTCTTGTGGAAAAAAACTTTGAAAAACTTTTAAAAGGATTTGGATTGTAAAACTCTTTTTCAATAACAATAATATTTTGAAAAGAGTTTTCTCAAAATATTTTGAAGATGATAAATTTATTAGTGATAAAACAATTTGAGAATTATTTGAAAAAATAACTATTTTGGAATCATTTTGAGAAAATTTTTTTGAGATGAAAATTCTCTTTTCTAAATTTATTGGAAAACAAGGTTAAAGAGTATACCTGTTTGGTTTAATCCAAAAATTGTGTTGTATCTTTTGAATCGCTTTGAAATTAGCTTATTATGATTTGAGACGATTGATCCTTTTTATCTCACGTTTTCTTTGAAGATTTTTGAATTTTTAAAAATTTTGGCTCTTGTTGGATTGGGTCTTCAGATTTTTGAAGATGCTTTTAGAGTGTCTGAATTACTTATGACAATTTTGTGAAGGTCTCAACCCATTTTTAAATTTGTAATTCTTAGGCCTTTAAATAGTATTTTTTTTTTATTAGGCTTCATTTTCTTCTTCCATTATATCTATCAAAGATTTGATGGGTTTTTGCCGAAGAGAATTTTGGAGTTTCTTTCTATTGGATTTTTTTTCCTTTGTTTTTATTTTTCCTCACCATTCTTTCACATATTTTAAAAAAAACTCTCTGCCTAAAAAATCATAAATAAGATTTGTATCTCCTTTAATAAATTTAATATCAAAGTAAATAATACTTAAAATAGTTTACCATCTGAAAAAAAATTTGTATAGATACAATGTTTTGAACATCTTTTTGTAAAACCTCTTTTACTGATTTATAATCAATACCAAGTTAAAATTTTTAATTGAATAATTCACTTTGAAGTTTTGTAATACATATGCTAACTGAAAGAATTACTTTTTAATGGTAGAATAATTCTTTTGACAGTCATTCTAACGTGCAGATATATATCGTACTATTTGCTCTTTGTCGTTTTTGACTTGTTTCAAGATAGCACCATATCATAATTCTAAAGCATCTGTTTCTATAACATTTAGTTAAATGGTCTGTTATATGCAAACATGAAATAGTTTAGATTTGTATTTTAATTTGTTGGTCTATCATGATATGGTCATTAGACCAAGGAACTAATTTTTTTTTAACTTATCATACAATGGCCTTGCTAGATATTTAACATTTAGATAAAAATCTAAGACAAAATTTAAACTTCCTAAAAACCTTTGTGGCTGGATTTTATCTAGAATCTTATGTGGGAATTTATTTGCAAATTGCAAAAATCTCTCAATAGGAGAAATTGTTCCTTTAGTAATATAATGATTAAGAAAATTAATTTTTGCTTAGAAAAGAGAAATTTTGGATTTTGAAACCACTAATATTTTTCTTAACAACATAGAAGAAGGTTTTTAAATGTTTGAAATGTTATGCAATTTACTCTGAAAAAAGATCAAAACATCATCAATATAAATAACAAAATTTTGAATAAGGATTAAAAATAGCAATCATGATTTGTTAAAATTCAGAAGTATTTTTCATTCCAAATGACATTAATGTCCATTCATATTGGGCAAAATGGATGATAAATGCAGTTTTTGTAATGATCTTTTGGATGAATTTGAATTTTCCAAATATCAAATTTCATATCAAACTTTAAAAAAAATATATGCAAAATGCAATTTTAATTTGAAGAAAATATTTTTTTGTTTGGAATGGAAAATTGTTCCATTTTAAGGTTTTTTAAAAGTTTGTAATTTATAAGTAATTTGGAGTGCCTCTTTCTATTTTCAAATTATAGTTGATATAAAAAGTTGTAGAACTCCAAGGTGACCTATATTTTTGGATCAAATATTTGGATTCTAAGTCTTGATTTTTTTTGCAATACTTTTCAAGGCCATGATTCATTTGAATAGGTCATGGTTTAGTTGGAATTTATTTTCTAAAAAAAATATTTTCATGCGATAAATCTGTAACATCCGGCAAGTAGAGCCTAGTTAATAACATGGTTTAGAGAAGTCATAAATGTATTTTAAGAGTTGGTTTAAAGGAAAGAGAAAAAATAAAAGAAAAGTGAAGAGATATGTACGATCGTGATTGATGTTTTGAGATGCGAAACCTAGAGAGAAGCAAAAGAAAGTTTTGTTCTTCAAAAGGTAGACCTAGAGAAGGGATAGGAGTTTGAAACTTATCATCTAAGTTGTGTTTGCTTCATTTCTGATAAAGAATTATGTTTCTCATTATTCTTTACAAGTTCTCATAGCCTTAACATATCTATAATACTTTTTGATATAATTAAGATTAAACCCAATTATACCAAAAGATACTATAATGCACATGAATTAAAACGCCATAATTTTTAAAACTTTCATGCACTATGACCATGATGACTTAACAAGATAAAATCATTCTTAAAAAATACGTGAAATCAAGATCAAAATAAATAAAAGTTTAATATAAATCACATGGGCATTCACGAGCCCAAGATTTTATAAAATGAGTAGTTATAAAATTACATGTCTCTGAAATACAGCATGTAAAGGTATAACTATCTAACCCATAGCAAAACAACCAAAATAAGATATACCTTGTATCACCCACCCTGAATGTATATCCTCGATTCTGATCACTAGGCATCCTCTTCTGTCGGTCCACCCCTAAGCTCCAAACCTACTCATGAAAAGTCTATATGCTAAGCAACTCATACCTAGTGGTTGATAACAACGTGCAAGACATACAATAATATATAAAATAATATGCATGATATACTTTTCCAGCTATTATGTTGACTTACCTTGAAGTTTATACATGCACTAGCTCATATACTACATGACATACTATCAAAATTATATATATATATATATATATATATATATATATAAAATGCAAAATACCACATGACATCTCAAAGAATCTATCAATGTCATACACATATTTATTACATATAAAATTTATCAAGTATCTTACCTTTCTCACCTTACTCATAACTAGAATAAAATAGATATGGGTAACTTAACCCACCGATGCGCTCTGTCCACTAACCTATTGGCTTTAAAATATATAGCTCACCGAAATGCTCTGTCCGCTAACCTCTTGACCTTCAAATATATAATCCACTGAGTTGCTTTGTCCGCTAATCTCTGGGTCTTCACAATCTATAAATCACTGAGGTGCTCTGTCCACTAACCTCTGGCCTTTTATAATATACGACCAACAAAAGTCACTTGGTACCAAACTCTCCCCATAATGGCATGCCATCTATCCTAACTCTAGTTCTAGTCAGAGTATTGGGCTTACAATGTTACCACACATATATTCATATTATCCATTACCATATTTTATATAAATCTCATGATTTCTACAATCATTTTTTTAAACATATATTTTCATACCATACTATAACCATGCAATTGAAGCCTACCGTCTCACAACGAATCAATTTAGATTCAAAAACAAACATATAAATTTTTTCATCACAAATAGCTTCATGCCCATGAATAATTATTCATGGTCGTGAAACACTGCTTTACGAGTAGTCTCCCCTGTGAAAAAAGTCTATATGCTAAGCAACTCATACCTAGTGGTTGATAACAACGTGCAAGACATACAATAATATATAAAATAATATGCATGATATACTTTTCCAGCTACTATGATGACTTACCTTGAAGTTTATACATGCACTAGCTCATATACTACATGACATACTATCAAAATTATATATATATATATATATATATATATATATATATATATATATATATATATATATATATATATATATATATATAACACATGACATCTCAAAGAATCTATCAATGTCATACACATATTTATTACATATAAAATTTATCAAGTATCTTACCTTTCTCACCTTACTCATAACTAGAATAAAATAGATATGGGTAACTTAACCCACCGATGCGCTCTGTCCACTAACCTATTGGCTTTAAAATATATAGCTCACCGAGATGCTCTGTCCGCTAACCTCTTGACCTTCAAATATATAATCCACTGAGTTGCTTTGTCCGCTAATCTCTGGGTCTTCATAATCTATAAATCACTGAGGTGCTCTGTCCACTAACCTCTGGCCTTTTATAATATACGACCAACAAAAGTCACTTGGTACCAAACTCTCCCCATAATGGCATGCCATCTATCCTAACTCTGGTTCTAGTCAGAGTATTGGGCTTACAATGTTACCACATATATATTCATATTATCCATTACCATATTTTATATAAATCTCATGATTTCTACAATCATTTTTTTAAACATATATTTTCATACCATACTATAACCATGCAATTGAAGCCTACCGTCTCACAACGAATCAATTTAGATTCAAAAACAAACATATAAATTTTTTCATCACAAATAGCTTCATGCCCATGATTAATTATTCATGGTCGTGAAACACTGTTTTACGAGTAGTCTCCCCTGTGAAATAAGTCGTGATCTAACCCATGAATCAGCTCAGCACACGTTCACAGTCCAGGTCACTTTGTCACGAGCGTGAACCAAACTGTAAACCCAATGGTGAATCTATCTATGAACGGATCTGCTTCAGAAATAAAAATGTATTTCACGACATTCACACCCGTGAACCACCCTTAACGATCGTGAATCTGTAAAATTTTTCAAAAAAATATAGTATCACAAATCATGTCATTTCCATATGAAATACTCACTATAATTGACCAATGTCAACCATCTTATCAATATTTTAGCATGCAATCGAGCTATATATCATAACCATATCATCTCTAATCATCAACATTAATCACAAACGATCCTCAAACATCTCAATCTAACCAATCTTATACAAAATTTTCATCATGCATATTAACCCCATATTTCATAATTTATCTACTCATTTATCATTTAAGTAATGCATTTAAAGTAAATAATACAGAAAACACAAAGAAATGGCTTTAAGTGTTGTTATGTATAAACCTTATACTTATGATGGAAATTGGTTAAAACTTGATCTCTTCAAGTTTGTCCTCTCCCTTGAGATGGACTTCCAGCACTCTCTCCAGGTCTTAGCAAGATGAAGAAACATCATTTTAGCTTTTGAAAAATGAACCAAGGTCCAAAAAAGAAAAACTGAGTTTTTTTCCTAAACTCTCAACCTCCCTCTTCTCACTTTTCTTTCTCACTTTTTCCTTATGAAATACTGATCTTTCAACTTTTCCAATGGAAGAAGATAGAGTATGGAGGAAAAAGAAGATGAAATTTATGTGTTTGACTGGTTAACAGAGAGTGAGAAGCAGATTTAAAGGGGATGGTAGAGAGAAAACGTGACTGACTCATAAGCTCTGTTTGCCTAGGCTTCACTATTGTGACTCAACTCTCCTTCACAGTCGTAAAACAAATCTTCACGACCGTAAATAACTTTATCATGACTGGGTACTAAAATCCAATATTCACGATCGTGACACCCATTGTCACGGGTATGAAACAATATATTTCAACAACCCTTAACCTCCAAAACTTCACTTAATCCCCCAACCCTATCATTAACTAAGAACATAACCGTAAACCCAACAATGAAGTTGCCTGTGAACGAGTATGCTTCAGTAATAAAAATGTATTTCACAACATTCATGTCTGTGAACCCACCCTTCACGACCGTGAATCTGTAAATTTTTCTTGAAAAATAGAGCATCACAAATCATGTCATTTTCACATGCAATACTCACAATAGTTGACCAATGTAACCACCCTATCAACATTTCAGCATGCAATCAAGCTATCTGTCACAACCATATCATCTTTAATCATCAACATTAATCAGAAACGATCGTCAAACATCTCAATCTAACCAATCTCATACAAAATTTTCATCATACATATTAACCTCATATTTCACAATTTATCTACTCATTTATCATTTAAGTCATGCATTTAAAGCAAATAACATATAAAATACAAATAAATTGCTTTAAGTGTTATTATGTACAAACCTTACACCTATGATGTAAATTGGTTAAAGCTCAATCTCTTTAAGTTTGTCCTCTCCCTTGAGATGGACTTTCAGCACTCTCTTCAGGTCCTAGCAAGATGAAAAAAATGTCCTTTTAGCTTATGAAAAATGAACCAAGGTACAAAAAAGAAAAAAAAAATAAGTTTTGTTTCTAAACTCTTAACCTCCATCTTCTCACTTTTCTTTCTCACATTTTTCTTACGAAATACTGAACTTTCAACTTCTCCAATTGAAGAAGATGGAGTATGGGGGAAAAAGAAGATGAAATTTGCATGTTTGGTTGGTGAACAGAGAGTGGAGAGCGAATTTAAAGGGGATGATGGAGAGGAAACATGACTTCCTCACCAGCTCTGTCTGCCCAGGCTTCACTGTTGTGACTCATCTTTCATAGGCATGAGTCTCTCCTTCACGGTCGTAAAGCAAATCTTCAAGGGTATAAATAACTTTATCATAATTGGGTACTAAAATCCAATATTCACGACCGCGACACCTATTGTCACGGGTGTGAAATAATATATTTCAGCAACCCATAACCTCCAAAACTTCACTTAATCCTCAACTCTCTTACTAACTAAGAACATAACCGTAAACCCAACAATGAAACTGCCTGTGAATGGGTTTACTTCAGCAATAAAAATATATTTCACGATATTCACGCCCGTGAACCCACCTTTCACAGCCGTGAATCTGCAAATTTTTTCAAAAAAATATAGCATCACAAATTATGTCATTTCCACATGCAATACTCACTATAGTTGACCAATGTCAACCACCCTATCAATATTTTAACATGCAATCAAGCTATCAATCACAACCATATCATCTCTAATCATCAACATTAATTAGAAATGATCCTCAAACATCTCAATCTAACCAATCTCATACAAAATTTCCATCATGTATATTAACCCCATATTTCACAATTTATCTACTCATTTATCTTTTAAGTCGTGTATTTAAAGCAAATAACATAGAAAACACAAAGAAATTGATTTAAGTGTTGTTATGTACAAACCTTACACCTATAATGGAAATTGGTTAAAGCTTGATCTCTTCAAATTTGTCCTCTTCCTTAAGATGGACTTCTAGCACTCTTTCCAGGTCCTAGCAAGATGAAGAAATGTCTTTTTAGCTTTTGAAAAATGAACCAATGTCCAGAAAATAAAAACTAAGTTTTTTCTAAACTCTCAACCTCCCTCTTCTCACTTTTCTTTCTCAATTTTTCCTTATGAAAGACTGATCTTTCAACTTCTCCAATGGAAGAAGATGGAGTATGGAGGGGAAAAAAGATGAAATTTTCATGTTTGGTTGGTTAACAAAGAGTGAGGAGCGGATTTAAAAGGGATGGCAAAAAGGAAATGTGACTGCCTCACCAGCTCTATCTGCCTAGGTTTCACTGTCGTGACTCCTATTTCACAGGTGTGAGCCTCTTCTTCACAATCGTAAAGAAAATCTTCATGGCCGTAAATAACTTTATCACGGCTGGGTACTCTAATTTGATATTTACGACCGTGACACCCATTGTCACGAGGGTGAAACAGTATATTTCAGCAACCCTTAACCTCCAAAACTTCACTTAATCCCCAACTTTCTCACTAACTAAGAATATAACTTATAGGTCATAATTACAGGCATTGCATTTTTCTCCTCCTTAGGATATTTTGTCTTTGAAATTACCTATCATTACATCTCAAAACAACTGAGGATATTGTGCTCTCATCACTTTCACATTTTTCCATGTTGCTTCTTCAACTGTATTGCTCTTCCATAACACTTTCACTAGCGATACTCACTTTTTCATGAGCTTCTTTACCTCATAAGATAATATCTTGATTGGTTCCTCTTTGAAAGTCAAGTCTAGTCTCAACTCTATGTTCTCAGCTGTGATTATGTGGGAAGGATCTGACCAATACCTTCTCAATATGGATACATGAAGGACATTGTATATTTTACTCAACTCTGGTGGAAAGACAAGTATATACACAACTAATCCAATCCTCTCTAGGATCTCATAGGGTCCAATGAATCTAGGGCTCAACTTGCCATTTTTTCAAATCTGAGAACCTTCTTACATAGAGATACTATGAGAAACACCTTGTCTCCCACTAAGTACTCCACATCCTTTCTTTTGAGGTCCGCATAGAATTTCTGTTTATCAGAAGCTGCTTTCAGTCGATCTTTAATGATCTTTACTTTCTCTTTTGTCTCTTGTACCAAATTTGGACCCATTAACTTTCTCTCACTGAGCTCAACCCAACACAACAGTGTTGGACATTTTCCACTAAAAAGTGCTTCATACAAAACCATCTGAATATTAGATTAGTAACTGTTGTTGTATGCAAACTCTATTAATGGTAGATATCTATCCCAACTTTCCTCAAATTATATCACACAATACCTCACCATGTCTTCCAAGATATGGATAACTCTTTCTGACTGACCATCTATCTGGGGATGGAAAGTCGTGCTAAAGTTGAGCTTGGTACCCAAAGCTCACTGTAGATTACCCCAAAACTGAGATGTGAACCGCAGATCTCTATCTAAAATACTAGAACTCCATGAAGACGCACTGTCTCACCCATACGACATTGTATTTCTTCAACATCAATGACAATCCAATCATAAAATCTATAGTGATTCTCCCATTTCCATTCTGAAATTGTGATATGCTGTAGTAAGCCTGAAGGTACATGATGTTCAGCCTTTACCTGCTGACATGTAAGATATCTAATTGTAAACTCTATGATGTCTTTCTTCATCCTTGACCACCAAAGTTCTGATACATCTTGTTACTCTCTGGGTGCATTGCAAATCTAGTCTTATGAGCCTCTCTCATAATCCTTTGTCTCAACTCTGAGACATCTGACACACATTACCTACCTTGGTAGTGTAAACTAACATCTCGCTCGACTAAAAAACCCGTTCTTTCCCCCTTAGAGATCAAAATGACTAACTCCACTAGTTTGTCATCAAGTTTTTGTGCATCTCTAATCTTTTGACCCAAGGTTTGTCGAATGTGCAACTCTGCCATAGTTTTCCTATTGAGCGCATAAGCCATCACATTGGCCTTCCCTGGATGATAATCAATTATATAGTTATAATCTTTTATCAACTCCAACTATCTTCTCTGTCTTAAATTCAAATCTCATTGTGTAAGAAGATACTTTAAACTATTATGATCAATGTAGATGTAACATTTCTCTGTATATAGATAATGATGACATATCTTCAATGTAAAGACAATGGCCTCTAACTCTATATCATGCGTCAAGTAGTTCTTCTCATGAGACAACTTTCCTTTTTGCATTAACACGTAACTCAATTTGTTATGTGATGCATCACTGTAAATCACATATTCCTTGTTCGGAATCGACTGTGTCAATATTGAAGCTTTTGTCACAAGACTTTTAAGCTGATCAAAACTGTTATGGCACTTGTCTGTCTAGTCAAACTTGATATTCTTCAACAATAACCTAGTCAATGGAGAAGCAATCATAGAAAACCCCTTGACAAACCTTCTAGAGTACCTCGCTAAGTCGAGAAAACTCCTGATCTCGGTAACATTCTATGGGGGTTTCCAATCCAAGATTGTCTCAATGTTACCTGGATCCGTTATAATCCCATCGGCCGATATCACATATCCAAGAAAGCCAACCTCATCTAGCCAAAACTCACACTTAGAAAGCTTGACATATAACTTCTACTCCCTAAGAGTATGCAAAACTCTTTTCAAATGATATTCATGTTCCTTATTGTTTCTTGAATACACCAAGATTTTATCTATAAACACCATGATAAACTGATCTAAAAATGGTTTGAAGATCTGGTTCATCAGATCTAAGAGCTGCTGAAGCATTGGTCAACCCAAATGGCATAACCAAGAACTCATAATGATCATACCTGCTTCTGAAAGTTGTCTTCTATACATCACCCGCCTTGATTCTCAACAAATGGTACCTCGATCTCAAGTCAATCTTAGAGAATACCTCTGCACCTCTCAACTGATCAAAAATATCATCAATTTGTGGTAAGGATTCATGTTCTTAATGGTCACCCTGTTCAATTACCTATAGGTTATGCACAACCTCATAGACTCGTCTTTCTTCTTGACAAATTATATCGGTGCACCCTATAGAGAGATACTCAGTCTAATGAAGCCCTTATCTAGTAGTTCCTATAACTGTGCATTTAACTCATTCATATCTGATGGAGCCATTTGATATGGTACCATTGATATAAGAGTTGTACCCGGAATAAACTTAATTGAGAACTTTATCTCTCTTTTTGGAGGTAGCCTTTGTAACTCATTGGGAAACACATTTGGGAACTCTTCTACTATTGGAATATCCCTAAGATCTGAGCTCTCCCTCATGCTGTCAATTATGCGAGATAAATAGGTCTCACACCTCTTTCTAATCATCTTTTGTGCCTTCATCATATAGATGATCTTCATTTATTGTGAGGATCTCTCCCCCCAAACAACCACTATCTCATTTTTCTGCGTTCTTAATTTTGTCATCTTCATCTTGTAGTTCACTACTGCACGATGTCGAGATAGCCAATCCATACCTAGGATAACATTATACTCATGAAAGGACAACTTAATCAAGTCTACCATAAACTCTTTCCCTCGAACCATAATTGGACAATTATTATACACCTAGTTTACCACTGTGCTATGCCCCAAAGGGCTAGTCGTCTCTATCTCATAATTTAATCTCTTTGCTAACATGCTATACCGCTTAGCTATATTGGTACATATATAAGAATATGTGGAACTTTGATCTATTAAAGAAATTAAAATTGAGTCAAAGAGAAAAAATGTACTAAGAACCATGTCCAATGCATTCGAATTCTCTTTGGCCCTTATAGCATAGGCCCTCGCTGATGCTCTACTAGGTCCTGGCCTCTTCACTATCCTTGATACGGTCGGTCTAAATCCATCTCTACATGAACTAACCTGTCCCTGACCCCTGACCCCTGAGACTGAGTGAGAGCCTTCACCATTTGTAATAGACAGTCTCTCTTAATATGATCTCGAGACCCACACCTATAGCAAGACTTGGTGCATCCCCAAACATTCTCCTCTATGCATCCTTCAACACCCTGTACACTGTGGTACTGTCTCTCTCTGTGTTTGAGGCTGACTGCTGGCAACAGTGGAAAATGTCACTAAAAATAGTACTTGTCTGGTGTACCCCGTCTAACCCTGACCTTGTCCACATCCTCTAGACTAGAAGGATCCAAAACCAGTGTGAGCCTTCTTGCTCAATTATTGTGTGACACTGTATTTTGACCTTTTGAAGTCTCTTCTAGAAGACTCCTCAGCCTTCTTCATCTTTACCATCTTCTCTATAGCAATTGAAGAAGATACCAACCTTGTGAAGTCCTCATTCTATTATGAGATCACATAGAACACAATCTCATCTCTCATACTATCCTCAAACTAATGACACTTGTCCATCTCATTCCCAATGATACTGATCGCATACCTGCTCAACTGGGTAAACCCTCTCTCATATACTGTAACAATCATGTTTCCCTGTTGCAAGTTCAAAAACTCTCATTTTTCTCATCTATATACGCCTTCGACACATAGTATTTCTTAAACTCTGCCATAAAGAAATACTAGATAATCGACTCTGGAATCTGTGATTTCTACAAACCGATTTCCACCAATCATAGGCATGCTCCTAGAGAGGTGAAATAACATACCTAATCTTATACTTCTTGACACAATCCATCTCCTCAAAGACTCTCTCAGACTTTTATAACCAGAACTCAACAGCTGCTAAATAATCCTTAACACCACCAATGAAGTCTATAACCTTATAATTCCTTAGTCGGTCTATCTGAACTCTACATCTCGATGATGGTTGAGGAGGTGGTGGTGGTGGTGGAGGAGGTGGTGGTGATGGCATAGCTTGTACTAACTACTGCACCAGAGCAGCAAGATTTTGCATCAATGGATCTTATGTTTGATTCGATTGACCAACCATCAGCTACTGTAAATGAGGTGCACCAGCAAACCCTTGCACACTAGTCTGGCTCGGCTGATTCTGAGCCTTAACATCTAGAGGACTGTTACTTTCGGTCGTGTCATATGGATCGATCTCCATACTCATTCATTAGCCTGCACATCGATAGAGAATAACCCACATCAGAATCATACAAGATAACACTCGCACACGTGATACACTCACCCAACCTAGGTTCAAAACTGTCTAAGCCTAGGTTCTGATCCTACTAAATGTAACACCTTTCGATATAATTAAAACTAATCCCAATTATACCAAAAGATACTACAATGCATATAAGTTAAAATGTCATAATTTTTAAAACTTTCATGCTCCATATCCATGATGACTTAACAAAATAAAAACATTCTTAAAAAAATGAAATCAAGCTCAAAATAAATAAAAGTTTAATACAAATCATACAGGTATTCATAAGCCCAAGGTTTTACAAAATGAGTATTTATAAAACTACATGTCTGAGAAATACAACATGTAAAACTATAGCTATCCAACCTATAACAAAACAACCCAAATAAGATACACCGTGTATCACCCACCCCGAATGTATATCCTTGACTCTAATTACTGGGCGTCCTCTTATGTCGGTCTTCCTCTAAGCTCCAAATCTGTGCATGGAAAGTCTATATGTTAATCAACTTGTGCCTAGTGGTGCATAACAATATGCAAGACATACAATAACATATAAAATAATATGCATGATATACTCGCCAATCTACTATGACGACTTGCCTCGAAGTCTGCATATGCACTAACTCGTATACTACATGATATGCCATTAGAATTATATATATATAATGTACAACACCATAAGGCATCTCAACAATCTTTCAGTGTCATACACGTGTTTATTACACATAAAATTTATTAAGTATCTTACCTTTGTCCACCTTACTCATAACTAGACTAAAATGAAAATGGGTTAGTTAACCCCCCAAGGTGTTTTGTCTACTAACCTCTGCGCTTTAAAATATATAATCCACCGAAGCACTCTATCCGTTAGCCTCTGGGCCTTCAAATATATAACCCACTAAGATACTCTATTTGCTAACCTTTGGGCCTTCACAATATATAACCCACTGAGGCACTCTGTCCGCTAACCTCTTGGCTTTCACAATATACGACCAATATAGGTCACTCGGTACCAAACTCTTCCTTCAATGGCATGCCATTTATCCTAACTCTAGTCCTAATCAGAATATTGAGCTTATAATGTTACCACACATATATTCATATTATCCATTACCATATTTTATATAAATCTCATGATTTTCACAATTATTTTTTTCAACATATATTTCTATACCATGCTATAAGCATGCAACAGAGTCCTATCACCTCACAACAAATTAATTTAGATTAAAAAACAAACATATAATTTGTTTTAATCATAAATAGCTTCATGCCTATGAATAATCGTTCACAGCCATGAAGCATTACTTCACCGGTAATCCCCTCCGCGAAACAAGCTGTGATCCAACCCGCGAATGAACACATGTTTATGACCGTGATCACCCCATAACGGGTGCAAACCAAACCGTGAAGTTACCCATGAACGGGTTTTCTTCAGCAATAAAAATGCAATTCACGCTTGTGAACCCACCCTTCATGACCATGAATTTGGAAAATTTTCCAGAAAAATAGAGCATCACAAATCATGTCATTTTCACATGAAATATTCACTATGGTTGACCAATGTTAGCCATTCTATCAACATTCCAGCGTGCATTCAAGCTATCTATCACAACCATATCATCTCTAATCATCAACATTAATTAGAAACGATCCTCAAATATGTCAATCTAACCAATCTCATACAAAATTCCCATCGTGCATATTAACTCAATATTTCACCATTTATCTACTCATTTATCATTTAAGTCATGCATTTAAAGCAAATAGCACATAAAACACAAAACAATTGCCTTAAGTGTTGTTATGTACAAACCTTACACCTAGGATGGAGATTGGCTAAAGCTTGATCTTTTCAAGCTTGTCCTCTCTCTTAAGATGGACTTCCAACACTCTTTCCAAGTCATAGTAAGATGAATAAATGTCCTTTTAGCCTCTGAAAAAAGAACCAAGGTTCAGAAAAAGAAAAACCAAACTTTTCTATAAACTCTCAACCTCCATCTTCTCACTCTTCTTTCTCACTTTTCCCTGATGAAAACACTGTTCTTCCAAGATTCTCTAATGGAAAATATGGAGTCTAGAGGAAGAAGATGATGAAATTTGTGTGTTTGGTTAGTTAACAGAAAGTGGAGAGCAAATTCAAAAGGGATGGCAGAGAAAAAAATGTGACTATCTCACCTACTCTATCTGCCCAGGTTTCACGGTCGTGATTCCTCTTTCACGGGTATCAGTCTATCCTTCATGGTTGTGAAATAACTCTTCACGATCGTGAATAACCTTATCATGGTTGAGTACTAAAATTCGATATTCACAATTATGACACCCATTATCATGGGTGTGAAACAACAGATTTCAGCAACCCTCAACCTCTAAAACTTCACTTAATCCCCAACTCTTTCATTAATGAAAAACATAACTTACAGACCCTAATTATGGGTGTTACAATGTCTAACTCATTTTTGGTAGAGATCCATTTCCAAGTGGGTTAGGGTTTAGTTTAAACTTGCATTTTTATGGTTAAAGACTTTCATTTAAGCCTGATTAAGGTTATAGTATATGTTATAAATGAGTTAAGTGAGATTAAGGTTGTAAAAAGGGTTTAAAGTTAATGGTTTATAGATGTTGATAGAGTTGTGTTATATATGATAGGAGTTAGAAGAGAATGAGGTAAAACCCACCAAAAGGACAAACAAGGTTAAGTAAGGCTTGATTTTTAAGGCTCCATTAGAGTTATGTATATATATGCCTTTAAATTCCCAAAGTTGTGGCATGTTGTCCATTAAATGCTTATGAATGTTATAAATATTGATTGTTGGTTATGATGAGCATGAAAGTAGTAGTTAATGCCATGATTATATAAGTATTTAGATATGGAATGTTAACTATGCCTTATATGGGCATTTATGATGCTCTAATGGGAAATTGTGTTTAAATGACTAGTTAATAAGAAAATTGAATTATGATGCCTTTAATGGTTGGAAGAGGTAAGTATGGATGCTTAAATGTATTTGGAATCATAAATACTTGTTAGGATAATTAATGAGCATAAAAAGGAAAAATTGAGTGATTATGTGTTTAATTGATGTTATAACATGATTAATGCATAAATGTTAAAAGTATTGATAGGAAGAGGTGGTCATCAGATAACCATTAGAGTCTTGTATATGTTTTGCATTGAATGTCTTATTTTCTGATTGAAATGCTGAAAAATCCAGATTTATGCTTATGACATAGAGTTCACGGTCGTGAATTATCAATCAAGAACTACCCATTTCAGGCAAGATGTGTCACAACTTGAGTCACCACTTGACTTAGGGTCATGAATCATGACATTTATGTCTGTGACTAATTCCTCACATCCATGAAGAAATGTACAATTTATGGACTTAAGCTTTTACGACCAAGTTCACGGGTAGAGGTACCTATGAATGAACCTTCATGACCATGAACATATAGTTCACACCCATGACTCATGTTTAAAATGTTATATGTTGTTTTCTTCTATGATTTCAATATGATGATTATGCATATGTTTCTATAATGGTATGAAATGAATAGAAAACACATGATTATATGACTATTCATGCATATATGATACGTGGTGAAATTTTACATTATTCAAAGGTTTATGCTTTAAGATAAATGTTTTATATATGAGTACAACAAATATTATTTGAATAAATAAAGTCCATACTCGATACTGGGACTAGAAGTAGGAGAGGTGACATGCCTTTAAAGGAGTTTTCGGTACCGTAGTGATATGTTACAATTATTCTTTCAAAGATAATGTAGCTTAAACTCTGGGAGTGACCTTGATCCTATAACCGCATGCCAAAGATATATGTTTACTCAATCAAAATGGCTTAAGCTCTAGGAGCACTTTTGACTTGAGCAGCTCAAATAAGCACACATAATTATATACAGTGGTGACTTAAGATCAGAGTGCGCCCCTGTTCACAATCCATATTCAAATAGTCCATGTAGAGACTTGCTAAGCAATTATATTAAAGTAATTAATAAATATTATACAATGCTAATGATGTAATGAAACATATATATGATGGAAAATGACTGATATATTATATGTTGTAAATACAATGATTATCCACCTATGCATAATTCAAAGACTTAATATTTTATGTGTTCCATAAGGTAAAGCATAACATATGATATGATGATTTCTTTGTCATGCCTCGATGTATTATATGATGCCATGATCCTGAAGTGATGTATACATATACAAATTGAATTTTTATGCCTATATGTACAACTAAACTTTCAGTAGCTTAGAATGTAAATGTTTACCCATACAGGTCGGAGTCTAGTAGATAGAGTGAAAGTTAATCTAGAGAAGTCAATCCAAAATTAGTGACAACAAAACAAACTTGATATGGGTCAGTGATATATGTCATATTTCGCATTTTTGTACATGACATATGGGATGAGATTTATTTATATTTGTACATGTCTTTTATATTTAAAAAAATATTTAATTTTGTTAAAACTATGTATTTTTGTAAACATCTGGCACATTGAGCTGAACTTAATATATATATATATATATATATATATATATATATATATATATATATATATATATATATATATAATGATGTTCCTTTGGATCAAAAAATTTTCGTTACATATGTGATGTATATGGTTCAACAAGTTTATATAAAAAAAAGTTTATATGACAAGTAGTTTCAATAAAAAGAAAAGTTTTAAAATTTTCACATGTTTTCCGCAATAAGTACATATGTCTTTTGCTTATTTAGTTGGGTTAATCCTGATTAGATGAGATAGTACTACAAAATCTACCATATGTTATTTTCTGTCCCTAAAAGCATTTGGTAAATTACCATAATTACCATTTTCAACTTGTTTTTGAAAATACGAAATCCTTTGTTTTATCAAATAATCTTAGTTTTTTTTTTCAATTTTGAGAAAACGAAACATCTTGTTGTAAATATTGTAGATGTTTTTATTTTCCTTTCACAAACAATTTATCTCATTTTCATAAAATGAATATGCTTTTAAAAAATTGAGATTTTTTGCTTTGGTTTTCAAATGAAAGGAAAAACAAGTTTTGAATTTTTTTTTTATTTCAAAAAAACTACTATAATAGTTAACATAATAGAGAATTATTATATTGATAAAAGGTATCCCTAAAATGACACTATTATTTATTTCTTTTAATAAAACAAAATGTGTTTTTATTGAAAATTTTTCATTTGTAATAGAAGCTTCAGTTTTAAATATGATTGACAAAGTTCAATTATTTACGGTAACTAAAGTATGTTTTGGAAAATTTGAAAATGTTTTGAAAAAATACATTCTTTGATGCAATTTAAATTTGCATCTGCATAAAAACAAAAAAAGAGGCTATACTATCAATTTTGAAATCTTATAAAAAAAAACAAGTATGATTTGAATCAAGTACTTTTGCAAGGTTATTTCCCTCAAAACAAAAAGAAAAATCTTCAGGAAGTTTTTCTAAATTTTCAATTTTTTGTTATCTTCTTCATTAATCAATTATTCTTTGTCAAAACTTAAAAGAAAGGTTTTGAAGAACTTGGTTGCTTTGAATTTGGTTATTTTTTAAATTCTTCAAATGTATTTTTATTTGTTTAATCTTTTATTGAAAAGATTGAATATTGTAGGTGGTGGTTGTGAAACCTGTTGCTTTTCTAATATTTTTGGTAGATCATATGTTTTTGGACTAACCAATGAGGAGGATTTTTGAGTTTTTGAAAAATCTGTGGTTTTCCTGAAAAGACTTTATGAGTTTTTGAAACAGTTCTTTTTAATGTTGGAAAATCTGTATTTGGTCGATTATCTCAAGGATGAAATTTTGATCTTTGATGACAACATTTAGAGACTTTGAACTATTTATTTTTCTAAGCTAGAATGATTAAGTTTTGCTAATTCATCAAACTATAAGGGGTTCTTGTTCTCATAAGATTTTGAACCCTCAGGCTCACTATTCAAAGTTTTTAGAAGAACTTCTATTTTGTTTACTAGTTTTTCATCTAATTGGAGTTCATTGATCATTTTACTAAGTCTACAATATTTGGAAATATGATTAGGTTTGTCACACTTATAAAAGGTAATAGATTTGGATTTGGATTTGGCTTGAAATTTTGTAGGCATTTTAAAAGAGCTCTTTTAAAAGTGGATTTGGGCTTTTATAATTTTCTTCTTTATAAGGCTTAGAAGAGAATTTTCATTTGAGTTTTTTTATAGGTTTTGGTTTTGAACAAGTGCCTTGGTAGGTTTGATGTATATTTGAAGTAGAGAACTCAAATGTTTTACAAAAGGAACCTAAATCTTGTTTGGTTTTCTTCATCTCCCACTTGAGATGTTTTTGGAGTTTCAGATCTTGTATATTTTTAAAGCTTCTTTTTGTATAAGACTTATCAATTCATCATAAGTGAGCTAATAATCATAAGGGATGGAATTATCAAAAACTTATTTGATATTATTTCTAACACGATCACCTAATAGTGTAGGTAGACCTGCTAAAAGTTTCTCTTTTCAAAAGGGTTGATATGAATCTTTTTTAAGCATAAATTTAGTTAGGAAAGTATTTTTATAATATTGAAATCTGATAACCTTTTCACCTAAAATTTTACAATGAGCTTTGAATTTTTATCCTTCATATGCCAAGGATCACCAATGAAATATAGACTGATATTCAAATTAAGGTTGCAATGGCATTAGGGATAGAATTTTCCAATTCATATAGAATGAGAGTTTCATTTTGTTTTGTCTGGATACTTTCTAGGACCTCTATTTACTGTTGTGGAATAAGATAAAAATCTCATTAACCTTTTAACTGACAAAAAAAATCCTGCAATGAGAAGTTCTATTATAGCTCTATTAAGTGTATTTGTTTCAATTTTGTAAACATTGGATATCATAGTCATTTATTGTAGAATACCAAGAATGTTGTATTCAAACATACCCTTTACATTTCATTCATACACAGTAGATGTACTAAAGTTGGTTTGGTTTCGAATATTTGGTTTATTTTCTAAATCTATATTTAAGGGTTCTTGTGGTAAGAAAAGATGATGTTTTTGGCCACTAGAATATATTTAACTTCATTTTTTAAAGATCGTTTGGTGTAGTTCATTGTTAGATCTTGATCTTTTATTTATAACATTGACACTTATATTTTTTGGTATATCAGGAACAATAGGAGTAAAGGAAAAAGACTATTCAATTCTACTGAGTTGGTTCCTATGAGTTTGGATAAACTTGGATTTATTGTCTTTAAACTATAATTTGCTTGTTTTGGAAAGCTGAAAAGGTTTGAAGAATGAACTTTTAAGTTTTAGATTATTGATCTTTTATTTAGGACATTGATACTTTAATTTTTTGGTATATTAAGAGCAACGAGAATAGAGAAAGTAAATTGTTATATTCTACTGAGCTGGTTCCTAAGAGTTTAGATAAACTCGGATCTATTGTCTATGAACTATTGTTTGTTTGTTTTGTAAAGTTGAAAATATTTGAAGACTTGGTTTAGACTTGTTTGTTTTGTAAAGTTGAAAAATTTGAGTGAAATTGAGGTTGGAAAGTGAAAAAAATAATTTATAGTGTATAATTGGGCCTAAATGGGTTGGACTTTATTTGACCCAATCCCACCCAACTTAGACCACTATAAATAGACTCAAAAATCAGAATTATCTAGAGAGAATTTTTTAACTCATTCTTCCCCAAATCCTCCCTCTTGGCCGAGACTTGCTTCCCACTTTTCTCTTTCAATTTTCTTCAATTTCTTCACTTTTTAACTTCAAAATCAACCACCCAAAAATAATTTCAGCCTTTCTAGTAGCTAATAGAAGTTTTTAATCTTCATTTGGAAGTAAAGTGGAAGGAAATCAAATGAGAAAAGTTATGATTCAAAATTGAGGTTCAAGAGAAGAACAAGGTGCTTCCAAGGAAAAGACAAAATAAAAAGAAGTTTAGGAAAAGGAAGCTTAGGAAGACCAAAATAAGCAATTAAGGTTAGTGATTTCATAATTTACTTATTTCTATTAATTAAGCATGATTTAGGATTATAAAAATTTAGAAAATTGTGTGTTTTGCATGTAATTGCTAATTAATGCTTAAAACATGATTAAGGAATTATTAAAAGTGAATTAGAATATTTAATTTCAATTAAAAAAATTAATTAGTGAAAATTGTAAAATATGACCTTATTATGTGAAAAATGAATATAAGAAATTAATATTTTCTTTACTAATTAAATGAAAATTTAGTCATGAAATGCATGAAAATATGATTTTAAATGTGTAAAAATTTAATGAAAATTTTTAAGTTAAATATTGAATAATTTTCTATTTATTGATGATATTATGTATGAAACGAAAAATGATGAATAAAATATATTTAGTGAGTTTATAACTTAATTGATTATCCATAATGAAATATTGATATATTAGAATAAAAAATGTGAAAAAATTTGGTAGTGAAAAAATTGTTATGAAAGAATAAAATATTAAGTGATTAATAATGTAAAAATAATAGAATTTATGATTTTAATAGAAATTGAATTGAAGAAATAAAATAATGTCATTAGTTATTTTTCTGATGGTTAAATCTAGTCCATAATATAATTGGCTAGCCATAGGGATGTCATTACCACGGTGCGAGTCATGACGACTCGCTTATGTAGGCCAATGATGGTCTACTTCAGTGTAGTACTCGAGTAATTATTCAGAATTACTATTCAATGTAGTGGACTTTTGGGTCTATGTTCTATGTATCTAGTTCAAAGATTTTCTATCGGATGTAAACTTGGGGCAAATGTGAATAAAAGTAGTAATAATAATAAATATGAAAAATATAATGAAAATGATAAATGTGAAAAAAATATGATAAAAATGAATAAAGTGAAAATATATGAGAAAAATAATAAATATGAAAAATATGATAAAAATGACATAAGTGATAAATTTGATAAATATGATAAAAGTGATGATTGTAACAAAAGAAAAAAATAGTAAAATTGAAAAAAAATGAAAAATAAGTGAAGATAAATATTAAATTGTGTAGTAAAAAGAAATATATATAAATAAAAAGAATGAAAAACAAAAATATTAGTGGCAAAAGTAAAAATAATGTATAGTTAGTGGCATAATTGTAAATAAATAGAAATTTAAGAATTAAAGTGAAATTGAAGCTAATTAAATAAATAATTGAAATAAATAAATAAATAAGAAAGAAAAGAATAGATAATTAAAGAAATAAAGTAAAACGGACTAAATTGAAAGAAATTGAAAATTCAGAAAAAAGAGAAATAAAGATATTAAATAGTAAATTAAGAGTAATTAAAAATAAAGTATTGAGAAAAAAAATTATATATTAAAGAGAAAAATTGAATAGTATATTAAAATATTATTGCATATATAATTGTATAAAAATATAGTTAGTGAAAATTTTTAGATTAGTAATTACCACTAAACATATTAATATTCAACACATAATTATTTGACTGTATGCAGGTAGTAGCGGGAAAAACAGAAGCAAATATATAAATTTTGGGAGCAGACAGAAGAGCAAAATAGTAATAGGATATTACTAATATTGACACACACACACACACACACACACACACATATATATATATATATAAAGTTGTAAAAATGAACCTTATACATATTATGATAAATGGTATTTATAAATTATTATATGTGTAAAAAATGGAAGGATGATTTGTGGATGAATGTGAAATATTTTGTATTATATGTGTGTTATTGTGTCCAAAAATAAGTTGTGAATTGTTTGTTTTACAGGTGTATTAGTTAGTTTATAACGGTTATGCTACCGAAATGTTTGAAAAATTAAAACGGATTAATTAAGTATTAACAATATTATGAAATTCGGTTTAATTAAATAGTTGGTTGATCATATTTTAATTGGGCTAAAAAAATAACAAAAGACATCTAAAAATTTATTTTAAGATATGGATAGACTCTAAATAATATTTAAGATTATTAGACAGTAAAAAAAGAATTTTACGGTGACACCGAAAATTGAATTACCAGTCCGATTTAAGTGAGCTGGATAGAAAATGGATTCCGATTGAATTGATCATTTTTGTGTAGACATATAAAAATATTTTATGAATTACAGAATCAAATTTGGGTGAAATTGAAATTGTAAAGTGAGAAAAATAATTTATAGTGCATAATTAGGCATAAATGAGTTGTGTTTTGTTTGACCCACGCCCACCCAACTTAGACCACTATAAATAGGCTCAAAAATTAGAATTTTCTAGAGAGAATTTTGCAACTCATTCTTCCCCAAATCCTTCCTCTTAGCCGAGACTTGCTTCCCACTTTTCTCTTTCAATTTCTTCACTTTTTAACATCAAAATCAACCACCCAAATATAATTTCAGTCTCTCTAGTAGCTAATAAAAGTTTTTAATCTTCATTTGAAGAGGTAAAGTGGAAGAAAATCAAAGGAGAAAAGTTATGATTCAAAATTGAGGTTCAAGAGAAGGAGAAATTGCTTCCAAGGAAAAGGCAAAGGAAAAGGAAGTTTAGAAATACCAAAATAAGCAATTAAGATTAGTGATTCCATAATCTACTTATTTTCATTAATTAAGCATGATTTAGAGTTATAAAAATTTAAAAAATTGTGTGTTTTGCATGTAATTGCTAATTAGTGCTTAAAACATGACTAAAGAATTATTAAAAGTGAATTAGAATATTTAATTTCAATTAAAAATATTAATTAGTGAAAATTGTAAAATATGACCTTATTATATGAAAAAAATGAATATTAAGAAATTAATATTCTAATTCACCCAAATAAAATTAGTAATAATAATAAATGTGAAAAATATAATGAAAATGATAAATGTGAAACAAAATATGAGAAAAATGAATAAAGTGAAAATTATGAGAAAAATAATAAAAATGAAAAATATGATAAAAATGACATAAATGATAAATTTGATAAATATGATAAAAGTGATGATTGTAACAAAAGAAAAAAATAGTAAAAATGAAAAAATAAGTGAAGATAAATATTAAATTGTGTAGTAAAAGAAATAAAAATAAAGAAATAAAGAAATAAAAAATAAAAATATTAAATAGTGAATTAAGAGTAATTAAAAATAAAACATTGATAAAAAGAATTATATATTAAAGAGAAAAATTGAATAGTATATTAAAAATATTATTGCATGTATAATTGCATGAAAATATAGTTAGTGAAATTTTTTAAATTAGTAATCACCACTGAGCATATTAATACTCAGCACGTAGTTATTTGACTGCGTACAAGTAGAAGCAGAAAAACAGAAGCAATTATACAAATTTTGGGAGCAAACGGAAGAACAAAATAGTAATAGAAAATTACTAATAGTGCAATATATATATATATAGCGTTGTAAGAATGAACCTTGTACATATTATGATAAATAATATTTGTAAATTATTATATATGTGAAGAATATAAGGATGATTTGTGGATGAATGTGAAATATTTTGTATTATATGTGTATTGTTATGTCCAAAAATGGGTTGTGGATTATTTGTCTTGTGGGTGAATTAATTAGTTTATAGTCGTTATGCTGTCGAAATTTTTAAAAAATTAAAAAGGATTAATTAAGTGTTAACAATATTATGGTCATTAAATTAAGATAAAAAAAATTAGCAAAAATTGGATATAATCATATTTACCCACATAACGTACGTATAGAATATTATAAGGGTGTCACAGATTTTAATTTGCCTAAGTGGCGGATGTTCTGATTGAACTTTTTTGTTGTTGGATAATTCCCACTCAAGTATTTTATCTCATTTGATGGGGATTGATATAGGTTTTGTAAGGATATGAAGTGTTTTTTTAGAGATATAAATTTTAAACTAAACAAAAAATAAAATTTGAACTCATATTTTGGAAGATAAAATCATAAAATCATTTTAAATCTACTTTCTTTCATCATTTTTTTTGAAGAACCAATTAATTTTTTTTATGTATTATGATATGCATAAAAATTATCATGTAAAATTTTTTATCAACTTTAAATTTCTTTTGTAGAATATTCAACTCATTTTGAATATTCTCAATGATGATCGAGAAAGTTGGAGAAATTGGAGGAGAATTTTGTTCTTCAACTTTTTCTTACGTATAAATTGGTTATGGAACAATATTCATGTAATCCATGTTTTGAAAATATGTAGTTGGTATTTCATTGAATAACTAAAGGGAGTTGAGATACCTTAAAATGATTTATGGTACTCGTGATAAAATCAGTATTAGAAAATTTAGCATTAGAACTTTTTAATTGAAACTTAATTTGATACTATTGTTATTGTACTAAGTTATCTCCTCTAGTTGGATATTTTGGTTTTGAAATTTGAGGTGATATGGTTGCACTACATCTTTTAAAATCATTCCTCTAGGAGATTAATATCTTTCCAAGGAATAGTTTTTGGAATAGTAGTGTTGAATTTTGAAAATTTTATTTGTAAAAGTAATATTTCTCTTTTTATAATCTGAAAAATATGTTTTGATGCAAAAACTAAAAGCATAATTTTGAAATATTTTTTGAAAATAAATGTTGTAGGGATTAATCCTTCAGACACTTTGTACGTTTGATTTGTAAAGCTAATGAATATAAAATATTTTTCTCATTTAGAGAAATTGTGAAATTTGTATGATAATCAAAAGAGATAGGTCTATTAAAAAGACTGAACTTTATTAACTCAATAAAGAATCTTGAAAGTTTATAAATCTGGTGTCTCTAAGAACACATAGAATGAAGTGTTTAACCCTTATTTTGAAAGAGTTTTTTTTTATACCTACTTGGATTAAACCTATGTATATGTATTTGTATTATTTGTCTTTATATTTTTGAAGAGATTTGAATGAGAGAAGATGAATAATTTCAAAACATTTTGAAATTTGGATGCCCTTTCTTTTGTTTCAATTGTAAAATTATATTTGAAAAGAGAAAATATTGAAATTTTATAAATTTGAAATCATTTATAACTTTTGGAATTTCCCAATCATAAATAGATTCTTAAAAATCTTCAATAGTGATATTTTTACTAATTGATTATTCATTTGGAATATGTAGAAAAACTGACAAAAGAGTTTGATCATGAAGTGGTTTTATAAAATATATTATCTATAAAATAAAAAAATTGAAAAAAATTCTTTTTAATAGGATAACCTTTCAATGAACTCATTGCCCCAAAACTTCTTTTCTCAAACATCAATTGTTAAGACTAAATTTACTACTCATAAACTGTCAATTTACCCTGATGAAAAGAATTTTCTCTCAATTAAAACATTTTAAATTATGAATATATATATATATATATATATACACTATCGTCAGATTCTGATATCAAAGTTTCGATAATTTCAATAGAGTTAAATAAAAAAAAAAATTTCAAATGCAAGTGTAAATGCAAATACAAAACACAATTTTTGATGTATAGGATAAACTTTTAACTGTAAGTATATATATATATATAAGTAGGAAAACCACACTTTGTTGCGGGAAGGTTTCACGCATAAAACAATTTCAAAATGCTATAATTTTTTTCTTGAATGAGTTAATGAGCCTATAATATACAATTCCGAGTTCTAATATTAGAATCTATTAGATGTAAAATTAAGAAAAAAAAGAATAACACTCGTTTTATTGCAGTTTTCAATATTTTATATTAAAAAAATAAATAGACAATAAATATATAAAATATAATATTATAGATATAAATATACATTCTATATGCAAAATGTATACCATATATATTCTAATTTAATAGTTCATTCCCACATAATTTAAAAGTACATAATGGATGCATGTGTACTATACCATCAAACCAAAAATTATATACATATTTTAGTATTTGACATTTTCTTTTTGTTTTGTTTTTTGTGTGAACAGTGATATATAAGTAATCAAAAAAATATATATTATATATAGCTAGAATAAATTATATATATATTGATCTTTGATTCTTTCTATGATTGATGTTAATCAAATTATAAAAAATATACCAATGAGGGAGAAAAAAAGTAATTAGAAACAAAAAATATATTTATATTCCAGCAGTCAAACTAAGATAAATCCCTTATGATATACAAGATTATGTGGCAAAATCATATGTAATGTAGATTTAATTTATTTTCAATCTAAGTAGCCCCATAAAATGTCAAGAATAAAAATTTTCAATAGAAGAGAAATGTCACAAATCACTAATTTTAGCACTAATTTATATGAATCCTAATATTGAGTGTGGTAAATTAGACGGTGTCTAAATGCGTAAAAAAATAATTATTATAAAAGAAAATTTAATTGAAGATAAATTGAATTAAATTAAAAGTTTTTGAGTGAATTAAGGTAAGATAATAAGGTTTAAATAAGATTAGAAAAAATAAAAAAATAATTTATGGACTAAATTACAAAGAGTGAAAAGTATGGAGTCAAAGGGAACAATAAAATAAAAAAGAGGACTGAATTGTAAACAGTGGATAGTATAAGAGTTAAAAGAAAAAAAAATAAAAAAGTGAATATATATATATTCCCATTCTAGCTTGTAGTGAAATTATAATAGAATTCAATTCTATAACCTAATTGATAATAACTCCTCAAATTATTTTTTTAATTTTTAGTTAATTTAATTTTATTAGATATGTATTTTAACATTTAAGTTAAATTTGTATTTTATATTTTTATACTGATAATGGTTTGTAATTTTTCATCAATATATATGCCAGAAAAATTTGAATATTTTACATAATATTGAAATTTTGATTTTATAAATTGTAATTTGAATATATAATGACTTATAGTTAATAAAAAATTATAGTTGATTGATGAAATTTAATTATTTATGGTTGATGGATCGGATTTGAAAAATAACCATAGACTAGTTAATCGATCTTTATATTCTCCTATTCATCATAGATTTAAGTGGACCTAGACATTATTAAAAAATATATGGACTTACCAAATATGATTGGAGTCAAACTCTAATAACAGGACTTAAATGAGTTTAAATATCATTAAAAAAATGGCAATTATCTTCTCTATATTAATTTTTTTATTTTTTATCTTTTTTTTTATAAATAATATCATTGCGAAAATGTTTGGTTTGAGTCCTAACTTTGCCCAATTTTCGATTTTCCTAATTGAACCAGCTAGTCTGGACTGGTTCTAACAGCAATGATAAAGAATATTGGGAATTGGATGCAAATGTTCCATTATCCAAATATTGTGGCATTTTTATCCCAGATTTTGTGTCTTTTTTATATGTTTTATTTCCAATAATACGTTTTTTTTTTGTTACTATTACCGTCATAAAAGGTTGCAAATAGCCCCAATATGATTAGAATCCTCCACTGCACCAAACACTCAGAAAAAGACCAACTCATATTGCTCACTCATTATAAGCACCATTTAACTTCTTCTTCAGTGTCATACTCATCACCATTAACTTACCATTCTTCAACATAATTACCATCAACATCATATATGGTTGTTTCTCCGCAAATTATGAACAAAGGAATATGAATGGTATACCCAGCTATATACCCCAGATCTGTTACTGTATTTTGTCCCATAATCTAGAGCAAATAATTTGATATGAATTTAAAAATCTGTTTTTTTTTTGAATTTTTATCAACGTTATGGATGGCTAGTATATTATGTTTCAAAGCTTACACAATTATAAATATATTGGTTGTTTGTTGAACGTTTTGATGTGTATGCATGTACAATATTGGTTATAATATACTGGTTATGTACTATTTGTATACAATATATGTAATGCTTATGTTTGAACTAAAAAATGATGGTTTTGCTGGATATAGAGTTGTCATGTTTGCACTTGATTTGAAATAACACCATACTGCTAATATATGGTTTTGCATGGAAATTTATAAAAATTATAATGATTGCTTCTTTGCTTGTTCAGTAGATTGTTTTGTATTTTTTTTAATTACAATATGAATATGAGTAGTACTATGAAATATGCCTGATGGAATATAGTAAGCATTAGAGTATATGTAAAGTGTATGTATACATATATATATATATATATATATATATATATATAGAATATTGTTTACAACAATATATTTTAAGTATAATAAATCATTAATGTGCATAATTGTTTTGGTTTATAATTATTCACATGGATCTAAAAAATATACATTTAAATATATTAAGATTATATGAAACTTATATTTTATGCAAAATTAGCTTATACAAATTCAATAGTTACATATAAAAAGTAGTGGTTGGAATGAAAATTTATAAAAACGATAATGATGGTTTGTTTACTCTTTTAACATGTTGTTTGATATTTTATCTTTAATTATAATATGAATAATATGAGTATTAGTACTGAAATATGCTTGATGGAATTGGACGAGAAATAATTTACATTTAAACTATATGTTTCAGTAAAATAGTATAAATAACAATAAATTTTAAATATATTACAACATTTATATGTTGTTATTTTTTGATTTACGAAGTTAGAGATGTCACTTAAACTTAATTCGATTATAGTATATGTATATATATAATATGAAATGTAACACTTGCAAGTTAAGACCAAGAAATAATATATAATAAGAGTATATTAAGTGTATAAGTGGTTATAGGTTTTGAAAGATGAAAATAGTTAAAAAAAAACATTAAAAAAAGGTTACATAATGTTCATGCCCATAAGTATAATGTCATAATCGTAAATAATCGTTAAATAAGGTTTTCCGAAATTGAGCAGATTCACAGTCGTGAATGAATATTCACGTCCGTGAAATCTTGCTGTATATAATGAACAATTTAGTATTGTTAGACGTTTTTGTGAAATTTCACAACCATAAACCCTAGCAATTGGATCTTTGCAAAACCAGAGATTTTTTCCTTCAATTCCTTTCGATTCTTAATAATCATAACACAAAATTAACCTAGTAACGAGATTAAAATGATCATGCTTGCCTATAGAGAGTAGAATTTAGGGAAAAAAAAAGGAAAGAATGGTTGTAGAACCCTAACCCAATTAGAATCTATGAATTAGAGGAACCAAAACAAAAGGCAGAGAAACCCTTTAGTAAGGCTATAGATACTAAAGAGGTCAGAATTAAGGCTTTAATTAATGTTTGTACATATGTGCATCTAAATTTGAACTATAATATACTTGTGCATTGTGTGATGAAATTGACTCGTAATTTTGTATGAACTAATACTTAAGATGTTGGAAATATAGATATATGGTATGTTAATATTAGAATACATAAAGAATGTTGATATGTGATGATCATTGTTGTTATGTTGATAATTGAGGCATGAAACCTAGTTTAAATGTTTAGTTGTTAGATTTACATGTATTATGGCTTGTAAATGTTGCAATATGTTGGAAAGTGTTGATAGCAACGCCTAACATTGATTAGTCTTAGTGCCTTTGTGTGTATTGTGCCAAAATTTGAATGTTTGCTCAGAATTTGCTAAAATCTACAAGTTTAAGGTCGTGACATGATTGTCACGCTCGTGATAAAAGCAATTTGCAATTGTGACGTAATGTTCACGTCCGTAAATGTTTATGGCAAAAATCTACAAAATTGTTCATGATATGGATCATGTGTTGGATCACGGGGAGACAACCCTTAAATAAAGATTCATGACCATGAATTACCATTCACGCTCATGAAGCCTTGAAATAGAATTTTTATACTAAATATAATGATAAAATAACATGGAATTGGTATGCACCCACACCTAATATGATAAATTAAGATTGAATACAATAAAATGGATATGGTTAAGCATTATATGTTTTAAATCACAAGTTATTGTGTGGTAATTATGGAATGTGATGAATTACTAAATTATGTGTAATTAATGTTCATTCTTTATATAAAGACTAACATAGGATAGATAACATGTCATTAAAGGAGTTACGATATTGTATAATATCTAGTACATGGATTATTTACTATTTAAGAACAAGGTGGCTTGAGTTCGGGTGAGAGCACCATTGATCTCATATGCATACAATTATGATTTATACTTAATCAAAGTGACTTAAGCTCAGGTAGGAGTGCTTTTGCCTTAAAAAGCTCAGTTGAGCACTATATAGATATATACAGTTAGTGAGCAGAGTAGCCTAAGCTCAGATAAGAGTGCTCCTGTTTTACAACCCATATCCAGGTAATCTAGGTCTAGAGTATTAGATAATGGATTGTTAAATCTAGTAATAAGGAAAGTAAATCAGAAATATGAAAATTAGATACAATTATAATTTATACAGGAATAAGGAAACTAATGACAAAGTATATGGAATCAGAAAAGGGAATTTGGCATTATATGATATGATTGCTATACAGATAGGATGATGTGAATTGATTATGTTTTATATGTCATGTATTTATTGTAATTCAGTAAACTAAACATATATAAAGTATTTTGTTATATAATGGCATAATGGAGCACTCAGGTACGTACACAAATCATCTAAATATTTTAGAATTTTTATGCTTATATATACCATTAAGCTTATATATACCATTAACCTTTCAGTAGCTTAGCGTGTGAGTTTTTTTGCACATAGATTTAGAGTTGTTAGATAGTTGAATGACGAGAAGAGGGTCCAAAGGTTTCATTTATTTTTCATTGTGACATTTTTATGACATGGGATAGAGACTGTAACACCCGATTTTTAGGGTCTATATGTTAGATAGGTTGATGTGAGTGAGTGTGGTTAGATTAAGAAGTTAGAAATAGTTATAAGGGGTACTTTCACGTTCGTTAATAGATATTCACATTCGTAAGAGTGTTGTGTTTCAAAACGATAGAATTTTGAAGGTTGTTCATGCTCGTGAATAAGATTTCAGGACCCTGAATGTCATGAGTTAGGTTTTTCCTATGAAAGGTTTATTGTGGCTGTGACAGGACAGTGTTCACACTGTGAAGATATCTTCACACCTGTAAACTTTGGTTAATAGAGTTGGTGAGTAAAGCTGCATTTTTCTCTTTTCTTCATGCCTTGTATCAGCTACCCTATGACCCTAAAATCTTTCCTCTCATGACAGATATATCACTTTTCTTCTTCTTATTTTTCCTCTTTTCACCCAAGTTTCCATAGATCTAAAGTTTAGTTTTAAGCTTGAACCAAAGGTAAGTACGAGAGTTGTGTGTTTGAACTTAAGTTTGAATTTGGGTGGTTTGTACTCGTTTTTTGATATAAGAATCTAAGAGACATTTTTCTTGTTGATAAAAGCTAAAAGCAAAGAGAATGATCAACCAAGGGATAGGCAAGCTTGAAGAGCTTAAAGGGTTTAGGCTTCATTTTTAAAGGTTAGTATATATATGCATATTAATTCCCCTATCTTGTATGTTGATGTGTTTTATGTTACGAAATGTGTTACATGATATGAATGAGCTTCTGATATGTATAAGCATGATGATTATGTGATATGTTTGTTAGAAGTGTCATGAAAATGAGTTAGGGAGATTATGAAATTCAAGAGACATGTTGGCATGAAATGTGTTATGAATGCTCCAATTGATAATAAAGTCATGTTACTAGCTTGATATGTGGTTGAATATTAATAGGAATAATTAACATTGGCTAATTTTAAAGAACCTTTCATGTGGCTTTGTTATGCTCTGTTTTTAGTTTTTAGAAAATCCAGAATTCACACATGTGACAAAGTTTTCACACCCGTGAATATTGTACACAGACATATTTCACGCTTGTGAAATATGAATCCAAAAAATGCCTAGAACGAGTATAAACTTTCACACCTTATGTCACGACTAACAAAGTCGCGAATGCATGGGTAATATCCAATTATGCTCAAAATTTACAACTTGATCAATAATCATTAAGCTTTCACGTGAACGATCACGATTTGGTTCATAGGTAAGAGAGTACCTGTGAATGACCCTTCACGACTGTGAACATGTAGTTTACACACGTGAACTATGTTATTTTGAAATATGATGATTGATATGTGATGGGTGTTTTAAATTACATATGGAGAATGAAATAGAGATAAATGACATATGTGATGATGCATAATATGAAATATGATAGTGTTATGTGCTTGTGCAAATGAAGTTGATCATGGAAATAAAAGGATAAGGAAATAAGTTATAAGAACTAGAAATGTCATTTTCTCTAATCTAGGACTTGGCCTAAGATAGATGACATGTAATTGAAAGGTTATGATATCGTATAATATTCTTTATATAAGGCATTGGTAGTTGAAGCTTAGGTTAGAGTGACTTTAATCCTTGGTTCCATGTGGTTTAAGGACAATATGACTGAAGCTCAGAAAGCGCCCTTAATCCTATTTTTACTCAGTTAAGGTAGTTGAAGCTTGGAGAGCGTCATTAAATTGAAGAGATCGGATGAGCACTCTTACAGTTAATGGACAAAGAGGCTAAAGCTCGGGTTCTAGTATACCTGTTCCATAACCCACATCCAGATAGTCCGATTTAGAGTTTTAGATAAGATAATAAACTAAAAAAAAATAGTAAAAAGGAAACAATATTTGGAAAATGATAAGTCATGAGCAAAATAAAGTGAACTAAAGGAAAAATGTAAGGTTTAAGTGAATCGGTTTTACATAAGAATGCTTACTATGTATGATTATCGATATGAGATAGGGTGCTTGCATTGTCATGCATTAGATTAGTTATTTATAATATGATATTATAACATGAACATGGATAATATGTCATGATATGACTTGTATGGTTGCATGCTTAAATTTTTATACCTATATATATCACTAAACTTTCAGTAACTTAGTGTGTGGATTTCCTGCATATAAGGTCAAAGCTTAAGGTATAACTGAAGTTGACTCAAAAAGTTAGTGTTACACGTTATTTTCATATTCTTTTTGTACATGATATGATTTTAGGTTAATATTTTGTATAAATTTGGTCATGTAAAATACATATTTAAAGATGCATTTTTGTAAACAATGGGCTAGTTAAGGCCAAATTTATTTATAAAAGTTTTCATTAAGGATCAAGTTTATACATGTGTTATAGTTTTTATATGTTAAAGTTTATTTCAGTAATGTGATATGAGTTTAAGTTTTACAAAGGAAAGAGAAAAATAGTTTTTATATTTGCACAAGTTTTTTTTTTAACGGCTAATTGGTAATATTCACCTATTTAATTGAGATTTAATCCTGATTAGCCGAGTGGTTGTTACAGAGATAATTATTCATGTTTCAAATAAATAAGTACTTGTATTTGAATTGATTTATTTTTAATAAGGTTGATTTTATAATAAAGAGGCAAATATATGTCGAACCAGTATAACTATGAATAAGGATTTGGATTTTATTTTAGGTACAGACAATCAGATTTATACAAAAATAAGGTATATGATATATGAATTATGCATGTTATATAGGTACAATGAATAAGATATGAAAAGTTTTTAATTGGAATAGATTAATAAGACATTCAGTCATATGACATCTGCTTGTATGGTGGGGTTATATCTTACTATATGGGTGGACGTTATATTTAGTGGTATCAGAGCTTAAGTTTAGATGATTCCAAATCTAAGTGGACAATGGGGTTATCATGCATGCATAAATATGTCTATATGACTTTGATTTGGGCTACTTCCTGTCAACTTGTAAGATCAGAGTGAGATGACATCTAAATCAAATGATATGGCTGAAAGATATAGATCTCCACATACTGGGACACCAAACTAGCCTAGTGCAACTAGTATTTTAGGGTCTTGGTGCAGTACCAATCCTAAATCAGTAGGCTCCTAAACAAGCTGATTGGGCCCAAACTTATTTGATGCAGCAAATGGCAGACTTGCTGTAACAGATTGTTAGAGCTATACGTCAGCCAATACCAATTCCTCAACCTCCACCACCGAAGCCAAATGTATAACTAGACAAGCTCCATAAGTTTGAAGACATAGATTTTTTGGGAACTAAGGAAGATGATCGTGCTACTGTAGAGTAGTGGATATAAAAGATTGAGATAGTCTGTGATAAGTTTAAGGTTGATACTGACTAAAAGGTCAAGTATGCTATATCCTTGCTACGGGAGGTTGCTTACAATTGGTGGAAGTTAGTTTTGCTAAAACCAGAGACTCTTGAGCCAATGAACTATAACTTTTTTCAAGTAGGGCGAGATGACTATGATAGAGTATTAGAGGGGTTTACTCAACTGAGTTAGAGTTGGTTACAGATGAGATAGACAAGTGCAGAAGATTTGATGATGACTTCAATGTAAAGACTAAGACTTTGTGACAACACTCCAGTATGTCAATTTTACTAAGTTGGTCACTTTCGTTTTCAGTGTGGAAAAAGAGGAAGAGAAAGAGAGTAGAGAAAGCCTCTAAACAAACAGAAGCTCCAGTGGCCAGTTTACAAGCAAAAAGAGGCGATACTACTAGGATAAACACATGCCATAAATTAGGGATAAAACATGAGTCACTCATAGGAAGGGCAACCCTCAAGAGATACATCTGCAGTCTATAGCACTCAGACCTAAACTACCAAAAAGAGTGTTCCAGTTTGTAGCACCTGCCACAAAAGCCATAAAAGGGAATGTTGGATGAACACAAGTGCTTGCTTCAAATGCAGGTCTAAGGAGCATATGAAGAAGGGTTTCCCTCTAATTACTAGCAATGCACCTACTCAAACTACATGGTTAGCTCTAGCTCATACCAGATAACAGACTAGAGAAAGTCGTTTAGGATTTATCCAGACAACCTTAGATTAACAAGCTAGTATAACTATGAATAAGGATTTTGATTTTATTTCAACTACATACCATTAAATTTATACAGAATACGATATATGATATGTGGATTATGCATATTATATAGGTACAATGAATAAGATAGGGAAATTTTTAATTAGAACAAATTAATAAGATATTCGGTCATGTGACATCCACTTATATGGTGGGTTTATGTCCTACTATATAAATATGAAACTTATATTTTAATAAATTTATAGAACATGAAAATTATATTTGTAGTATATGAAACATATATTAATTCAAATTTAGTATATATAAAACTTATATTTGCTATACCGTTTGAAGAAATCAATTTCATTGTGGTTTTCATCCATCACACAAGAAAAGAAGATTCATAAAAGATGTGGACAATTCAGACACAATAAGAAGACATGTAGGAATCAACTACAAAAAAATAATAAAAAAAAAGAACAAATGCAATTTTTTTTTCATATGTATTTAAACAATTATTTTTTGTTTGTTTTAATATAATAAATATAATAATTGTTGTGATAATCCAATGTAACCAAGAATAGGGATGAAAAAAAAATGTAATTTTATGGAAATAATAAATAAAAATAAGAAATTCAGCAAGTATTAATCTTTTAGTTATTTCAATAAAAACTTATTTAATAATAAATTTAACAAAGAAAAATTATATTTTATAATAATAAGTTTAACAAAGTATAATTCTCTTAGATAATGAGACCCTTAATTAATTTATTCAGTAAAGCAAATAAGTTGTATCATTTAGCATAAATAATTTATATTTAGTGTGACATTTTAACCACAATCTCTTTACGAATTCATGTTAAAATATTCTAGAACTGATTCCATCTAAAAAAACTTATAGGGTTAGGGGAGATCAAACACCTAAAGGATGAAATCACAAACACGTTGATTTGGAAAATTTAGAGCTATTGTTGACTCTTGTTATTATACTAAAAACTCCAAGGCAACCATATAACATTGAAGACTATAACCAGGATTAGTTTTGTCTTTTGAATTGCCATTGATCTATTGTGGTAGGCCAACCTATATATTGAGAGTTAATGACCAAAAAATCATTTAGGTTATGTTATTGGGGGACAAACAATGATTAAAATTCAATCAATGATCTAACATATTATTAAAATAAAAAACTCATGCCAAGATAAAGTTTAAACATAAGTTCACTAAAATATATTCAACAGCTAGAAAAACCTCAAGGAAAGCCTATGTTATATTTATAATGCATTCTTTTGAACTTGATTGATTACAAAATGCAAATGTTCCATATATGTAACTTATATTTGATGCATATCTGGATTATATGATCATTGTGTGTGTGTATATATATATATATATATATATATATATATATATATATATATATATATATATATATATATATATATATATATATATATATCTCCAATCTTACAATTTGCTAACTTATGCAATGCCAGTCTTTGTTCAAAATACACTAAACAAAAATCAATCCTGCATATAATACACTCATCATATATTTACAACTTCCAGTGTGACATTTCTTCAAAATTATATTCACCATATACTTCAACAGCAAATCAATATACAAAAAATTAGTTTAATACTTATGACAAAAGTATTCAAAGGTAAAAACAAAGTCCTGTGACAACTTTAATCAAACAGTTGGTGAGTATAAAAAAATATAATTAAAAAAATCATAAGCAGTCAAGCAAATAACTACCATATCATCCATAAATGATTTCATATGATAAAATAAGCTTTGTTACTCATAATACTTTACTTAAGTCAGATTTCCTTCGATCCATTATCTACATAATCAAATCAGGATCAAAAATTGAAAACAGAAATAAAAAAACAAAAGGCTATATTCAAATTAACATAAAAACCAATGACCCTAAATCCTTCAAATAAATGAAATCAAACAATAGATCAAAATGAACTACAACACAATAATAGGGAGTGCGTAAAATAAATAAAGCCCAAAAAAGCATTAAACTACAAATTCTTAAAAATTTACAAATTTGAAGTAAAACCAATAAAAAGAAAAATAAACAAAAAGATAAAGTAGATATTGTACCTGACCCAGAAAAGTGCTCAATCCACCCAAAAGAGAGTTACTGAGAGTGTTACTACCACTTGATAATCCAATGGGATATTTTGAGCTTTTCTTTTTTTAATTTTAACCCTTTCCAATCTGATAAATTTACCAAAAGATTGAACTTTATTGAAATAAGTCTTGATCAAGGTTAAAACACGAGGAGCAAGATGTGAGGCTATTGAAATCGACATTAATGTGAAGATATCGAATCAAAACATGTTATTGAGAATTCGAATCCAAATAGGTGTGAAGAAAAACAAGGATGACATTTCCCAATGAATGAGAAGAAATCAGAAACCCAAATGAAGACTCCAGTTTTTAATGAATTAGAAAAAATTAGAAACCTAATAATATTGGTAAAAAACCTATTAGTTTAAATGAGTTAATAGATGCATGAAAACACTCTTATTTTGGAAAGAAAAAAATTATAGTTTAATGAGATTTAATAAATTATAATAAAAAATAAAATTTTTAAAAAATTAATAATTTATTTTTTTATTATTTAATATAAAATATTATTTAAAATAATAATTAAAAAGACTGATATTTAATGTAATAGTTGACTTATCGTTAGAATGAGTAAAAATTCTAAATTTTTATAAAAAATTATTAAATTATATATAAAATTCTATATAATACATATAAAAATATTTAAAATATAAAAAAATTATGTGAATTTATATAATATTAAAGAATGGATATTTTATGAAATGATAAAAAAATAAATTATTATTATTTTAAAATTTTATTTTTAATTATAATTTATTAAATTGATAACGTGTTCTTGTGGAAAAGACCTAAAACGGAATATTATTTTCAAGAAAGCTAAAAAGTTCAAAACCAATAAAATCACTAAAACTCCTCTGGAGAGAGAAAAAAAAAGGGTCTGGGTATATTCGCAATCAGGTTTATATTTATCCTTGGGCTCTGTGGCCGTGATAAAAAAAAAAAAGGATCTAGCCTACGGATCGATCAATCCTTCGGGACCTTGACCATGGAAGTACCTATGCTTCTCCTCCTCTTCTTCATCCCAGCTTCTCTCTGCAAAGTCGACATCTCTGTCACCCCTACAACCCTCACCAAATCCGGCGACACTGTCACCATCTCCTGGTCCAATGTCGATTCTCCCTCCAAGTTAGATTGGGTAGGTCTCTACTCGCCTCCTGATTCACCTCACGATCATTTCATCGGCTACAAATTCCTCTCTTCCTCGCCCACCTGGAAATCCGGGTCGGGTTCCATTTCGCTACCAATTGTGAACCTCCGCTCCAACTACTCATTCCGGATCTTCCGATGGACGGAAGTAGAGGTCAACCCCAAACGTCGCGATCACGATCACAACCCACTTCCAGGGACGGCCCATTTGCTTGCAGAATCGGAGGAGGTTGGGTTCGAGGAGGGGCGTGGACCTGAGCAGATCCATTTGGCGTTTACGGACTTGGAGGATGAGATGAGGGTGATGTTTGTGGTGGGAGACGGGGAGGAGAGGGAAGTGAAATGGGGGGAGGTTGATGGACAGTGGAGTCACGTGACAGTGGCACGTGTGGAGAGGTATGAGAGGGAGCACATGTGTGATGCTCCGGCTAACGGGAGTATTGGGTGGAGAGATCCTGGGTGGATCCATGACGCCGTCATGACAAATTTGAAGAAAGGTGTTAGATATTATTACCAGGTATCGCAATTTGCTTTCAATTTATGGATAATACATCAATTTTTTAGTCTTTTATTGAATTGGTTATCTTAACTGCCTCTAATCAATTGCAATACCAAATTTAGTAATATAAGATTTGCACTTAACTTTGTTTTGTTGGATAAAAACTCTGGAAATTGGAATTGTATTTCCTGTTTAACTATGAAGTGTTCCCTTTTCTGATTGTTTTAACGCAAATTGGAAATGCTATCTGGGACCTTATAGATGTCTTAGTTCTACTTCTTAGGCTCCATTTGGATAGGTTTGCACTTGAAATGAAGGTGGATTTAGATTTTTGTTTCGAGTAAAAAATCATACTTAAAACACAATTCCAAATTCAAAATTTCATTCACCCAATGGATGATGGTATGTCGAGTTGAGGTGTTTTTACACCGCTTGGATAAATCCATCACTGATCGTTTTTTGCTTTAGTTTTTGTTCATACTTGTGGTAGATTGGCCTTTTAGTGGGTAAATTTCACGATCCTCCCTCAACTTATCATTAACATAGAAATATTTCTAATTTATAACACAAATATCCTCAACTTGTAACAGAAATATCATTCTTACATCTTTTTATAAGATTCACAGGTTGCCTTAATGATTAGACGCAACATTATTGCCTTATATGGAATAAACATGGATTCTATCGATTCTTGAATTGTATGTAAATGAAAATTTATATTTTTTTTTCTTTTGGTGCTTTATGGAATTGTGTTTAAATGGATTTCATAAAGTTTTTAAAAAAAAATTCATTTAAGTAAAATTCCATGAAGCATAAAAAAAAATGATGACAGTCCTGTATTTCTAATAGACGGTGGCATGGTGCTTAGTAATCAAGATAACTTGTGAAACCTGTAGAAACAAACAAGGATAATATTTCTGTTACACAAATTAAAGTTAGGGGATATTTGTGTTACAAATTGAAGTTGAGTGATATTACTTTGCATTAATGCTAAGTCGAGGGACAGTCAATAAAATTTAGCTGCCTTTTAGTTGAGTTACTCTTAATTTCATTGGATGTTCATAGTTTATTCTTACTTCTCGATTATGGTCCGCTGCTAAGAACATTTGTAAAACATAAACTGGTTTTGCATCAAAAGTCGTTTTAATCTCATATTATGTCATCCACCACTTTGTTTTCTACTAACAACCAAAGCGAAGAAACTTTGTACATGCATTATCAATTTAAGTAATTCACAGTTTTTAAGGTAACCTTCAGTTTGTAAGCTTTCTATGCATAAATTTTAGCGTGTCCAGCTGCATCACAATTTGTATTCACCTGATTGTTCTTTATTATTTTATGCTAATATGAAGATAACAGCCGTGCAGCTCATTGGCTTGTGGCTTACTTAATTGCAGCAATACAAAAAGACTGACTTTGATCACTTGTAACAGGTTGGAAGTGACTCAAAAAGTTGGAGCACAACTCAGAGCTTTGTGTCACGGAATGAAGACTCGAATGATACAATAGCTTTTCTGTTTGGAGATATGGGAACTGCAACACCATATGCAACTTTCTATCGTACACAAGATGAAAGCATATCGACCATGAAGTGGATCCTTCGTGACATAGAAGCTATTGGTGACAAGCCTGCTTTCATTTCACATATAGGAGATATTAGCTATGCAAGAGGCTACTCGTGGTTATGGGACCATTTTTTTACTCAAATTGAACCTGTTGCATCTAAACTGCCATATCACGTTTGCATTGGCAACCACGAGTATGATTGGCCTTTACAACCTTGGAAGCCTGAATGGTCCTATTCAATTTATGGAAAGGATGGGGGTGGGGAATGTGGGGTTCCTTACAGCCTTAAATTTAACATGCCTGGAAACTCTTCAGAGCTAAGTGGAACCCATGCTCCAGCTACTCGAAACCTTTACTACTCATTCGATGTTGGTGCTGTGCATTTTGTATACATATCAACAGAGACCAACTTTCTTCCTGGGAGCAGCCAATATAACTTTATAAAGCATGATCTGGAATCAGTTAATCGGAGCAAGACCCCATTTGTGATTGTCCAAGGTCACAGACCAATGTATACTACAAGCAATGAGAACAGGGATGCACCTTTGAGGGAGAAAATGCTTGAGCACTTGGAACCCTTGTTTGTGGAAAACAATGTGACTCTTGCACTGTGGGGTCATGTACATAGATATGAGAGGTTTTGTCCTGTGAATAACTTTACATGTGGAAGTACCTGGAGGGGATTTCCGGTCCATGTTGTGATTGGAATGGGAGGACAAGACTGGCAGCCTATATGGGAACCTAGAGCCGACCACCCAACTGATCCTGTATTTCCACAGCCTATGCGATCCATGTACCGGGGGGGTGAATTTGGGTACACTAAATTGGTTGCCTCGAAGCAGAAGTTGACACTTACATATGTTGGGAACCATGATGGAGAGGTGCATGATGTGGTGGAAATTTTGGCATCAGGCGAAGTTAAGAGTGGCAATGATGGTGTTGGTGATGTTGCTGGAGCCAGAGTTGAGGTGGTGGTAGACTCTAAATTCTCGAAGTATGTCTGGTTTGCTAGTGTGCTGGTGCTTGGCGTTTTTATGGGTTATGTTCTGGGATTTATTTCACATGCCAGGAAGCAAAATGCTGGAAAAGGTTGGACGCCGGTCAAGAGTGAGGAACATGAAACGTTGCCATGAAAGTTCCTTAGTAGCTACAACTTCATAATATACTTCATCACGTCGGAAAACCTGTTTTGGGATTGTACAAAGATCTCATGTTGTTTGGGCAAGCTAGAAGGCTTAAAGAAAAATAGTACGAGTTACCTGTATAATGTTCATTGTTCAAATCTGTACATACCAATGCTTCGTTTTGTCAAAGTTAACGAATAAAATGCATTGTATAATTATTTAAAAAAAATTAGGAAGTGTTTAAGAAAAAAAAAAGAAATATTTTTGTTGCTTAATTATGATGCTGGAAACTATTCTGTGTAATTGAACATCTGCTTAGCAGAATCCTTATTATGAAATGCCAGAAACTGGGATTATAATTAAACATCGGATAATTCTTCTCGTGAATGAGATATTTAGATTCCAATGCTAGAAAATTGATCATCCCTTGATGATATAATAATGGCATGAGTTGTCTGAAAATATTAACTCAGGTTTGTCATCTACTTGACTGTGGAGTCCTGACAGATTCATGCAGTGCATTTCTTGAGTTCCTGTCTTGGATAATAAACAACTTGGATCATATAAGTCCCTATCTTTGTCTACTGACAGATTCATGCAGTGCATTTCTTGAATTCTTGTCTTGGATAATATAAACGACTTGGATCATGTAATTCCTCCTATCTTTGTCTAATGGTCATCAAACAAAATAATTTCGAAAATAATTTCTTTTTTTAATTTCATTTCATTGACATTTGGATGTAGAGCATTAACTTTACATTATTTTTAATTATGTGCAGCAGAAGCATATATGACTGACAGAAGTCATACTATGAACAAACAAAAAGAATGAAGTGTTATGTATCAGGATACCTAGTAAGAACAAAATTCGCTACCATGAATACAGATGAAGGAGCTCCAGGTATTAACTAATAACATTTGACAAAAAAAATTAAAAGGCACCAATTGTGATTGCTAAGTAAATCTTCTGGTGGCAGTTCAGTTTCTCATTTCCCAAGCAAATGGCGTGTACGTTGATTGGCTCCTTTCACTCGAGAATTTAGCTCGTCCACATCATCAGTAAGATGATCCAGGGCTTTATTTTGGCTGCATTTGCCACATAAATTAGAACAGTACATTTGCATATGTGTAGTATCAAGTCTTTATTTATTTTCTATAGATGTCTTCTGATTTTTTGTTTTCCCTGCTAAAGAATCTCAAGAGCACTGCAATCATGAAAGAAAAACTCCATGTGGAATATTAATGTGGTGCTAAGACAAGGACTTGTGACATGTCAGAGGAATTTCTAACTTGTTTATATAAATAATGCATTTCAGCATTAATGATAGAAATATTCTAGAAGGAAAGATGTTTATGAAGAGAACAGTTATTGACAGCTCCTGCTAAAGCACGGATTGCTTCCAAAAATTGAAGGTATTTAGAAAACCTGATTGCAATGTAAGGATCTTTTGTATTTTTTTTTTAATTTTTTTTCTCTCTATCAATACTTCAATTACAAGCTACAAATATAATAAGTTTGAAGCATATAACAAAAATGATATCACTAATGGACTCAATGAGAAATTTATAACTGACCTGTCAATTTCACTCCCCATATCTGAGGCCATATTCTTCAAATCACCCAGGATATTACTCAAATCTGAAAGTGCATCATCTTGCTTTGCCTTCTCTAGCTGGTTTGTGCAAATTTACAAAATATACAAATTCAGTTTTATTTGATGAAGTACTGTATTTTGATTACCAGCCAAAGATACAAACCTCAATTTTCTGCATTGTGCTTGTTAGTTCTGAAGGAGGTGTTGCAGGAGCAGAATGTCCTCTGGGTTTACCACCTAATCCCAACTTCTCTCTTTCTTCTTTGTGGTTTTCACCTTTTTTGGAGGGATTGTCTGCATCCAACAAAGCAAGAACATGAGAATAAGATCAAGCCAACATAGAATAACCAGAAAATGAAAGAAGTCGAGTAGTTATTGAAAAAACACCTGTTGTGATCATAGGCCCTGTTATTTGCCGAGTCTTTTTAGGCTTCCAAGGCTTAGAGAATATGCCTCCAAGATTGTTTAAAAGCTTTTCACCCTGACACAAAAGAAAAGAAAAAAAAAAAAAAGAAGATCAATAAGAACAAAAACATGGAAATGGAACTGCCAAAGCAGGCACAAAATTAATTTAGAAGAAAATTCACTGAAGGATGAGAGTGGAACGGTAGTCTATTTTACCTGTTCATGTGTGGAATTTCTAAGAATTAGAGTAAAATAACAAGTTTGCTTTATTGTATCGCTTTATTGCACTTACATGTTACAAATTAAATATGACTAAAATGCTTAAGTTGTTTGTCTCTTATTCGCAACTGGAAGTATTTTAGTTATTAATGATCATATTATCACAAGGATTTAGGTAAATCAAGTTCAATGAAATTGAGCACACAAATAGTACGTATGACAAGCTGTTTGTTCATGGAGTTCTCCATAGAAATGCTCCAAATGCTAAGATTTACGCTTGTACATCTCTATGGTCAGGACTATGTTTAGCCACACAATGCATGAGCACTACCTTGTAGCTTTGCAACACAAAGATATTTCATAATTACAGTTCCTAAGGCTGTAGTTTTATTGTTTTCCAAAGAGAAAGAATTAATTTAACGACGGGACTTATCAGTTTCACCATATTGACTAATTAATGCTTTCTGAATGTAAAGAACAAATTCACAACTATACATTGAGCTTACCTTGCTCAGATCCTTCTCCATATCAACGGCCATCATGTGAGTCCTATTGATTTGCTCACCCTGAGCATGCAACACATCAAGAGTCCTTGTAGCATCTTCTCTGATGTCCTCGGCGATTCTTAGGCAGTTGTTAACGCTCTTCGTTGTCTCCTCAGCCTTGTACTTAGCATAATTCTCTAGCTCCTGAACACTTTGGTTCTCTAGTCCTCCCGAGTCACGGAAGTCATTCTTGTATCTGTCTGTCCTTTCCCCGTAATCATCCACCAAAGAATTACTTGGGATATTGAGCACAGGTTCAGAATTAGCTCGTTTTGAAAGGCTCTGTATTTTCTTGTCAGTGGATTCATGCTCTTTGTTTCCAGGTGATTTAAGAAATCCAAACATTTCGTCTATAGGGAAAGATTGTGCACATCAACCAATCGTAAAAAAAATGGCTTGGTTGTAGATCCAAAAGCCGGAAAAAGGGTCTCCGAGAAACTTTTATTATGGTACACCTAAACATTAACAATGTTTATTAGATAAAATGCGAATAAAATAATTTCCTTTCTTTCTTAGTTCTAAAATTCCTAATGCAAGGTCATGACTTTAACGAAAAATGTTCAATGAAATTGTGTCAAGATCAAGAGACAACAGAATTGTGTCAAGATAAACAGAGGGTTCTAACGAACCCTATATCGACAAAAGAGATGGAGGAAATAGTGTCATCTAGATAACAAGCAACAGAAACCCAGAAGGGAATTTTGAAAAAAGATATATAGATACTCACGTTTCAAGGGCCGACAATTAGAGTTCTGGTTCATATTCGTTTCATGTTATCTTTCCAAATAACAAAACAGAGCATGAACAAGACATGGCAATCGATCCATCAATCAAGAACCAAAGAAAACGCAAAAAAGGAGGAAACTTTGCACTCGAGAATTGGGATTCGTGCAAAAATAATAAAATGCAGCAATTGAATAGACAATTGATAAGAAATCACATAAGAAAAAAAAAACGAAGAAAAGAGACCTGAGGGTTGCTGATTGTCTTGGGTTGCTGATTGTCTTGGGATCTCAGGCGATGTCAAAGAAAAAGCCAAGACCAAGAATTGAAGGTTCGTAGAGGAAATTTAATAACAGGAGGGAAAAAAATCAAACAGATGGTTGGCCCCGCGGAAAAGGGGACAGCCCATTCTAATTTACAACTCCACCAATGAGTTTCTGTCTAATCAAGGAAAATAATATAATTGATGATATGACATTAAAAAGAGTTTATGGTAATGTATAATTTTTGATATATAGATTTTTATTAAAAATAAAGTGGTTTAAATTCAGATGAGAGTGATTTTGATCCTATATGCATGTAATGATTATTCTTATGCTCAGTCAATGTAACTTAAAGTTAAATGAAAAGACTCATTTTTACAACTATTATCCAAATAGTTTGAATTTAGAGTTTTGAACTAAGTAAAACCAAAATGAATATTGAAATTTAGTTAAATGTGATCGTTGAAAAAACAAAAAATATAATTTGGTTTTATGTGGTTTTGACATATAAAATAGGTACAAATATATATGTTAATATGTTAAAAAAGTATGTAACATCTATAATGTATTTCATATGCATGATCACATTGTTAATGGTCTGAACATGGATTTGTGGCATGATTGGATGTATGTTAAAATTTTTATACTTATATATGTTACTAAACTTTAAACAATTTAGTGTGTGAGTATTTTTCTATACAGGTTTTGGAACCTTGTAAATAGTGAAGTTGGCTAGAAGAGAAATGAGCTTGTACAAGGACACAAAGCAGACCCATTGGGGTTATTAATACATACATGTCATCATTTGTTTTTGTTGTATGTCATGGGAATATAGGTTTTGATAGTTTTATGCCAATAGTTGTATATGTCTCATTTTAAGAACATGTAATTTAATTTCATACATGGTTATTTTGTAAACATCAACCTAATGTCAGCCTAAACCTATATTTTTGTTATATGGATATGATATGTTGATCCAATATATAGTATATGGTTATGAAATAAGTGGCATGATATTTATATTATAAGCAAGATAAAGATAAGATGGTAACTAGATGAAAAAAGTTTTTGTTTAACCAGATTTTTAAGTAGCAGGTTTGGTAATATTCAATCATATAATTGGAATTATACTAATTGTATGAGAGGATGTAAAATTTAGTTGTATCAAAATTTGGTTTAGGCTTTTTTAGACCTAAGTGAACTAAGGGATAATCATGCATATATATTGTCTCATATGACTCTAACATGGATTATTTCTCTATCAACTGTAGGAATAGAGTAAGAGTATATGGAAATAGAGGCTTATGACGTTGCCGAGAGCAACAACTATTGTAACATCCGTCAATTTAGACCATATTCACATGTGACCAAAACCAAGTGCATCTGTCCGAATAGAGTATGTTAACCTTGAGGGGTATTTCCATCATTTTGATGATAATAAATAATATAGCAATAATGTATTTAACATACCTATTTTTGTAAGTATATTATACAGGACATGAATTAAAATAGCAAGAATGGAAAATTGGAAGAATAATCATTGAGAAACAAAAAGCAAGAAGTAGCATGTTCACTGCCGTGACTCTAGGAGTCACTCCCGTGAAGCCAACTAGCCGTTACCAAGAAACCAACATTTGAAGTTCACGACCATGAAGGAAACAAAACCGTGAAGTAAGCATTTCAGTCACCCCCGTGAAGAAAGGTGTCACCCCCGTGAAGCTTCATGCAAATTTCATTCCAGAGAGCTTCACGACCAGAGTCACCACTTGGGTCACGGCTGGGAAGATGTTCACCCCCGTGAATGAATGTGTCACCCCCGTGAAGGCTTCATTCAATTTCATCCAGAGAGCTTCACGACTAGAGTCACCACTTGGTTCACGGCTGGGAAGAGTGTCACGCCCGTGACTCTATATGTCAAAACATACCAGAGAGCTTCACGACCAAGGTCACCACTTCAGTCACGGCTTGGGAAGAACTGTCACCCCCGTGACAAGCATATTCACGCCCATGAACAATGAAAGAGAAAAATGACAGGCGCGATTTTTTGGTTGGTATAACGACTAGTTTCTTATTTAATGCATCCCAACGGCTATATTCAGCCATTGGAGTATAAATGGAAGTCATTTATGCATTAAGAAACAAAAGAATGACAAGAAAAATAAAAGATTAGCATATACTTCAAATCACAAGCTATCTTGTACTTTTATACTTTGAGAACAAATCCATTCTCTGTAAAAATCTTATTGCTCCTCATATTTGAGCAACAAAGATTTATAAGTAGTTCTCTCTGTAATCTTTACTCAAGTGAGCATTGGGTAGTTCTGGGTTAAGAGAAGAACACTTGTAAGGGTTAGTTGTGTGAACCTCCAAAACACAAATTAAAAGGTTGTTTGTGTGAGCCTGTAAAACACAAAGTATAGGTTGTTTGTGTGAGCCTGTAAAACACAAAGTGTAGGTTGTTTGTGTGAGCCTGTAAAACACAAAGGAATTGGTTATTGTGTGAGCCATTAAAACACAAGGGATTTCATGGTTAGGTGTGAGTCATTGTGAGAAACACCATAGTTGGGAGTGAGCTTGTAAAACTCCATTGTAACACTTAGTGTGTTAGTGAAACTCCTAATTGCGGTTGGGGAGAGGAGTAGGGTTTGTTAATACTCGAACCTCTATAAATATTTGTGTCTGATTTTCTCTATCCCTTCTAAAATTAACAATTTTATTTCCACACTTTAAAGTTTAATTTTTGAAATTCCAATTCAACCCCCCTTCTTGGTCTAATATCTGGGCAACAATTGGTATCAGAGCCTTGTCTAGCATTGAAGCCTAAAAAGCGCTAGTAAAGAGTAAGATATGACCAGTGAAGGATTCCAGAGTCTCAAACCTTACTTTGATGGAGAAAATTATGCCCATTGGAAGTTTAGGATGGAGACATACTTGGATAGTGAAGGAATTGAAGTCTAGGATAGTGTACGAAAAGAATGGACACCACCAACCAGAAGAGGAGCTGATGGTGAAGAGAAAATCCTATCAAGAGATGATTGGACAGAGCCCCAAAGAAGAGCAAATTTCAAAAATAAGAAGGCAATGACAATTCTATCAAGCTCATTATCTATTGAAGAATGTGGGAGAATACAACACTGCTCAACAGCATATAGTATGTGGAAGACATTGGAGAACTATCATGAGGGAACTAAGCAAGTCAAATCCAAGAAGATTCAACTTCTAACCTCAGAATATGAGCTCTTCAAGATGAAATCAAATGAGTCAATCACTGACATGACCAACCGTCTTCTATCCATTATAAATGGAATGAGGAAACTTGGGAAGCATCTGAGTTTGGAAGATGTAAACAATAAAATCCTGAGAAGTCTTCCTCTTAAAGACTATGGGTCAAAAGTTGCTGGCATAAAAGAAGCAAATGAAGATATGAGTATCATGAACACTGATGTGCTGATTGGCAAGCTTCTCACACATGAGATGTCAGTAAAGAGAGATAGAGAGCTTGAAGCAGAGCCAGAGAAAAGAAAACCCTTAGCACTCAAAGCCTTTACTTCAAAAGAAGAAAGTGAAGATGATGAAAAGATGAGTGATGATGAAAATGAGGACATCGCTATGCTTTCAAGAAGATTAAAAAGAATCATTAAAAAGAAGATGAACAATTCTAGAAAATTCAAGCAAAGAAACCTCAAACAAACTTCAAATGATACACACAGAAGTAAGGAAGAGGTAAAATGTTATGAATGTGGAAAGAAAGGACTTATCAAACCAGAATGTCCAAGGCTTAAGAAGCATAAGAGCAAATACCAAATAGACAATGGGGAGAAAGGTCACAAAGCCACATGGGATGACGAAAACACTTCAAGTGAAAAAAGATGATAATGAAAGTGAAGAGGTCAACCTATGTTTCATGGCTATTGAGGATCACGTCTCGGAAAAAGTAAGATCACTACACTCATACTTTTTCAATAATGATAGTAGTGATAATGATAGTGATAGTGAAGATGATGATGATGAACAAAGCCTAATAGAAGAATTAAATATAGAATTAGAGAAATATAGAACTAAATTTAGTATCTATAGAAATAATATCTCTAATTTGAAAAATAAGATATATGGCTTAGAAAAGGAGAACATAAAGCTTAAATCATCTAATGAATCTCTTCAAAAGTCATTAGATGAATACTCATCAAGACCCTCAACAGCTTCACTGTTAAAAGAAAATAATACTTTGAAAAATGAAGTTGAAGAACTTAGAAATTCCATTTCTAAATTTCACAAGGGTAAAGAGAACTTAGATACTCTCATTGTGTCTCAAAGACCACCTTTAGTTAGACATGGTCTAGGGTTTAAGGACACATCATCATCTTCTCATAAAACTATATTTGTAAAATCTAAAGAATCTCACATCTCCACACCTGTTAGAACAACTCCAAGAAATAAGCATGTTAAACCTTCTATAAAGAAAAAGAATAATCATGCCTTTATGTATAAGGAGTATGCATCTAGAAAAATGAAAATTAATCATGATTGTGCATGCCATTGTTCTCAAAATCAGTCTAATAGAATTACGGCATTCAAATACATTGTAAGACCAAAAAGCAAGTATAGACCGAAACAATGTAATTATTGTATGAAAATTGGTCACATAAATAAACATTGCTGGATAAGGAAGGCTCATTGGCAACCTTCATGTGCTAACCCCCAAGGACCCAAACTCATTTGGGTACCTAAATATCATACTTGATTTGTAACTCTATAGGTATGCCTCAAGTCCACAGTAAATAAAAATGCATGGCTAGTAGACAGTGGATGCTCAAGGCATATGACAGGAGACAAAGAACTCTTTAATGAAATCAAAAGTATTGATGGAGGTAAAGTTACCTTTGGAAACAATGCAAAGGGTATGGTAATTGGCATTGGTTCTATTGGTGTTAATGGTACTACTTTTATTAAGGATGTTTTACTTGTTGATGGCTTGAAACATAACTTGTTAAGTGTAAGTCAATTATGTGATAAAGGAAACAAAGTAATCTTCACTTCAAATGAATGTCTTGTAATCTCTATTGATGATCAAGAAATATTTAAAGGAAATAGAGATATCAATACGTACATAATAAACTTACATGAACTATCTAACCATTCCTCTAAGTGTCTTGTGACTACTAGTGATGAATCTTGGCTGTGGCATAGAAGACTTGGTCATGCTAACATGGATTTAATACAAAGTCTCAGCACAGGAGAGCTAGTAAAAGGATTACCAAGAGTTAAATATGAAAAAGACAAGACATGTGATCCTTGTCAAAGAGGAAAGCAACACAAGTCATCTTTCAAAGCCAAAAACATAGTAAGTACTTCAAAACCCCTTCAACTCCTACATTTAGACTTATTTGGACCTACTAGGGTTGCTAGCTTAGGAGGAAAACATTATGCATTTTTCATCGTAGATGATTACTCTAGATTTACTTGGGTAATTTTCTTAGCTCAAAAGAGTGACGCTTTTGAAAATTTCAAAAACTTTACTAAAAGTGTTCAAAATGAAAAAGGGTACTTCATTTCAAAAATAATAAGTGATCATGGGAAAGAATTTGAAAATGAAAACTTTGAAAGTTTTTGTCTTGAACATGGTATTTCACATAATTTCTCATCTCTTAGAACACCTCAACAAAATGGAGTAGTTGAAAGGAAAAATCGAACATTAATTGAAATGGCAAGAACAATGCTTAATGAATATGAATTACCAACTTATTTTTGGGTAGAAGCCACAAACACTGCATGTTATATTTCAAATCGAGTTTTCAAAAGACATTTTTTAAACAAAACCTCATTTGAGCTATGGAATGGAAGAAAGCCCTTGGTATCATACTTTAGAGTATTTGGATGCAAGTGTTTTATATTGAACACCAAGGACAATCTTGGAAAATTCTCCTCTAAGTCTGATGATGGTATCTTTTTAGGATACTCTACAACCAGCAAAGCATATAAAGTATTTAATAAGAGATCATTAACAGTGGAAGAATCCATGCATGTTGTTTTTAATGAATCTAGTAGACTTGATCTTGTGAAAGGTAGTGCTCTTGATGATGTTGTAGATAATATGGAAAAACTTGTCATTGAAAATGGAAAAGAAGAAAACGATCAAGAAAAACTACTACCTCAAAATCAAGAACAAATGGAGCAAGAACTTCCAAAAGAATGGAGAATGAACAAAAATCATCCAAAAGAGCAAATAATTGGTGATCTATCAAGAGGAGTAAGTATTAGATCTCAATTCAAGCATTTAGTCACTGACATAGCTTTTATTTCACAAATTGAGCCTAAAAACATTGATGAGGCTCTTAATGATGAAAGTTAGGTAATTGTCATGCAAGAGGAACTCAACCAATTTGAGAGAAATAAGGTATGGAACCTAGTACCAAGACCTAAGAATCATCCAATCATAGGCAGCAAATGGGTATTTAGAAATAAGTTAGATGAACAAGGGTTAATAACCAGGAATAAAGCAAGACTAGTTGCAAAAGGATATAATCAGGAAGAAGGTATAGAATATGATGAAACATATGCACCGGTAGCTAGATTAGAAGCTATAAGAATACTCTTAGCATATGCATGTCACATGAATTTCAAACTTTTTCAAATGGATGTGAAAAGTGCATTTCTAAATGGCTATATAGATGAAGAAGTGTATGTAGAACAACCACCAGGTTTTGAAAGCTATGATTTGCCAAATCTTGTTTTTAAACTTTCAAAAGCTTTGTATGGTTTAAAACAAGCCCCAAGAGCTTGGTATGAGAGACTAAGTTCATTTTTACTAGAAAATAGCTTCACAAAGAGAAATGTTGACACTACACTGTTCATCAAAAAACATAAGTATGAGATACTAATTGTTCAAATTTATGTTGATGATATAATATTTGGTTCTACTAATGAGCTGCTTTGTCAAGAATTTGCTAAGTGCATGACTAGGGAATTTGAAATAAGCATGATGGGAGAACTTAAGTATTTCCTTGGTCTACAAATCAAACAAAGCAATGAGGGCATATTCATCAACCAATCCAAATATGCCAAAGACTTAATCAAAAAATTTGGTATGGAAGGATGCAAAAATGCCAAGACTCCTATAAGTACATCAACAAAATTGGACAAAGATGAAAAAGGTAAGAGCATTAATGAAAAGCTTTATAGAGGTATGATCAGATCACTTTTATATCTCACTGCTTCTAGACCCGATATTATGTATAGTGTTTGCTTATGTGCCCGATTTCAATCATGTCCCAAAGAATCTCATCTAAATGCTGTAAAAAGGATTTTAAGATATTTACATGGAACATTACATCTAGGTTTATGGTATCCTAGGAATTCATCTTTCGATATTATAGGATATTCAGATGCAGACTATGCTGGTAGTCTTTTGGATAGGAAAAGCACTTCAGGTACTTGTCACTTCATTGTAGAATGTTTGGTTTCTTGGTTTAGCAAGAAACAAGTTTCAGTTGCTTTATCAACTGCTGAAACTGAATATGTAGCAGTTGGATGTTGTTGTACACAAATTCTTTGGATAAAACAACAACTTAAGGACTATGGTCATGAGATGAACCATATACCTATAAAATGTGACAACACCAGTGCTATAAATCTTTCAAAGAATCCTATTCAACACTCTAGAAGTAAACATATTGACATTAGACATCACTTTATTAGAGATTATGTTCAATATGGAGATGTTGAATTAGAATTTGTATGCACAGAAAAGCAATTAGCAGATATTTTCACTAAGTCTCTAAATGAGGAAAGATTTAATTTCATTAGAAGAGAACTAGGTATGATTGATGGATTAACCTTGTGATTACAAGAATATGAAATTTTTAATTGTTGATCTTAAAACATCTCACAAGTTATAAGATAAATTTTTTGATGAGAATTTATGCTTTATGAAGTAAAATCTTTGTTGAAATGATTAAGTCTTATTGCAGAACTTAATTTCAATATGATGAAAATTATAGGGGAGTCACGCCTGTGACTTAATGGCTTAAAGAGGCAGTGTCGTTCACGACTTTGGTTCACGACATGCTTCATGGCTTCAAGTAGTGAAACATTGTTTCACGGCTTGAGTCACGCCCGTGGATAAGAATATGCACGCCCGTGATGATTTTTTCACTCCCGTGAACCATTACGCCTCAAAAACTCACAGAAGCTTTCACGCTTTGGGTCACGGCATGATTCACGGCTTCAAGTGGTGAAACATAGTTTCACGGCTTGCGTCCCGCCCGTGGCAAGGAACCTTCACGCCCATGACAGAGTGTCACGCCCGTGATTAATTACACCCAAAAACTCACAGAAGCTTTCACGCCTTGTGTCACGACTTGCTTCACGGGTATAAGTAGTGAAATTCAACAGTTCACGCCCGTGACAATATATTCACTCCCGTGACCTATGATCATTCACGCCCGTGATGTTCATGGATCACGCCCGTGAATGCATTCACGCTTTCATTCACGGGTGGAACACTGCTTCAGCAAACCATGAACATGACTATTCACGCCCGTGACACCCTAAGCCACGCCCGTGAATGTATCGAATAAAAAAGAAAACATCCGGTTACAATCTTCATTTTAACTCTCCATCTTCCAAAACCGCTCTCATTTACTCTCATTCATTGAGACATTGAAGATTCCGACTCCAAAGCCTTGATATTTCACTATAAATACCATCAAAAAGTTTGAATCTTCAGCAGAAATCATACACTTCTTGGGTCTTTTATCAAAGTTTATGTCAAAATTTTCTTCAACTCCATCAACAACTAATTTCTTCAAATATGGAGTCTGCTTCATCAAAGGGAAAGAGAAAGAAGTCCCATGCACCAAAGAGGTATTCAGATTACCTCATGAACATCATTCTAGAAAGTTGCCATCCTCGGTATGCAATTTTGAAGAAGAGACCTATTTTATCATCAAGGTCCTTCGAATGGTAGACAGTCCATAATCTCGGGCTCGAGATGGCTATGACAGAGCAACTTCAAGACTGTCATCTAAGAGAATTTGTTCAAATTCATCTGCCAACCCTACGGGAGCCAACGCTGGAATTTCTCAGCACCTTGTAGGTTTCACCAACTGGAGTGGTGAAATTCCAACTCTGCAACAATGAAAAAACCCTCAGCGCCATCGCTTTTGGAGAATTATTCAACCTACCATCTGATGGCATTCTAAATGAGACTGAGGTAGAATTCTCTGCCCCTGCAGCCTGGACTCATTTTGGATATAACTGTAGCTGGGATGTAAAGAAGACGAAGAGCACTCATCTCGTAGCCCCAGTACACAGGTATTTGCATAGGTTTCTAACCTATAGCATTTTTGCTCCGGGAGAGAGCAATGGAACTATTAGGAAGTCAGAACTCTTCCTATTCGAGATGGCTCGAAGGGGAGTCACAGTGGTGCTTTCCAGATGGTTTGCAAACCATCTTCTCTCCTTTGCCACCAAGCCTACAGGAGATATCCTGATTGGAGCTTATGTCACTCATATAGTGGCGCTTTCCAGATGGTTTGCAAACCATCTTCTCTCCTTTGCCACCAAGCCTACAGGAGATATCCTGATTGGAGCTTATGTCACTCATATAGCAGTGAAGCTCAATTACTTGAAGCTGGATAACCATCACTTTAACATCATTCCTGCACACCCACGAGATAGGCTGAATATAGAGTCATTCATCAAGATGGGAGCAACAGTCATAATCGTTTTTCAGAACAATATCTTCTACCGCTTCACTGATACTGCTGGAGAGATTATCTGGGAAGATCATGACACGGAGGATTTTAAAGCAGGCCTCCAGAGAGTCCAGCAGAAAAAGAGGGCTAGGATTGAGGAAGCAACTCCAGCCATCGAGCAGGACATTGGACAGTCCTCAGCCTCCACACCATCTTTAGCGCAGCAGGTGGTCTACTTCTTGGCACCACGTTTCGAGCAGCTGTTGAGCAGCTGCAAACTTCCATGGATGAGAGGTTGGAAAACCTCAAGGACTTCATGGAGTCTCGGATAGACAGTCTTGAGGCTGAAGTAGCTAGGCTTCGTGATAGGATGTCTAGCTAGGATATAGGCTAAAGTGTAGCCTAAATTTGTTATGTTTGATCATTTTTTGTTTGTTATGTTTGCTTATGTAGGAAAACTTAAATTTTCTTTCTTAGTTTGTATCCCTTCTTTCATAATATATATTTGCTTTTGTTTACTTTAATCTACATATTCTTTTTGATTGATGACAAAAGGGGGAGAAAACTAGCAATATATGATAGATAATATATGATAAGGGAAAGTAGTATCAAACTAGCAATATAAGAATTGTGAATCAAAAAGTGAACAGACTTTGAATTGATTTAAAAATCTTGATTCAACTTTTCAGATGCAAAGTAGAAAAACTGAGCTTTTATATACTTTAAATATACCCTATGTATACTTTGCATACACCTTAAAAGCAAGTTACAACATGCCATGATATATCTTAAATACACCTTACATATACTTTATGTCTTGAAAATGAATTATGGTATGAATTGGATATACTTCTCATATAACTTGCATATACTTAAAAACTAGTTAAAATGCTACATCTTTATTTACTATTCTTGCATATTATATTTTTTATTCTAAGTATATTTTGAGGGGGAGACTTCTCAAAATCACATATTGCTAGATTATTTGTCACCATCAAAAAGGGGGAGATTGTTAACCTTGAGGGGTATTTCCGTTATTTTGATGATAATAAATAATATAGCAATATTGTATTTAACATACCTATTTTTGTAAGTATATTATACAGGACATGAATTAAAATAGCAAGAATGGAAAATTGGAAGAATAATCCTTGAGAAACAAAAAGCAAGAAGTAGCATGTTCACTATCGTGACTCTAGAAGTCACTCCCGTGAAGCCAACTAGCCATTACCAAGAAACCAACATTTGAAGTTCACGACCATGAAGGAAAACCAAACCGTGAAGTAAGCATTTCAGTCACCCCCATGAAGAAAGGTGTCACCCCCCGTGAAGCTTCATGCAAATTTCATTCTAGAGAGCTTCATGACCAGAGTCACCACTTGGGTCACGGCTGGGAAGATGTTCACCCCCCGTGAATGAATGTGTCACCCCCGTGAAGGCTTCATTCAATTTCATCCAGAGAGCTTCACGACCAGAGTCACCACTTGGTTCACGGCTGGGAAGAGTGTCACGCCCGTGACTGATTAAAGTCACGCCCGTGACTCTATATGTCAAAACATACCAGAGAGCTTCACGACCAAGGTCACCACTTCAGTCACGGCTTGGGAAGAACTGTCACCCCCCGTGACAAGCATATTCACGCCCATGAACAATGAAAGAGAAAAATGACAAGCGCGATGTTTTGGTTGGTATAACGGCTAGTTTCTTATTTAATGCACCCCAACGGCTATATTCAGCCATGCCATTTATGCATTAAAAACAAAAGAATGACAAGAAAAACAAAAGATTAGCATATACTTCAAATCACAAGCTATCTTGTACTTTTATACTTTGAGAACAAATCCATTCTCTGTAAAAATCTTATTGCTTCTCATATTTGATCAACAAAGATTTATAAGTAGTTCTCTCTGTAATCTTTACTCAAGTGAGCATTGGGTAGTTCTGGGTTAAGAGAAGAACACTTGTAAGGGTTAGTTGTGTGAACCTCCAAAACACAAATTAAAAGGTTGTTTGTGTGAGCCTGTAAAACACAAATGAATTGATTATTGTGTGAGCCATTAAAACACAAGAGATTTCTGGGTTAGGTGTGAGTCATTGTGAGAAACACCATAGTTGGGAGTGAGCTTGTAAAACTCCATTGTAACACTTAGTGTGTTAGTGAAACTCCCAATTGCGATTGGGGAGAGGAGTAGGGTTTGTTAATACCCGAACCTCTATAAATCTTTGTGTCTGATTTTCTCTATCCCTTCTAAAATTAACAATTTTAAGAGTTTGTAGATTTCACAGAAGTAAAAATGAAAAAGTCAATGTCATGGAGGAAGATAAAATAATTGTCGTCTTTACTGTAATTTTAATGGCTGATAAAGATGAAGAATGATGGTTAGGTTTTGGAGCAACTTGTCATGTCACTCCATAGAAAAATATATTCAAAATAGATGAAAAAGTAAATGGAAAAAAAATATGTGTTTATGGACAACTTCTCCACTTTTGCAGTTATGGGAATTGACGCTATGCAGCTTCCTTTTCTTTTGAAAAAGTGCTCATACTAAAAATGTGTATCATACTCTTGGAATTAGGAAGAGTCTTGTTTCCATTAAAAAGCTTCATGATAATGGTTTTAGAGTTGTATTTTATAATACCCTCTCACCCCAGCTTCAAGTGCGTGGATAAGGAAGCATTACACGACTTATTCAAATCATTATTTTAATAAATACTAGAAAGTCATACATTTTATTAACTCAAAACTCAATGATATAAAAGAGATAGTGTACATTTTCAGGTTAATTACAAAACCATAGAAGATAATTTATAAATCCAAAATAAAGAAATATAAATACAAAATATAAAAGAGTTGTGACCTAGAGTTTTCACTATCGACTACTTTACTAGATTAGGCCACAGCTAGGTTTATCTACAAGCTTCAACTACATTTCTAAATCTGCATGGAAGGAAACTCCCACGCTAATATCTAAGATTAGTGGTGCATAAAGATAAGACAATATACTATATCATGCAACATGCATTGCCATACATTTTATGGTGTCATCACCGGCATTAATAATAATTCCGTTACTGGCTTTAATTATAGTGCTATCATCGGCTTCATATTCTAGGTCTAAAATTTATGTATTTTTTTCTAGGAAAATGCAGTTATATTTAAATTTTATGGTTTTAATAATAGTTAAAGCCTATGTCTTAGCTTTCAAACCCAACTAAAAACGTACAAATGTGAATTCCAAAACTTAAATTATAACAATTTATATACACAATGCTCTATAAGTTCTAGCAAAGAATACCACATCACATTATTAAATTTTTACCAAATAAACTCCTAAATCTAGCAAACATGCATCTTTAGAATTTTAACAGAAAATGCTACTAATGTACAGTCATTTACATGCAACTTGATGATAAAACATAGGTTATTGCCTTAAATTATGCACAAACCTCTTGTTTTTTTTTTCTTCACTTTCTCTAGATAGCTTTCTTCTTGTCTTACTAGATTGAGCTTGCTCTTTATCTCTTTGAACTCCTAAAACATACAAAATCATTATCAAAACCTTACCTTATCAAAACTATATAAACCCTAAACTCTCTCTCTACTTAAACAAGCTCTAAATGAGCTCAAAACCATAATTTCCTTTTATGAAAGTTAAAAAGGAGGAGAGTTTCTTACCTATACTTATTTCTCTTCTTGATTAACACTTGAAGGTTTTCTCTTTCCTCTTCTCTTGCTTTTTTTCCTCTCTTCTTCCCTTCTTAGCTTCTCTAAGTCTTGTTGTGTATGAAAATGACTTTGACTTGTTCTTTTCCCTCTCTTCTCTTTCTTGCTCTCTCTAGATTAAGCTTTAGCTATGATGGAAAGGGAGGGGCTGGAGTGGACTGCTTCATGAAGGTTGAAAAATAACTTAAGAAGAAGAGATAAGGAAGAAGAAAGAAGAATAAAAAAATGGTCCAAAGTCTCACATGGGTACCACCATTTGTTTGACCAAAATCTTGACATTTATGCTTAATTATCATTTTAATCTTATTTTTCATATATTAGATGTCTAACTTAATATTTTAAATAGCAAATATCTCATTAAATCTTCTAAATTTTGGTAAATTATAAATTGACCCCAAAACTTATCAAATTTTACAATTTAGTCCTTTACTGTAAATCAACCTATTTAAGCTTTCTAAACACTTTATTAGGCATATATAATCATTATTAATCATTATCTTGATTAATTTTAGTCAAAATCCGAATTTAGACTCCGATCGATTTAATGCGTCAGTTTAGTGACATGCGCGACTTGGAGCCTAAATTAGCGAATGTGACATATTTGATTTCTAAAAAGTGATCATTACTAAGAAATGATCATTTATTGGGAAATTATATGCTAAAGATAATATGTATGTTTTGAGTATTAATAAAGAGTCCAATGCTTCTGCTTATATTGTTAATGATGTGAATAATTTATGACAATTATAGATTAGGTCATATTGGTAGTAATGTTATGCATTGTATGATTTCATATGATTGCATTCCTAACTCTTCAAATATTTACACTACAAGTAGTTGTGAATGTTGTGCATAAGCAAAAATCACAAAGTCACATTTTAAATCTATTTTTAAAACCACTTCACTTTTAGAACTAGTTCATATTGATTTATGTGACAATAAAGATCATTTGACTAAAGGAGACAAACTATATTTTTATAACTTTTATTGATGATTTTTCAATATATATATATATATATATATATATATATATATATATATATATATGTATGTATGTTTATTTACTTAGAACAAAAGATGGAGTTTTTGAAATATTTAAAATTTTTAAGGAATAGAGAATAAGACAAATAAAAAAATTACAAGAATTAGATTAGATAGAGGTAGTGAATTTCTTTCTTTAGAATTTATTTCTTTTTGTGAGCAATATGGAATAGTAAGAGAATTTTTTGCTTCTAATTATCCTCCACAAAATAGAGTAGCTAAAACAAGGATAGAACTTTATTAGAAGTGGTAAGTGCAATGTTTTTACATTCTAATTTGTCTTATAGTTTTATGGTGAAGCATTATATACTGCATGTCCTATTAATAATAGAATTTTGCATAAAGGACAAGATAATTTACCTTATGAGTTATTAAATAATTGGAAACCAAACATTAGTTATTTTAAAGTTTTGGGTTGTATTGCTTATATACTAGAAGCTACACAAAAAAGACCTAAGTTAGGCATTAAAACAACTAAGTCCATTTTCTTAGGTTATTCCATGCATAGTAAGACATCTAAATTTCTTAATTTACTTACAAACATTGTATTTAAATCTGTTCATGCTATTTATTTTGAACATTTGACTATTAAAGATGCTAATGTATTAGAATTAGAGAAAAATTTGTCAAATGAATTAGAATCTAATATACAAAATAATAAAGAATTCTAATTTTTTGTTTAAAAATGTAACTGAACCTTCTTTTAGTTTAGTTGCAAAAATAAATATTTCCTGAAACTACTGAATTAAGGAGAAGTAAGAGACATAAGATATAAAGGATTTAGGTCCTAGTATGTTTACATATTTATTAGAAGAGGATTCTAAAAGCTATCAAGAAGCTATATCTCTACCTAGGCCCGACCACGGTTCCGAATCGGCCAGTTCCGGTTTGGAACCACTAAAAAATAAGGACAGGACTAGAATTGGAGAGGTGCCAATTCGGAACCGACCGGTTCTGGTTCATGAATTGGAAGTTCGGTCGTTTTTCTAATTAATAACACAATAAATAAATACAATTAAAATTATTAATTTGTGTAAATTATAAATTTGTACTACTAATATATTATAAAACATGAAAACTTTCAGAAAAAAATAACTTATTGAATATTAATTTGTAACTTTGTATAATAACTTAGATTGTTATAACAAAAAAAATTGAATTTGAGAAATTATAAGTTGAAATTTAGAAACGACTATATTTATTTAATAAATTAATAAATTATAAAAATTATAATTATACTAAAAAATTAATTAATTTAATCTTTTTATTTTAAAAAATAATTTAATTATAAAAGTTTGAATTTATATTGAAAAAAATATAATATTAATAATTGGGCTTGAACTTAATTTTGTTTACCATTAATTAAGTTGTCTACGTATCTGCTAGGTTTTAAAGAATGAATCATATTCATAAACGCAACGGAAAAATAAAATTTTCAAAACCCGAAACAAAAGATCATACTTATACTATTAAAACTAATTTATATAAATATAAAGGTTAGAAATTATACCTTGTAATTTCTTATTTGTTCTTCAAATCTTCACTTTGTTGAGTTGTAGCAAACCACAAAGCCATATTCTTCTAAAATATTTTTTATCATTTTAAAAATATTATTGGCGGTATGCCGATTATTAAATACTCTAAATACAATTAATCTTCTTTGTAATTGTCATTCACCATGAATCCAATGATATATAACACCCATTTAAGAATGCATTTGCCAATGTTCACTCCAAATACAAACACGTCCATTCAAAGAAAAAATATTTTGAGCAATTCTTTTTCATTTTCTTTATATAAATTATATAAAGCACGTTTAAGGGTATTTCTAGATACACGTTTAGCATATGAATTTAATGCATTTTGACAATAATTAACAAAACCTACTTTTTTTTATCAAAACTAAAAGATAAATGTTCTATGCTTATCATTTTTGCCATTTTTTTTATTTTTTTCATCATTATATTGAAATAATAGAGAAGAAGAAGATATTGCATACGCAAAAATTTGACTTTACCTTTTATCTATTCCAAATTAAGCAGCATGTTTGTTTTGTAATTGCTTTCGAAATGTATCATAACCACCTCCGGTTTTAAATTTGTATGTTTGTGCACAATAATTGCACACAACATCAAATGACCCATTACTTCAGATGATGCCGCTGTCGGACCCTGACTTGGTTGTTCATCACTCATATTTCTTTAGCTTTCTTCAGTTGAAATTTTGAACTCCTTTTCATCCAAATTTTCAATAAAAATTCCAAATCAGCAATATTTTCATCAAAAAAATTGCCCATTCCACTATGGCTTGCCATTATTTATGATTGTATTTTGTAAAAAAATTGGAGAATTTTAAAAAAATGTAGAGAAAAATAATGAAAAAAGAATTGTAGGATTAAAAAAATAAGAATTAGAGAGAATTAAAGAATTGAAGAAAGAATTGAGATTATGTAGAAGTATAATTAGAAAGAAATTAAAGAGAAATAATAATTGAAAGTGTAATTAGAAAGAAATTAGAAATATATATGTAGAGAGAATAGAGATTGCATTGTAGAGAAATTGAGAATGAGATTGTGTAGAAAAATAAAAAATGAATAATATTGAAATGAATTTGGTATTTATAGAGAAAAATTTTAAAATTTTAAATTACAATAATATCTCTAAAATACAGTTGTTATTTTTTTTGTTATAATGGGTATTTTGTCTTTTCATTCTATCTAATTTATATTAAAAAAAAATAAAAAACGGTAATATTACCGTTGGAACCAGAATTAGAACAAGAACTGCAATTGTCGGTTCCCGGTTTATGGAAGAAGGGCCCAGACCAGACCCTTCCCTTGCTGGGCCACAATTTGGACTGGGCCTTGAACTGGCCTAGTTCTGTCCAATCCAGGTTGGACTGGTTCAACTGGCCAACCTAGCTCATGGCCAGGCCTATTTCTGCCTAATGATGATATTTGGAAAAAAGCTTTAGATAATGAGATTAAATCTAAACATAACATTGACAATACTTCCTCTTAATACTAAAACAATAGGTTGTAAATGGGTTCTAAAAAAGAAACATAAAGTTGATGGTAGTATAGATAGATATAAGACGAGATTAATGGGGAAAGGTTATAGTCAAAAGAATGTATTGATTATTTTGAAAGTTTCTCTCTTAGTTACTAAGATTATTGCTATTATAATTATCTTTGATATTGCTTTTATTTGCAATTTGGAAGTTCATCAAATAGATATCAAGATGACTTTTTTCAATGGAAAAGTTAGATGAGAAGATTTATATTCAACAACTTGAAGGTTCTGTGGTCCAAAAAAAAGAACACAAGGTATGTAAACTCAATAAATTTTTATATGGTTTTAAACAAATACTTAGACAATGGTATAAGAAATTAGATTTATTGGCTTTAAATATAGTAAAGTAGAAATTGTATTTTCTATAAATGTACTAATTACTATAAAGTTTTTATTACTTTATATTTGATAATTTACTTATATTTGGATCCAACATGACTTGAATTAATGAAACTAAACAATATCTTATATAAATATTTGATATCAAATATTTGGGTCCTATTGATGTGATATTATGTATTAAAGTAATTAGAAAAGAATAAAGTACATTCTTGCACAATCACATTACATTGAGAAAAAGCTTAGAAAATATTATTATTTTGAATGCAAACATAGTAAAAGTCCTCCTAATCTGCATTGTAATTTAATATTGAATATTGGCGATCCTATTAATCAAAATGAGTCTACTAAAATTATTGGTAGTTTGGTGAATGTTATAAATTATACTAGACCAGATATTACATGTATTGTTGGCATACTTAGTAGATTTACTAGTAATCATAGTCAAGAACATTGAAAAATTCATTAATAGGCTAATGAGATATTTAAAGCATACTTTGAATTATAGTTTCCATTATAAATGTTCATCTTCTATCTTAGATGATATAATGATGCTAATTGGGCTTATGATGGAAGAAATTCTAAGTCTACTAGTGGTTGGTTATTTATTATAGGTAGAGCTAATAGTTACGTAATCCTCTAAGAGACAATCTTGTATTACACTATTATCTATAGAATCTGAGTTTATTGCTATGTCTCTAGCTAGCAAAGATATTCTAAAGATTAAGAGATTTATGAAGTGCATACCATTTATTAGTGTTCCTAAAAGACATGTTATTTTATATTGTGATAACCAACTATAATTCACAATACAAAAAATAAGAGGATGTTAGGCAATAGTAAACATATTGCCATGATATACAATAAAGTGAGAAGTCTTGTGAAAAAGGTAAAGTTTCTATCAAGTATTTATCTATAAATCATGTTGAACATTAAGGGGTATTTTCGTCATTTTGATGATAATAAATAAAATAGTAATATTGTATTTAACATACTTGTTTTGTAAGTCTATTGAACATGGTATGGAATTTGATAGCAAGAATGGAGAATGGAAGATTAATCTTCAAAAGATAAAATTTAAGAAGTAGCATGTTCATGCCCGTGACCCTATGTGTTACGCCCGTGATGAAGCTAACTGCCAACGAACCAACATTTAAAGTTCACGGCCATGAAGAAAGATAGAAACCGTGAATGAGCATTTCAGTCACGCCCGTGAAAGAAATATCACACCCGTGAAAAGACATGACAAATTCTTCTAGAGAGCTTCATGACCAAAGTCACCACTTGGACCACAGCTTGGAAGGTTGTCACGCTCGTGAAGGTAAAATGTCACGCCCGTGAACAAATACTTCAAAACCTTCTAAAATGTTTCACAGCCAAGGTCACCACTTAAGTCACGACTTGGAAGAACAGTCACGATCGTGACACACAGGGTCACGCCCGTGAAAGATGAAAGAGAAAAATGTCATGCGTGATTATTAGGGTTGGTGCAATGGCTAGTTTCATATTAAATGCATTCTAATGGCTATAATTTGCTATAAAAGTATAAATGCAAGTCATTTATGCATCGAGAACAAGAGAGTGAACAAGGAGAACAAAAGAACAAGTGAATTGAAAAATATTTTGAATCAAAACCTTGTTGTAAGCCATTTTATGCATTTGATATTTATTCTCTGTAAAAGTCTTTTTGCTCATAATTTATTGAGCAATAAAGATTTGTGTCTTACTGCTCATAAATTAAAGAGCATTATTGAAAAACTCTATAGAGGTATGATCAGATCACTTTTATGTCTTACTGCTTCTAGACCCGACATAATGTATAGTGAATGCTTATGTGCACGATTTCAATCTTGTCCAAAAGAGTCTCATTTACATGCAGTAAAAAGAATTCTAAGATTTTTACATGGCTCATTGCATCTAGGCTTGTGGTGTTCTAGAAATTCATCCTTTTATATTGTAGGATATTTAGATGCTGATTATGCTGGTAGTCTTTTAGATAGAAAAAGTACTTCAGGTACTTGTCACTTTATTGGAGAATGCTTAGTTTCTTGATTTAGCAAAAAACAAGTTTCAGTTGCTCTTTCTACTGGTGAAGTAGAGTATGTAGTAGTAGGATGTTGTTGTACATAAATCCTTTGGATGAAACAACAACTTAAGGATTATGGTCATAGTATGAACCATATACCTATTAGATGTGACAATACAAGTGCTACAAATCTATGAAAGAATCCCATTCAACATTCTAGAAGTAAGCATATTGATATTAGACACCACTTTATCAGAGATCATGTTCAACATGAAGATGTTGCATTGGAATTTATAAGCACCGAAAATTAATTGGCAGATATATTCACTAAGTCTCTAAATGAAGAAATATTTAATTTCATAAGAAGAGAGCTTGGTATGATTGATGGTTTAACCTTGTGATTGACAAATTGCCAAACCTTAATTGATAATCTTGTTTTTGTCTCATCTTACTAGATATAAGGTAGTTAATTTGATGGAAATTTATGTTATAAGGGATAGAATCTTCTTAGAAATGCTTTAGTTTTGGTTTTAGACTTAATTTTATTTGATGAGAATTTTAGACAGTTCACGCCCGTGAACTAAATATCCAAAAGAACCAGTAGCTTTCACGACTTGATTCATGACATGGTTCACGACTTCATTCACCCCCGTAAAATTCCTTGTTCATGCCCGTGATGCTTTTTCACACCCGTGAACATTTCACACACAAAACCTTACAGAAGCGTTCATGCTTTATGTCACGTTTTGTTTCACTGTCATAAGTAGTGAAATTCAACACCTCACGCTCGTGACTAATCATTCACCACCGTGATAGTTCATCATTCATTTCCATGACCTTCAAATATCATGACCGTGATCAATTTCACGCCTTTTTTCACTGGTAGAGCACCCTTTCAGCAAACTGTGAACATGACACTTCACGCCCATGACTACATTTTTCACGCCCGTGAAGATGTCGACAATATAACATTTCTGCCGGTTCTTTTTCACATTTCACCTCTACAATGTCTTGCAACTGCTCTCATTTATCAACATTCATTGTAACATTGAAGATTCCGACCCCCTATGTCATATCCGCTAATTTAGACTAAAGTCACGCGAGTTGTTAAATCAACTCGTCGGTTTGACCGAAATCTAAATTTGGACTTTTATCGAAAAATAATGAAAATAATGGTAATTAAGTATGGAAAATATCTAATAAAGTGTTCAAAATATTTAAAGATTTTAAATTTCGGTAAAGGACTAAATTGCAAATTTTGAAAAGTTTAGGGGTCAATTTACTATTTACCGAAAATTGGAGGATTTAAAGGGGATAATCATAAATTAAATGCATGAATTGTGACATAAAATGCATATGGAGGCCAGCCACACCAAGTGTCACATTTTAAGAAGATAATTGACATACATGAATTTAACATTAATTAAAGTTTCTAGAATTTGGCTTAGGTGTCCCATAATTGATTAAGTTTGTCATTTTCTCTTAATTGCCTCTCTTTTTCTTTATCACTTAAACATCTAGAAGACTTTTATCTTTTCCTCAAATCAGCCCACGTTTCTTGAAGCATAACACACCAAATGGCATACAACAATTAGCCAAGTGATGTGCATGAATGAGGTATTAATTAAAGCTTCTAGATGAAGCTTAGGTGTCCCCCCATTTTAATGACTTTTGTCACTTTGTTCTTGATTGTTTATTTTTCTTCCTTATCCATTTGCATTGAGGAAAATTCTGTTCTCTCAAACCAGCCACGTTTTCCCTTCTTCCTCCATAGCTAAACCTTGATTCTAGTAAAAGAAAGTGAGAAAAAGAGAGAAAAAGCATGGAAAATTTCATTTTCATGCTCAATGTAGCTTAAGAGAGTAAGGAAAAAGAGAAAGATTAAGGTTTATGGAGTCTTAATAATCTGATTATAAATTTTAGGAACTCAAAGTGGCAAAGAGTTAGATCAAAGGAACAAAGGAAAGGAGAAAGAGAAGTAAAGAGAAAGAAAAGGAGAAAAAAAAAACAGGTTTGTGCATAATCTAAGGCAATAGTCTATTTTAATTTTTTTTTAATTGCATAATTTAATTATTTGGCATGTTTATGATTTTGAATTAATATTATTTGTGATGAAAAATCTTGGGGATGCATGATTGCTAGACTTAGGATTTAATTTGGTAAAAATTGAATGTGATTGGTTGGTATGTTCTTTGCTGGAAATTGATGAGCAGTGTGCACTTAAACTATTATAACTTAATTTTTGGAACTCGGTTTTCCATGTTCTTAGTTGATTTTGAAAGATAAGACATAGGACTATAACTTTCATTCAGATCATAAAATCTGAATATGTCTGTAATTTTTCAGAAAATTTCATAAAGTTCGAACATAGAATCTGTCCAGAAATTCTGGGCAGAATTGTTAATAATGAGCAGTAAGTACTTACATTGTTATAACTTGAGTTATGGAGCTTGGATTTGTGTGTTATTTGTTCTGTATTAAAGCTAAGATATAGGGCTACAATTTTTATTTAGACCATAATATCTGAATATGTCTGTAATTATCTAGAAAAATTCATAAAGTTTAGACTTAGAATATGTCCAGAAAATTCTGGGCAGAATTACCAGTGACCAGTTAGTGTTAATATTATTATATCGTTTGATACAGAACTCAAAATTATGTGATTCAAGTTGAATATTAAAGCTAAGATTCATATCTAAAATTTTTATGAAGATCATGTAACTATATTCAGAACGGAACAGGACCAAAATTAAGGTCCAATACAGAGAACAGAATCTGCCAGTGATAGGGCAGCATGTGAATTGAGAAATGAAATGAGTAAAATGATGAGAAATTTGTTATATTATGTAAATATTATTTTAATTGAGTGATTATGTGATTATTTTGAGATATTACATGCATGAAAAGTATTAAATTAATTGTTATGAATTTTAATGAAATTGTATAAGCCCTAGAACACCTAACTAGAACCAACTTAGGATAGTTTGGCATACCAAATAGGGGGGAGTATGATGAAAATGATTAAATCCATTAATGGTATGATTATCTACGTCGGGTTTGGCAATATTATCTACGCCGGATTTGACACTATTATTTATGTCGGGTATGACATTATTATCTATGCCGAGTTTGGCACGGTTATCTACGCCGGGTTTGACACTTATATGCGCACATCATATTGCCCGAGTGGCACTCCTAAGTGTCTGGATGGCAACTCCGTTATCCGAGTCAGTGGTTCATAGGTGTCCTGGGCATAAATAAAAACATAATTAAGGAAGTTATGGAACATAAAAGAATTATTGAAAATAAAAATGGAATCATGAATTGTGGCATGGATAAAAAGAAGATTTAGTGTGGTGGTAATAAAATAAATAAGTATGAGATAATATAATATAATTTGATGTCTGTACATGCTAAAATACCATGATTTGCATGAGAATGATGATTTGATTATGTTAAACAAAATGAGATACAATAAATTGATGTTATGCATACTAGAATATTATGAAATGTATGTTTGCATGATTTGATCTTAAATTGTTATATGACAATGCATGTGACATTAAAAATAGTTTATTGCCTTATTTATATGCACCACTAAGCCAAGAGCTTAGCGTAAGAGTTTCTCTCGCGCAGGTATAGCAAAGAATAAGTAGACAGTAGTAGATAAAACTAACGATGACCTGACCCAGTAAAGCAACGTATATCAACCACCGTGGGTCACACATCTGTTGTATTTATGTTTTAAATTTTATTTTATAGTACTTGTAAAATAAACGGTACACTTTGTAAAGAAGATGTTATTAAAGAAAATGTATTTTTATCTTTGATGTTATGACTTTTCTTTTATGCTGCAAAGTAAATAAATGGTAAATAAAAAAAATGAATGATTTTCTGGTGTTCAAAATTTAATAAAGATATTTTAAACGATGAAGTCAGAGGTAGCACTCCCTCATCCGGGCATGAGCTGCTGGGTTGAGTTATGTAACGGCTGGGTTCCGCCTTACTCGAGGATGAGAACCCACCCGCCGTCTCACTGAGACCAACGGGCTGCCGGAGTCCATGGCCCAATACCTCCAACCCATCACTGCCAGCCCAGTCCAAGCCAGGTTGCGCAGTAGGTTGTTGGAGGCAGGGATCGAACCCTCAACCTCCCTTTAGCCTCAGTAAGAGACTACCAATTGTTACAATTGGTAGTCTCTTACTGAGGCTAAAGGGAGGTTGAGGGTTCGATCCCTGCCTCCAACAACCTACTGCGCAACCTGGCTTGGACTGGGCTGGCAGTGATGGGTTGGAGGTATTGGGCCATGGACTCCGGCAGCCCGTTGGTCTCAGTGAGACGGCGGGTGGGTTCTCATCCTCGAGTAAGGCGGAACCCAGCCGTTACACCCTAGTCACAAATTTCGTCTATAAATACCATAAAAAACTTCTTCCATTATCACAAATTATCTTTCCTTAGGGTTTCCTCTCAAATTTCTGTCAAACTTTTCTTCTCTTCAAGAGTTTCATTCTTTCAATCCAGATGGAAATTGGTTCATCAAAGGGTACTAGGAAGAAATCTCATGCTCCTAGAAGGTACATAGATTACCTTATAAACATAATTCCATAGCATTGCCATCCTAGGTACTCTGTGTTAAGAAAAGGCCTCTCATTTCCTCAAGATCATTTGAGTGGCAGGAAATTTGTACTCTCGGCCTCGAGACAGTGATGATAGAGCAACTCCAGGCTTGTCATTTGAAGGAATTTGTTGACATTCATCAACCCATTTTGAGGGAGCCCACCTTGGAGTTTTTGACTACTTTGCAAGTATCACCTACTGGCACGGTGAAGTTTCAATTGTGCAAAAATCTGAACACCCTATTTGCCACAGAATTCGGAGATTTATTCAATCTTCCCTCGGATTGCATCATGAACGATAGTGAAGTAGAGTTCTATGCTACTCAAGTATGGACTCACTTCGGCTTGGATTGTAGCTGGGATGTTAAAAAGACGAAGAGCACTCATCTTCGGTCCCTAGTACATAAGTATCTGTATAAATTTCTGACCTATAGCATCTTTGCCTGAGGAGACAACAATGGCACAATTCGGAAGTCTGAGCTTTTTCTCCTGGAGATGGCCCAAAGAGGCCTCACAGTGGCATTATCTCAATGGTTTGCAAACCATCTCCTGTCAATTGCCACCAAGCCCTCCGAAGACATACTGATTGGTGGGTATATGACCCACATTTCCTTGAAGCTTGGATATTTGAAGTTGGATGCACATCACTACAATCTCATCCCAGGACATCCTCGAGACCGTTTGGACATTGAGTCCTTCATCAAGATGGGAGCGGCTGTTCGAATTGTGTTTGAGAACAACATCTACTACCACTTCATCGACACTGCTGGCGAGATCATTTGGGAAGATAATGACTCGGAGGAATTCAAAGCTGGCCTCCAAGGTATCCAGCAGAAGAAGAGGGCTCGAGTTGAGATGAAACCTTCTGAGGTTGAGCAGGACATCGGACAATCCTCTGCCTCTACACCAAATTTAGCTCAGCAAGTGGTTGACCTCCTGGCACCACGATTTGAGTAGCTGCAGGCTTTGATGGACGAGAGGTTGGAGAACCTCAAGGACTTCATGGAGTCTAGGATGGATAGCCTTGAGGCAGAAGTTGCTCGACTTAGGGATTGAATGTTCGGTTAGATATTTGTGTTAGCCTTGCTATGTTTGTGTCTTGCTTGTTTGTTTGTAGGAAATTTTAATTTCCTTTCTGAATTTCATTTACTTTTGTTTGTACTTCTCTTCAATAATTAATATATTTGTTTTGTTTTCCATTATGGTTTATCTTTATTGATATTCTTTTTATTGATGACAAAAGGGGGAGAAACTAGCAATATATTAAGATAAGTGCAAACAATAATACTTAATTTTGAATCAAAATGGAGAAACTAGCAATATATTGAGTTAAGTTTTAAGTTAAGTGCAATAATTAAATTTTGATTCAAAATGAATATGCAAGTATATGAGCTTTATACACCTTAAAATATATCTTAAGTACACTTTGCATATACCTTGATGCAAGTTACATAACACTTGATATACTCTAAATATACCTTACATATACTTTATGCTCTAAAGAAAATTTTGGTATACATTAGATATACGTTGCATATAACTTACATATACTTAAAACTAGAAAGTTTATTTTAATGCTACACTTCATCATTCTTTTCAATTCTTGCACTTCATCATTCTTTATCCTAAGCATCTTTTGAGGGGGAGAAGACTTCTCAAAAGTACGTGTTGCTAGATTATTTATCACCATTAAAAAGGGGGAGATTGTTGAACTTTGAGGGGTATTTCTGTCATTTTGATGATAACAAATAAAATAGCAATATTGTATTTAACATACATGTTTTCTAAGTCTATTGAACAGGGTATGGAATTTGATAGCAAGAATGGAGAATGGAAGATTAATCTTCCAAAGATAAAATTGAAGAAGTAGCATGTTCACGCCCGTGACCCTATGTGTCACGCTCATGATGAAGCTAACCGCCAACGAACCAACATTTAAAGTTCACGGCCATGAAGGAAAATAGCAACTGTGAATGAGCATTTCAGTCACACCAGTGAAAGAAATGTCATGCCCATGAAAAGACATGACAAATTCTTCCAGAGAGCTTCACAACCAAAGTCACCACTTGGACCACGGCTTGGAAGGGTGTCACGCCCGTGAAGGTAAAATGTCACGCCTGTGAACAAATACTTCAAAACCTTCTAGAATGCTTCACGGCCAAGGTCACCACTTAAGTCATGACTTGGAAGAACAATCACGACCATGACACACAAAGTCACGCCCGTGAAAGATGAAAGAGAAAAATGTCAGGCGCAATAATTAGGGTTGGTTCAACTGCTAGTTTCATATTAAATGCATTCTAACGACTATAATTTGCTATGAAAGTATAAATGCAAGTCATTTATGCATTCAGAACAAGAGAGTGAACAAGGAGAACAAAAGAATAAGTGAATTGAAAAATATTTTGAATCAAAACCTTGTTGTAAGCCATTTTGTGCATTTGATATTTATTCGCTGTAAAAGTCTTTTGAGCAATAAAGATTTGTAAGTGTTTCTCTCTGTAATCATTTATTCAAGTGAATTTTGGGTATTTCTGGGTTAAGATTAGAACACTTGTAAGTTTAGTTGTGTGAGCCTCAAAAACATAAAGAAAGGTTGTTTGTATGAGCCTATAAAACACAAGGTAAAGGTTGTTTGTGTGAGCCTGTAAATACAAGAAATTAGTTTTTGTGTGAGCCTGTAAACACAAGGAATTGGTTATTGTGTGACCCATCAAAACGCAAGGGATTTCTAGGTTAGAGGTGAGTCATTGTTAGAAACACCATAGTTGGGAGTGAGCTTGTAAAACTCCATTGTAACACTTAGTGTGTTAGTGAACTCCTAGTCGCAATTGGGGAGAGGAGTAGGGTGTGTTAACACCCAAACCTCTATAAAAATCCTTTTTCCAAATTTCTCTATCTCTACTAAACTTAATTTTTATTTCTGCACTTAAAAGTTAAATTTTTTAATTTCCAATTCAACCCCCCTTTCTTGGCTCAATATCTAGGTAACAAATCAAATATTGGCAAATCCTCATATAAAGCCTTTATAAAGTTTGAAGATTAAATAAGTCATAAGAAACATGAGGCTATCACCATATTAAAAGAGGAAATTTTGTCTAAAATCAACTCTTTTTATGTGAATGTCAGTTATAATTAAAAATTCATATTTTACGAGTTCAAAAAAAAGAAGTCAAAAATTATCCTAGAAATATTAATATTGAGGCTACATTTCCGGTATATAAATATATTTATGGAATAGTGGGGGTGATACTAAAGATATAAATTGCTATTCCTTTCTAAAGTCTCATATTTGGCTTATGCATTATTTTTCCACAACAAGAAAGTTGAACTTTGTTCTTAAAAGTTTCATAACATAATAAGGAGTGATAAAATAGTTGTATACACTTTTGATGGAACTGTTTATGTAAGTTATAGTTTAAAACAAATAGTATTAATAAAAAAATTAAATATATATCAAAATAAGAGGTCATTTCCTATGGATTCTATGGTGAAATCCTATAGTACTTGTTATAACATGATAGAGCACAAAACCCATCTTAAAATGTGCTGTCATTGTTAAACAAGAACTCGTGTAAAATATAAATATGAATTTTAAATTCATATTCATTCTAAAAATTCAAGCCTTGACCAACTTTAGTTTTGTATTATACAATACCCTATAAATTTTACCTTGTCATATTTAACCTATAAATATTAAATAATAAGTGGGGGATTGTTATATATAATAGATAAATATTATTTAATAATATTATAAGAATAAAAACACAAACAAAAGTTCCCTAAATGTTGCCTATATTATTGGTGAATAGTTGCATATGTTAGAGACTAATAAATAATTGCTCCTTTAATTTAGCAAGTGAACCAATGACCAATTAAAAAGAACAACGGTAATTAATTACCATTTTTAAAATTTTTTGAACACATGCATGCCATGTAAATCTTCATTATAGTTAACTTTTCAAATTTTCTTATTAATAAAAATAACAACATCAAAACAATTATTTTTCTTCATTCTAACTCTCCCATAACAACAAAACTTAAAAAAAAAAAATTATGTACTTCAAAGTTTTACTTCCATCTATTGGGTTGAGTTTTTGTGGTAGAAAAAAATTAAATATAAAATTTTAATTTTTTATTTGAGGTATTGTATCATGGGAATATAATTTCCATAAATTCACTTGTGTCTAATAGGAAAATTACTATTATAAATTGTTTTTATGGAATTGTCTTGCCTAAAAAATTCAATATCTTGTTTCTATAATTTTCTCCTCACTTCTACATTTTTTTAGATTATTTTCAATATCCTATAACACTTTAAATAATGAAAGTGCTAGCTTCCTAATTTTCACATAGAAATGAATAAAAAAAGAAGAGAATTTCATAAGTTTATGCATCAACTACTAATAACAACCTCTATTAACCATTTTAAACCACGTAACTTAGCTATTTATAAGTTGCTCAGGATAATTAAGTTGTTACAAATTTGAATCTAATCTGCAAAATAAAATAGTTTGACCTGACTTGTGACCAAATTTTTTTTTAATTTAAATTTTATGATCATAAAAATTAAATATATTTTAATATCATATGGTGTTGACTTTTGATCAAATGATTTAGTGAATTATTATAACTCATTATTTTAATTAGCAAAATAATATAAAATTATTGATTTAATTTTTGTTTTTCAAAATTAAGTAGTTTTATCGAGAACTATATACTTTTGTCCACATGATTTATTATTTATTAGTTCAATAAAAAAATAATAAAAAATACAATTTTAATTTTTATATTTTGGTTTTATCTCAAAATTAAGTAGTTTTTATCAAAACTACTTAGTTTTAATTACAAAACTTGTTAATATTACTTATTATTTTAATAAGCAAATGAAATAAAATTTTTAGTTTATATATATATTTTTTAAATTATGTGTTTTTATTCAAAACACGGCATGATTTTGATCACATGAATTATTTCATTACTTATTTTTTTAATTAGAAAAAACAAATTGTAATTTTAATTTTCTCCAAAACTACGTAATTTTATCTAAACTTATATAGTTTTACTCACATGATATATTTTATTACTTATTATTTTAAATAATAAAAGAATAAAAATTAATAGATTTAATTTTCTTTAGAACTGTGTAGTTTTATCCAACTAGCCAATTAGCAAGCGATAATTTATAAATTATAAATACTTAAAAAATGGTAAAAAATATGTAGAATTTTATAATAAAATTAATAACTAAAAAATATAATTAATTAATTATTTATTACATATAATTTTTAAGGGCTGTTGTGACTTGTGGCTTGATCCAAACCAAAATAACCTGAACTTTAATGACCCGACCTACAATAATTTGAATCCAAATCCAAACAACTTGATCCTATATATATGCAAAACTTTCGAATAATATATTATATTATTTAACAGGAAATAACTTAATTAACATCAAATATGATTTATCTAATTAAAATTACCAAAGCAAAATATACTATTTAGCATATATGTGATGTAACTGTAAGTTTGAAAAGTACGATTTTGTCCATAAAATATTTATTAAAGTGTAATTACTCCTCATTATTTTAATAGCTAGGTTAAGTTTTGAAAAGTGTACAAATAAAATTCATGTAATCTTTTTTGAATTATAGTAGAAATATGATACAAATCAAGTATTTTTTTTTTATATAAATTTAGATTATAAAAAATAATTAGTTTTAGAATATAATTTTAATGGACAATTTTCACTAATGGTATTTCAAGTATATGACTCGTAATGACTTAATATTTCAATTATAATTTGTAACAGAAAATCATTTTTCATTTTGCAACAAAAAATTCCCTCTATCACTCTTAGTTAAATGAGCTAATGGAATGGTGATAGTGAATTTTCCATGTAAAAATTCCAGGAAAGACACATAGTCAAAATGGGTCCACTCACTTATTATCTCTCTATTTGCTCTTCTCAAACTCTTTTTATAATTTGAAATCCTAAATTGAATTTTTCTCTAAACTCAATTTGTATTATTTCTTCTTTCTTTTCTTGTGCTATGTTCTTCTTATTCTTTCTCTTTCTCTTCCTCTTAATCTTCTTTCCTTGTGCGAACTAGATCCATGGCTCAAGAAAATCATTTGACTAACAATGTTGAACCTTATGATGATATTGAAGTGAATCATGATGTCAACTATCATTATAGAGTATGAGCTAGAATGTGGCTATTATGGAGTAAAAGAAACCCTAGAAAAATATTTTTCAAGTGCGTTAATAGACAAATATGCTTCTTAATTTTTGTTTTTGTTTGATAAAGTTTCTAGTTTTTGAGTTAAATGAGAAATGTTACTGTTGGTTTCGTACTTCACCTCCATAGGAAAATCACTGCTCCTTTTTTATAAGGCACAATGAGCCCTATAGTCCCCACATTAACTAGATGCTTCTGTCTTTGAGGAGGAAAGAGTATTTCCTAAGCTCTAAGGTGTTTTATCTAAACTTCACGGTTGACCAAACAAGTTTTCATGATTTCATCTAGGCAGAAGATGAGTTAAATATTGTGAAATTGAATATTGAGCTATTAGTTGAGGTTGAGAGGGATTTTCAATTGATGAAGAAAAAGTGCTACTAACTCTTGCAATTTATTATAGCTACTTTTATGGCTCTCAGTATGGCAATTGTTATTGGAAAATTGTATGGTTCCATCTAATATGTGTTTTTAGTTTGTGTTGTTAATTTAGATTGGTATGGTTAGGTTTGATTAAAGCCTTTTTAGCTTAATGATGATGATGTAGTTTCATCATCTTTTTTGTCAATGTAAATGTAAATGTTCTGGAAATGGTTTGGTTTTGGGTTGTTATAAGGTTTTATATTACCAAATGATATTATAGTCACTGTAATAGTACATCCATATAATTGGAACACTATCAGTGAAAATTATCCAAATGGTTAAAAATTATATTTATTGAATGCTAAGGTTGTTCATAATTAGTGAGAAACTTGGTTGAAGCTAGAAACAAGTAATAGTATCTTCAAAACACACAAATAAATATATCATAAAGGCATTGAATGCAAATTGACAATTACCAATAACACATCACATATCCATAAGCCATATGTGTTTCATAGTTAATATGTGGCTCAAAATCACAATTATATGTCTATTGCTATTCACAAAAATGCAAGCATATGCATGTATACAAGGAATAGTTGTAAGTTGTCACCTCCTACATATGCTAGTCTTCTTCTCTATATCAACCATAAATTGTCCATCAAATCCAATACCATGCATTCCAACTCCATCTTAGGATTCAACTATTAAATTGAATGACGATTGCTTTTTTTTTTTTCTCAATTTTTCTTTGAATTTTAGGACATAACAACCCTTTACATCCTTATCATATCAAACATTATGAACATTGGTTTTTCTCTAACAACTAGTATAAATTTGTAGAAACTCTAATTGAGGTTGTTTAAGATGATGTCACATTTGGCTATAGTTTTAAAGTCTTTCTCCAATGCATAGTTGGTCTTTCATCTATCCATTACTTAGCTAGCAATCTCTTATATTCTATTTCCTTAAGACAATTCTTGAGTTATATTTGAGTTGTTGATTTAGCAACCTTTTTCAACAATTCAAATTAACCAGAATCTTTGAATTAGTTTCTCATATGTTGTTTCATATGCCTAACACAAAATGATGCTTAAATTTAGGAAAATACTTTGAGACATCTTTGATCAACCCCTATAAAGTGGAAATGTTAAAAAATAAAACAATTTCATGAATGAGAATATAAATAACACAACATACACCTTGGAATAATATGTACCTTTTGTCTATTACTCATGAATATCTAATGATGAGAGTTGTTTATCTTGAAGTCCTCTTTCACTAACTCTATGAACTAATCCCAATTCTCTGTATTTTTAAATTTACACCAAGTCAAGGCTAAAGGGAACATACAAACATTTGGATCAATTGTAGTTGCTACTAGGAGTTGACCACAATAAGTCATTTTCAGAAAACATCCATCAAAACACACTATGGTCTCCTACCTTTATCACTGAAAGCCCCTTTTAGACAAATATAATCCCTTCAAACTCGCCTTTGGGTTTTTTAAACTCAACCGTTGTACATAGATTAATCCTGTTTAGCTATATCTTGTAATCATACATCTTAGAAAACTACAAGTATTCATATCCATTAATGGCTTTCAATACATAATCCTTTCTTTTACAAGCATTCATCCTATCAATGTTGAGTTTTGTATTTTTTTTAAACTCTCTTTATAAAAGCTTGCACCTCCTAACTAGGGTTATTTCAAAAATTTTCTATGTATTTATCACCAAGGAACTTAGCTGTTAAATGTAAATTGGGGCTTGACTTTCCATATGGGTGCTTCAAGTTGAACGATTTCACTTGAAATGTAGGATCTATTTTGTCTTTCATTTGCAATTTGCTAGCAAATATGTGGAATTCACAATCAGGCTTGTGGCACTTACACCTAACCCTACATTTATCATTAATGGGAAAATGTACTTGCTACTTGTGCCTTATACCTCACCTCTTATGTGATTCTTTAAACTCATTTATATATTTAAAAAGCATCCCACATTCCCATTTAGGGTTATTTAAATTTCCATTTGCAAATTTTGAAAAATGCTTCCGTTATTTCTTGCATGGATCAAGTGCTTCTCCTTCAGTATCTATGTTTGAAACAATCTTACCACTGTCGGGTCCATAGTTTGATGACCTTTCATCTTTAAGTTCAAAAACAATTGTTGCTTTTATCCCATCAGTACTAACATTTGGCCCGATTTCTTTTAGCCTGCCATCTAAATTTTTGTTAATAGTTCCCACTTCAACATCAATAAACTCTCCTTGTTCATTTAATCAACATTTTTCCCTTAATGTATTATGTAAGTCTTCATCACCATCAACAATGTCTTAATCTAAATCATATATGATGAATACAACTATTTTTCTATGCTAACATGCTCCAATATTTGGCCTAGATGAACCATTTTGCTAATTTTGTTCTCATTTCTCACCATTTTGCTAACCATATTCCTCATCATTATCATTATCATTTTTTTTATCTTCATATGTCTCATTTTCAATATAATGATCATTAGATTCTTCACTTTCATCCATCTCATATTCATTGTCTTCTTCATATTAATCTTTGTCATGCTCAATATGTGGTTCACACCCATCAACATCTTTAGCATATTCAGTTACTGCAATATGTTCAACTTCATCCATATCTCTTGCCCTAAAACTAACAATCCTTTCTATATCTCTATTGTCATCATATACATATTCCACATCCATATTATAATTACCTTTAGCTTTATTACTACCCAACCCATTTGTCATGCACCTTAATTGTAGCCTATATGATATGTTGGATATAGAGACGTAAGTATATCGTAAAGGTAATTAATATATGAAAGAAGTTTAAAAAGAGATAATTAAAAATATGTATATTGGGATGTCCCCAAGATTCATGCCTATGAATAGTTTATCATGGTTGTGAATAAGAGTGGTATGATGATTCACACTTGTGAAGATTGTGTCATAACCTTGAATGATGGTCAGGAGAATAAGTGAGAAAGAAACATTTTTTGCTCTTCCATACCCAATGTCTACCACACAGACCTACACCCCACTCCATTTTTCTCTTTCATTATATGCACATTCACCTCTTATATCATCTTCATCTTTCTTTCTTCTTTCTCACAAGATTTCAATCTTTGAATCTTGAAAATATCTAAGAATCAAGAGGGAAGAAAAGTGTTTTTGGGAAGTTGAACTAGAGTTTTGTTTAAGAGTGGTTTTATGCTTCATTTATGGTTTTATGGTCTAAAGGAGATATTTTGGTATTGTTAGGAGCTGGTAGAGAGTTTGAGAACACAGACAAAATAGATAAGCAAGCTTGAAGAAACTTAAAAGTTATTAAGGTTCCATTTTTTGAGGTATATACATATGGCCATTTAAATTCCCAAATATTTTCCATTTTTGCATGTTTAGGTGAGGGAATGTGTTAAGTGTATGATTAATTATGCATGTGCACATTATTTATGAGAATACCATTAATGTTGTGAGATTAAATGTTAAAATGTCATTAATGTTATCTATGGAAGATAAGGCATTTAAGGTGGTATTTTGCACAAAATGCTTCATGACTATGAAGGATGCGTCATGCCTATGATGGATTCTTCATGCCCATGAAAGATGCACTTATAATTTTGTAGCATTCACAACTTGATTAATGGGTAAACCACCTGTGAAAAATACCTCTACGATCATAAAAGGTCATTCACGCCCGTTAAGTAGAGTAATGTTATGATATGTAGATTTTATGCAAATGTTACATGATAGGTATGACTAAACACATGCTACAAAGTTATTTGATTACATGAATGAGAAATTATGACTATGATAAATGCGTATGGGCATGTATGTGACAACGACAATCAAATATGAAAAGAGATATGATTCTTAATGTCCATTCCTCTAATCTAGGACTAGTTATAGAATAGATGACATGCCATTAAGAGGATTTACAGTACTATGAGAATTTACGTAAAAGGAACTATATTATGAGCACAAGGTGGATTAAGCTTTAGAAGGGCCTTTGATCCTTAGATTCATGCAATGATTTTCTTAATCAATCAAAGTGGTTTCAGCTTTGAGAGTGCTCTATACTTGAGGAGCTCAAATGAGTGATGTGTCAAACTTTGTGCTATATTTTGTTGGGTGTTTTAGTGTTTGCATTGTGAGTTTCATTATGATTTTTTATTTAATTTCTTACTTAGCAGTGGTTTTTACCTATGTACGTATTATAGTCGAGAAAAAGGTGAAAAGAATTGGTTTGGGAGCAAGGAAGATATATTTGGGCTTAATTAGAGGTTTGTTGAGTGATTGTAAATGATTTGAGACTTTTCAAATGGGGTTTGTCGCATGAAAATGAGGATCATCATGAGCAAGTGAAGAAGAGTTAATGTGAAGCTTTCTATCATACACATGAGGGTAGTGTTGCAAGCTTGTGGGGCTAAAAGCAACTGAAGCTTTCTATCGAGCACGCAACACACCCTACTTCTACAGAATCATGCGATAACTTTCAAGCTTGGATTTTTACATCTGTTTTGGGATTTTGGATATTTTTAAAAGGAGGATAATATATTTAGGAGGAAGATATTAAGTAGGACTTTAGAGGGTACATATTTCATCTTTTTTTTAAGAATTAGGCTAAGCCATATTAAAGAGAAAACTCATTCATCTTTTTTATTTTAAGCATTCTTTATGCATGCAAAAGAGCTTTTAGCATGCAAACTTCATTGCAGTAGATTGGATTTGTAACACCTTATTCCGTACACATTTCGATACCATATATACTTGTATCGAGTAATCATACATGATATACATATAAGACAGAATATCATGTTTATTTTAATAATAATTTTTTTTTTATCGTATCTCTCATTTTTATTCAAGAAATTCAGCAACTCAACTTCGGACTTAACCCATATATATATATATATATATATATATATATATATATATATATATATATATATATATATATATATATATATATATATATCACATATGCCAATATATAAGACATTTTTTTACTTGTATTTTTCTTTTAAGTTTACAAATTTGGAAATATTTACACATTCTAGTACAAACTCATTGCAAATATACATATGAAAACATTCAAGCCTAAAATATAGGTGATATTATTTTATGCTTCTGAAGGATGCAAGGAAAGAGAGTGACAAGACTCGGCTGGAGTGTCACTTTTACAAGTTTGGACACTAACTAACGCATGTGTTTCAAGACAAGATGCGTTAGACTGATTGGAAAGCGAGTGCGTTTGCCACCGAAATTAAAGTGATATGATTGGAGCTTAAACTTAGGACATATCTAAATGAAAAAACTAGTTCAAAATTGTAACATTGAATTTTGCATGAGAACCGAAGAAAAGGACTAAATCATAAAATTTGTAATTTTTGCTCCATCAACGAGCCGCTAACTAAGAATACCGGGACATAGGGTACAATAAGACGAGTATGTCAGTATATTGATAGGTTAAAACTCCCAAATTTAGAGGCTGATATTGAAAAAAATATAATATAGGGTTCAATTTCGTAGGAAAAAATTAGAAATGTGATTTTTACTCCGAAGTGTAAATCACAAAATCAAGAACATTAGCATACATATCAAATTATAACATTAATATTGATGTATATAATTGTTGAAAATTAATTAGTTTGTGGCTTGAAATTGGTGAAATTAAAATTTAGGTGTGGTTTAACTTGAAAAGGGAATTTTATTCGGGTGCATAATTAAAAAATGTTTGGAATTGCTGTTGAGTGTTCAAAAAACAGATTTATAAATTTTTTGATTTAATTGATTGATTTTTTTTAATTTTTTATAAACTGTTTTTCACAAACCTACTTATGAGAAAAACATATATTTACCTGTTTCTCTCCAAAAACAGTTTTCAAAACTCAAAAAAATTTAAAATAAAATGTTTTTCTCCAAAAGTGTTTTTTTCAAACGCAGTGCCAAATGGATTCTTAGTGTAATTAAATTAAGTGGTATGTAGAATAATTGATGGAGAAATTAACAGGGTATGTTATTTGTGTAAATTATTTATTTTTCATCTTTATGGCTTTAAAAGCTAAGTTTAAGGGTTATAGATTTTGATATAGATATATTATATGTGATAGGAGTTGAAAGAGGAGGTAGTGAAACCCACCCAAGGGATAACCAAGCTTGAGAGAGTTTGGTTATTGAGGCTCTATTAGAGGTATATACATATATGCGTTCAAATTCCCAAAATATGGCAAGTTGTGTGTTAATTAGGTGATAATTAAGTTGTATGTTTTATATGCTAAGTGCAAAGATTCAAATGTTGTAATTAATGCCATGTGATATGATATTGAATAAGAAGTGTCATATTAAAGTGAAATTCAAATGATGTAATTTAATTTTGTATGTCATTTTAAATTGAAATTTAATATTTAATCAAATTAAATTAAACTTCATATTTCGAGAATTAATTTAAAATTAATTCTCCTTAAAATCAGAATATTATGATGTTACAATTTAACAATTTAATTTTAATATACATACCAATTTCTAGTCATACTAGAATTACAATTGCTCAACATAAATTAATTTCTAAAAATTCTAAAAATTTTCAGAATTTCAAATCATCATTCTAATCATCTTTAGGGCATCTTAATTTCATCAAAATATTTTTGGTATAAGCCAAAATTACTAAGATAAACGAACCAATACATTTAGACGCTCAAAACGACTCATTCGACATCTAGAATTTTTTAAAATTTCAAATGCATGTAAAATAATTTTGGTATGCATCTAACATCAAAATAACATATTTTTAATCATATAAAAAATATTTCAAGCTGCTGGAAACAAAATAAACACATACAAAAAAAAATCAAACAAAACAGCCCCACTGAGTATGCTAACACAATCATATTTTTGTGTTTTTTGAAAAATTAAATAAAATAAATTTTAATTAATTATTAGATATTTTCAAAGGCATAAATACATTCTCAATGTGTCTAAATAATGTTTTTATAATCAAATTATTAAAAAAATATAACCAGCCCCATCAATTAAGCCAAACAACAACACATATTCATAAACAAGGCAATTTTAGGTATTTTTAAAATAAATCCGAAATTAATTATTTGAATCACATTCAAATCATTTTTCAATCAAAATAATCATTCTTAATCATCCCATGATCATATTAGAGAAAGCAAAATGTGTAAAACATATTTTACAAATTAATTTCAATTTTCAAAACCTATTGATCAAAAATCATAAAAAATATACAATTCCATTGCACTTTCAATTAAAATTAATTTTAATGGATACAAGGGGGCTCTGATACCACAGTTGGGTTTTGAAAAATGAATCACATTCATAAACACAGTAAAATAAAATAAAATTTTTAAAACACGAAACAAAATATCATGCTTGTGTCATTAAAAATAATTTATATAAATATAAAGGTTAGAAATTGTTAAACCTTGAGTGGTATTTCCGTCATTTTGATGATAACAAATAAAATAGCAATATTGTATTTAACATAATTGTTTTCTAAGTCTATTATACAGGACATGGATTAAAATAGCAAGAATGAAGATTGGAAGAATAATCATTGAAAGACAAAATTCAAGAAGTAGCATGTTCACTGTTGTGACTCTATGAGTCACTCCCGTGAAAGGAGCTAACCGTTACCTAAACCAACATTTGAAGTTCACGGCCATGAAGGAAAAACAAACTGTGAAGTGGGCATTTCAGTCACCCCCGTGAAGATTCATGCATTTTCATCCAGAGAGCTTCACGACCAAAGTCACCACTTGGATCACGACTGGAAAGCTTGTCACGCCCGTGAATGAGTATGTCACACCCGTGACTCTATATGTCAAAACATTCCAGAGAGCTTCACGACCAAAGTCACCACTTCAGTCACGGCTTAGGAAGAAATGTCACTCCCGTGACAAGCATAGTCACGCCCGTGAACAATGAAAGAGAAAATTGTCAAGTGCGATTTTTTGGTTGGTACAACGGCTAGTTTAGTATTTAATGCACCCCAACGGCTATATTCAGCCATGGGAGTATAAATGGAAGTCATTTGTGCATTAAGAAAATGAGAATGAAGAGAATAACAATAGAATAGCATATACTTCGAATTTAATTCTTATTACAAGCTATTTGTACTTTCATACTTTGAGAACAAAATTTATTCTCTGTAAAAATCTTTTTGCTTTTCATTTATTGAGCAATTAAGATTTGTTAGTGGTTCTCTCTGTAATATTTACTCAAGTGAGCTTTGGGTATTTATGGGTTAAGAGTAGAACACTTGTAAGGGTTTGTTGTGTGAGCCTCCAAAACACAAATTAAAAGGTTGTTTGTGTGAGCCTGTAAAAATACAAAGTGAAGGTTGTTTGTGTGATCCTGTAAAAACACAAAGTGAAGGTTGTTTGTGTGAGCCATTAAAACACAAGGAATTTCTAGGTTAGGTGTGAGCCATTGTGAGAAACACAATAGTTGGGAGTGAGCTTGTAAAACTCCATTGTAACACTTAGTGTGTTAGTGAAACTCCCAATTGGGATTGGGGAGAGGTATAGGGTTTGTTAACACCCGAACCTCTATAAAAATCCTTGTGTCAAATTCTCTCTATCCCTCCTAGAATTAATCTTTTATTTCCGCACCTTATAGTTTAATTTTTGAAACTCAAATTCAACCTCCCTTCTTGGCCTAATATTTGGGAAACAATTGGTATCAGAGCTTTCTCTAGCATCGAAGCCTAAAAAAGCGCTAGTAAAGAGTAAGATATGGCCAGTGAAGGATTCCAAAGTCTCAAACCTTACTTTGATGGGGCAAATTATGCCCATTGGAAGTTTAGGATGGAGACATACTTGGATAGTGAAGGAATTGAAGTTTGGGATAGTGTACGAAAAGAATGGACACCACCAACCAGAAGAGGAGATGATGGTGAAGAAGAAATCCTATCAAGAGACGATTGGACATAGCCTCAAAGAAGAGCAAATTTCAATAACAAGAAGGTAATGACAATCCTATCAAGCTCATTATCTATTGAAGAATGTGGGAGAATACAACACTGTTCAACAGCATACAGCATGTGGAAGACATTGGAGAACTATCATGAGGGAAGTAAGCAAGTCAAATCCAAGAAGATTCAACTTCTTACCTCAGAATATGAGCTCTTCAAGATGAAATCCAATGAGTCAATCACTGACATGACCAACCGTTTTCTAGCCATTATAAATGGAATGAGAAAACTAGGGAAGCATCTGAGTTTGGAAGATGTAAACAATAAAATCCTGAGAAGTCTTCCTCTTAAAGACTATGGTTCAAGAGTTGCTAGCATAGACGAAGCAAATGAAGATATGAGCATCATGAATACCAATGTGCTGATTGACAAACTTCTCACACATGAGATGGCAGTGGAGAGAGATAGAGAGCTTGATGCAGAGCCAGAGAAAAGACAACCCTTAGCACTCAAAGCCTCTACTTCAAAATCTCAAGAAGATAGTGAAGATGATGAAGAAATAAGTGATGATGAAAATGAGGATATTGCTATGCTTTCAAGGAGATTAAAAAGAATCATTGAGAAGAAAATGAGCAACTCCAGAAAATTCAGGCAAAGAAACCTCAAACAAACTCCTAATGATACACAAAGATGTAAGGAATAGGGAAAATGCTATGAATGTGCAAAGAAAGGACATATCAAACCAGAATGTCCAAGGCTCAAGAAGCATAAGAGCAAATACCAAAGAGACAATAGGGAGAAAGGTCACAAAGCCATATGGGATGACGAAAGCTCTTCAAGTGAAAAAGATGATAATGAAAGTGAAGAGGTCAACCTATGCTTCATGGCTATTGAGGATCACGTCTCGGATAAAGTAAGATCACTACACTCATACTCTTTCAATAATGATAGTAGTGATAATGATAGTAATAATGATAGTGATGATGATGATGATGAGCAAAGCCTAATAGAAGAATTAAATATAAAATTAGAGAAATATAGAAGTAAATTTATTACTTATAGAAATAACATTTCTAATTTAAAAAATAAGATAGATGATTTAGAAAAGGAAAACATAAAGCTTAAATCATCTAATGAATCTCTCCAAAAGTCATTAGATGAATACTCATCAAGACCCTCAACAACTTCATTGTTAAAAGAAAATAATACTTTGAAAAATGAAGTTGAGGAACTTAGAAATTCCATTTCTAAATTTCACAAAGGTAAAGAGAGCTTAGATACTCTCATTGTGTCTCAAAGATCACCCTTAATTAGACATGGTCTAGGATTTCAGGACACATCATCATCTTCTCACAAAACCATATTTGTCAAGTCTAAAGAACCTCACATCTCCACACCTGTTAGAACAGCACCAAGAAATAAGCATGTTAAACCTTCTATACAGAAAAAGAATAATCATGTCTTTATGTATAAGAAGCATGCATCTAGAAAAATGCAAATTAATCATGATTGTGCATGCCATTGTTCTCAAAATCAGTCTAATAGAATTATGGCATTCAAATACATAGTAAGACCAAAAAGCAAGTTTAGACCAAAACAATGTAATTATTGTATAAAAATTGGTCACATAAATAAATATTGCTAGATAACGAAGGCTCATTGGGAACCTTCATGTGCTAACCCCCAAGGACCCAAACTCATTTGGGTACCTAAAAATCATACTTGAATTGTGTTTTTATATGTATGCCTCAAGTCCACAATAAACAAAAATGCTTGGCTAGTAGACAGTGGATGCTCAAGGCATATGACAGGAGATAAAGAACTCTTCAATGAAATCAAAAGTATTGATAGAGGTAAAGTTACCTTTGGAAACAATGCAAAGGGTAAGGTAATTGGCATTGGTTCTATTGGTGTTAACGGTACTACTTTTATTAAGGATGTCTTACTTGTTGATGACTTGAAGCATAACTTGCTAAATGTAAGTCAATTATGTGATAGAGGAAACAAAGTAATCTTTACTTCAAATGAATGTCTTATGATCTCTATCGATAGTCAAGAAATATTTAAAGGAAATAGAGATATCAATACATACATAATAAACTTACATGAACTATCTAACCATTCCTCTAAGTGTCTTGTGACTACTAGTGATGAATCTTGGCTGTGGCATATAAGACTTGGTCATGCTAACATAGACTTAATACAAAGTCTCAGCACAAGAGAACTAGTAAAAGAACTGCCAAGAGTGAAATATGAAAAAGGCAAGACATGTGATCCTTGCCAGAGAGGAAAGTAACACAAGTCATCTTTCAAAGCCAAAAACATAGTAAGTACTTCAAAACCTCTTCAACTCCTACATTTAGACTTGTTTGGACCTACTAGAATTGCTAGCTTAAGAGGAAAAAATTATGCATTTGTCATCGTAGATGATTACTCTAGATTTACTTGGGTAATTTTCTTAGCTCAAAAGAGTGATGCTTTTGAAAATTTCAAAAACTTTGCTAAAAGAGTTCAAAATGAAAAAGGGTACTGCATTTCAAAAATAAGAAGTGATCATGGGAAAGAATTTAAAAATGAAAACTTTGAAAGCTTTTGTCTTGAACATGAAATTTCACATAATTTCTCATCCCCTAGGACACCTCAACAAAATGGGGTAGTTGAAAGGAAAAATCGAACTTTAATTGAAATGGCTAGAACAATGCTTAATGAATATGAATTACCAACTTATTTTTGGGCAGAAGCCACAAACATTGCATGTTATATTTCAAATCGAGTTTTCAAAAGACCTCTTTTAAACAAAACCTCATTTGAGCTATGGAATGAAAGAAAACCCTTGATATCAAACTTTATTGTATTTGGATGCAAGTGCTTTATATTGAACACCAAGGATAATCTTGGAAATTTTGCCTCTAAGTCTAATGAAGGTATCTTTTTAGGATACTCTACAACCAGCAAAGCATATAGAGTATTTAATAAAAGATCATTAACTGTTGAAGAATCCATGCATGTTATTTTTAATGAATCTAGAAGATTTGATCTTGTGTAAAGTAGTGTTCTTGATGATGTTATAGGTAATATGGAAAGACTTGATATTGGAAATGGGAAAGAAGAAAATGATTAAGAAAATTTACTGCAAAATGGCACTCTACCTCAAAATCAAGAACAAAGTGATCAAGAACTTCCAAAAGAATGGAGAATGACGAAAGATCATCCAAAAGAACAAATAATTGGTGATCTATCAAGGGGAGTAAGTACTAGATCTCATTTCAAACATTTAGTCACTGACATTGCTTTTGTTTCACAAATTGAGCCTAATAATATTGATGAGGCTCTTAATGATGAAAGTTGGGTAATTGTTATGCAATAGGAACTCCACCAATTTAAGAGAAATAAGGTATGGAACCTAGTACCTATACCTAAGGATCATCAAATCATAGGTAGCAAATGGGTATTTAGAAACAAATTAGATGAACAAGGGTTAATAACCAGGAATAAGGCTAGACTAGTTGCAAAAGGATATAATCAGGAAGAAGGTATAGATTATGATGAAACATATGCACCTGTAGCTATATTAGAAGCCATAAGAATACTTTTTGCATATGCATGTCACATGAATTTTGTTAACCTTGAGGGGTATTTCCGTCATTTTGATGATAATAAATAATATAGCAATATTGTATTTAACATACTTGTTTTTGTAAGTATATTATACAGGACATGAATTAAAATAGTAAGAATGGAGAATTGGAAGAATAATCATTGAGAAACAAAAAGCAAGAAGTAGCATGTTCACTGTCGTGACTCTAGGAGTCACTCCCGTGAAGAAAGCTAGCCGTTACCAAAAACCAACATTTGAAGTTCACGACCATAAAGGAAAAACAAACCGTGAAGTAAGCATTTCTGTCACCCTAGTGAAGAAAGGTGTCACCCCCGTGAAGCCTCATGCAAATTTCATTCCAGAGAGCTTCATGACCAGAGTCACCACTTGGGTCACGGCTGGAAAGATGTTCACCCCCGTGAATGAATGTGTCACCCTCGTGAAGGCTTCATTAAATTTCATCTAGAGAGCTTCACGACCAGAGTCACCACTTGGTTCACGGCTGAGAAGAGTGCCACGCCCGTGACTTTATATGTCAAAACATATCAGAGAGCTTCACGACCAAGGTCACCACTTCAGTCACGGCTTGGGAAGAACTGTCACCCCCGTGACAAGCATATTCACGCCCGTGAACAATGAAAGAGAAAAATGTCAAGCGCAATTTTTTGGTTGGTATAACGGCTAGTTTCTTATTTAATGCACCCCAACGGCTATATTCAGCCATAAGAGTATAAATGGAAGTCATTTATGCATTAAGAAACAAGAGAATGACAAGAAAAACAAAAGATTAGCATATACTTCAAATCACAAGCTATCTTGTACTTTTATACTTTGAGAACAAATTCATTCTCTATAAAAATCTTATTGCTCCTCATATTTGAGCAATAAAGATTTATAAGTAGTTATCTCTGTAATCTTTACTCAAGTGAGCATTGGGTAGTTCTGGGTTAAGAGAATAACACTTGTAAGGGTTAGTTGTGTAAACCTCCAAAACACAAATTAAAAGGTTATTTGTGTGAGCTTGTAAAACACAAAGTGTAGGTTGTTTGTGTGAGCTTGTAAAACAAAAAGTGTAGGTTATTTGTGTGAGCCTCTAAAACACAAAGGAATTGGTTATTGTGTGAGCCATTAAAACACAAGGGATTTCTGGGTTAGGTGTGAGCCATTGTGAGAAACACCATAGTTGGGAATGAGCTTGTAAAACTCCATTGTAACACCTAGTCTGTTAGTGAAACTCCTAATTGCGATTGGGGAGAGGAGTAGGGTTTGTTAATACCCGAACCTCTATAAATCTTTGTGTCTGATTTTCTCTATCCCTTCTAATATTTCCGCACTTTAAAGTTTAATTTTTTTTTTAACTCCAATTCAACCCCCCTTCTTGGTCTTATATCTGGGCAACAATTGGTATCAGAGCCTTGTCTATCATTGAAGCCTAAAAAGCGCTAGTAAAGAGTAAGATATGGCCAGTGAAGGATTCCAGAGTCTCAAACCTTACTTTGATGGAGCAAATTATGCCCATTTGAAGTTTAGGATGGAGACATACTTGGATAGTGAAGGAATTGAAGTCTGGGATAGTGTACGAAAAGAATGGACACCACCAACCAGAAGAGGAGCTGATGGTGAAGAGGAAATCCTATCAAGAGATGATTGGACAGAGCCCCAAAGAAGAGCAAATTTCAAAAACAAGAAGGCAATGACAATTCTATCAAGCTCATTATCTATTGAAGAATGTGGAAGAATACAACACTGCTCAACAGCATATAGTATGTGGAAGACATTGGAGAACTATCATGAGGGAACTAAGCAAGTCAAATCCAAGAAGATTCAACTTCTAACCTCAGAATATGAGCTCTTCAAGATGAAATCAAATGAGTCAATCACTAACATGACCAACCGTCTTCTATCCATTATAAATGGAATGAGGAAACTTGGGTAGCATCTGAGTTTGGAAGATATAAACAATAAAATCCTGAGATATCTTCCTCTTAAAGACTATGGTTCAAGAGTTGCTGGCATAGAAGAAGCAAATGAAGATATAGAATCATGAACACTGATGTGCTGATTGGCAAGCTTCTCACACATGAGATGGCAGTAAAGAGAGATAGAGAGCTTGATGCAGAGCCAGAGAAAAGAAAACCCTTAGCACTCAAAGCCTCTACTTCAAAAGAAGAAAGTGAAGATGATGAAGAGATGAGTGATGATGAAAATGAGGACATCGCTATGCTTTCAAGAAGATTAAAAAGAATCATTGAAAAGAAGATGAGCAATTCCAAAAGATTCAAGCAAAGAAACCTCAAACAAACTTCAAATGATACACACAAAAGTAAGGAAGAGGTAAAATGCTATGAATGTTGAAAGAAAGGACATATCAAACCAGAATGTCCAAGGCTCAAGAAGTATAAGAGCAAATACCAAAGAGACAATGGGGAGAAAGGTGACAAAACCACATGGGATGACGAAAGCACTTCAAGTGAAAAAGATGATAATGAAAGTGAAGAGGTCAACCTATGTTTCATGGCTATTGAGGATAATGTCTCGAACAAAGTAAGATCACTACACTCATACTCTTTCAATAATGATAGTAGTGATAATGATAGTGATAGTGATGATGATGATGATGATGAGCAAAGCCTAATAGAAGAATTAAATATAAAATTAGAGAAATATAGAACTAAATTTAGTATCTATAGAAATAATATCTCTAATTTGAAAAATAAGATAGATGGCTTAGAAAAGGAGAACATAAAGCTTAAATCATGTAATGAATCTCTTCAAAAGTCATTAGATGAATACTCATCAAGACCCTCAACAGCTTCACTGTTAAAAGAAAATAATACTTTGAAAAATGAAGTTGAAGAACTTAGAAATCCCATTTCCAAATTTCACAAGGGTAAAGAGAGCTTAGATACTCTCATTGTGTCTCAAAGACCACCTTTAGTTAGACATGGTCTAGGGTTTAAGGACACATCATCATCTTCTCACAAAACTATATTTGTAAAATCTAAAGAATCTCACATCTCCACACCTGTTAGAACAACTCCAAGAAATAAGCATGTTGAACCTTCTATACATAAAAAGAATAATCATGTCTTTATGTATAAGAAGTATGCATCTAGAAAAACGAAAATTAATTATGATTGTGCATACCATTGTTCTCAAAATCAGTCTAATAGAATTATGGCATTCAAATACATTGTAAGACCAAAAAGCAAGTTTAGACCGAAACAATGTAATTATTGTATGAAAATTGGTCACGTAAATAAACATTGCTGGATAAGGAAGGCTCATTGGCAACCTTCATGTGTTAACCCCCAAGGACCTAGACTCATTTGGGTGCCTAAATATCATACTTGATTTGTAACTCTGTAGGTATGCCTCAAGTCCACAATAAACAGAAATGCATGGCTAGTAGACAGTGGATGCTCAAGGCATATGACAGGAGACAAAGAACTCTTCAATGAAATCAAAAGTATTGATGGAGGTAAAGTTACCTTTGGAAATAATGCAAAGGGTAAGGTAATTGGCATTAGTTCTATTGGTGTTAATGGTACTACTTTTATTAAGGATGTTTTACTTGTTGATGGCTTGAAACATAACTTGTTAAGTGTAAGTCATTTATGTGATAAAGGAAACAAAGTAATCTTCACTTCAAATGAATGTCTTGTAATCTCTATTGATGGTCAAGAAATATTTAAAGGAAATAGAGATATCAATACGTACATAATAAACTTACATGAACTATCTAACCATTCCTCTAAGTGTCTTGTGACTACTAGTGATGAATCTTGGTTGTGGCATAGAAGACTTGGTCATGCTAACATGGATTTAATACAAAGTCTCAACACAGGAGAGCTAGTAAAAGGATTACCAAGAGTTAAATATGAAAAAGGCAAGACATGTGATCCCTGTCAAAGAGGAAAGCAACACAAGTCATCTTTCAAAGCCAAAAACATATAAGTACTTCAAAACCCCTTCAACTCCTACATTTAGACTTATTTGGACCTACTAGGGTTGCTAGCTTAGGAGGAAAACATTATGCATTTGTCATCGTAGATGATTACTCTAGATTTACTTGGGTAATTTTCTTAGCTCAAAAGAGTGACGTTTTTGAAATTTTCAAAAACTTTACTAAGAGTTCAAAATGAAAAAGGGTACTGCATTTCAAAATTAAGAAGTGATCATGGGAAAGAATTTGAAAATGAAAACTTTGAAAGTTTTTGTCTTGAACATGGTATTTCACATAATTTCTCATCTCCTAGAACACCTCAATAAAATGGAGAAGTTGAAAGGAAAAATCGAACATTAATTGAAATGGCAAGAACAATGCTTAATGAATATGAATTACTAACTTATTTTTGGGCAGAAGCCACAAACACTGCATGTTATATTTCAAATCGAGTTTTCAAAAGACCTCTTTTAAACAAAACCTCATTTGAGCTATGGAATGGAAGAAAGCCCTTAGTATCATACTTTAGAGTATTTGGATGCAAGTGTTTTATATTGAACACCAAGGACAATCTTGGAAAATTCTCCTCTAAGTCTGATGATGGTATCTTTTTAGGATACTCTACAACCAGCAAAGCATATAGAGTATTTAATAAGAGATCATTAACAGTGGAAGAATCCATGCATGTTGTTTTTAATGAATCTAGTAGACTTGATCTTGTGAAAGGTAGTGAGTGCTCTTGATGATGTTGTAGATAATATGGAAAAACTTGTCATTGAAAATGGAAAAGAAGAAAACGATCAAGAAAAACTACTACCTCAAAATCAAGAACAAATGGAGCAAGAAGTTCCAAAAGAATGGAGAATGAACAGAAATCATCCAAAAGAGCAAATAATTGGTGATCTATCGAGGGGAGTAAGTTCTAGATCTCATTTCAAGCATTTAGTCACTGACATAGCTTTTATTTCACAAATTGAGCTTAAAAACATTGATGAGGCTCTTAATGATGAAAGTTGGGTAATTGCCATGCAAGAGGAACTCAACCAATTTGAGAGAAATAAGGTATGGAACTTAGTACCAAGACCTAATAATCATCCAATCATAGACAGCAAATGGGTATTTAGAAATAAGTTAGATAAACAAGGGTTAATAACCAGGAATAAAGCAAGACTAGTTGCAAAAGGATATAATTAGGAAGAAAGTATAGACTATGATGAAACATATGCACCGGTAGCTAGATTAGAAGCTATAAGAATACTCTTAGCATATGCATGTCACATGAATTTCAAACTTTTTCAAATGGATGTGAAAAGTGCATTTCTAAATGGCTATATAGATGAAGAAGTGTATGTAAAACAACCACCAGGTTTTGAAAGCTATGATTTGCCAAATCATGTTTTTAAACTTTCAAAAGCTTTGTATGGTTTAAAACAAGCTCCAAGAGATTGGTATGAGAGACTAAGTTCTTTTTTACTAGAAAATAGCTTCACAAAGGGAAATGTTGACACTACACTGTTCATCAAAAAGCATAAGCATGAGATACTAATTGTTCAAATTTATGTTGATGATATAATATTTGGTTCTACTAATGAGCTGCTTTGTCAAGAATTTGCTAAGTGCATGACTAGGGAATTTGAAATGAGCATGATGGGAGAACTTAAGTATTTCCTTGCTCTACAAATCAAACAAAGCAATGAGGGCATATTCATCAACCAATCCAAATATGCCAAAGACTTAATCAAAAATTTTGGTATGGAATGATGCAAAAATGCCAAGACTCCTATAAGTACATCAACAAAATTGGACAAAGATGAAAAGGGTAAGAGCATTAATGAAAAGCTTTATAGAGGTATGATTGGATCACTTTTATATCTCACTGTTTCTAGACCCGATATATTGTATAGTGTTTGCTTATGTGCACGATTTCAATCATGTCCCAAAGAATCTCATCTAAATGTTATAAATAGGATTTTAAGATATTTACATGGAACATTGCATCTAGGTTTATGGTATCCTAGGAATTCATCTTTCTATATTATGGGATATTCAGATGCAGACTATGCTGTTAGTCTTTTGGATAGGAAAAGCACTTCATGTACTTGTCACTTCATTGGAGAATGTTTGGTTTCTTGGTTTAGCAAGAAACAAGTTACAGTTGCTTTATCAACTGCTGAAGCTGAATATGTAGTAGTTGGATGTTGTTGTAAACAAATTCTTTGGATAAAACAACAACTTAAGGACTATGGTCATGAGATGAACCATATACCTATAAAATGTGACAACACCAGTGCTATAAATCTTTCAAAGAATCCTATTCAACACTCTAGAAGTAAACATATTGACATTAGACATCACTTTATTAGAGATCATGTTGAATATGGAGATGTTGAATTAGAATTTGTATGCACAGAAAAGAAATTAGCAGATATTTTCACTAAGTCTCTAAATGAGGAAAGATTTAATTTCATTAGAAGAGAACTAGGTATGATTGATGGATTAACCTTGTGATTACAAAAATATGAAATTTTTATTTGTTGATCTTAAAACATCTCACAAATTATAAGATAAAGTTTTTTTTATGAGAATTTAAGCTTTATGAAGTAAAATCTTTGTTGAAATGATTTAGTCTTGTTGCAGAACTTAATTTCAATCTGATGAAAATTATAGGGGAGTCACGCCAGTGACTTAAGTGGCTCAAAGAGGCAGTGTCATTCACGACATGCTTCACGGCTTCAAGTAGTGAAACATTGTTTCACGGCTTGAGTCACGCCCGTGGATAAGAATATTCATGCCCGTGATGCTTTTTCACTCCCGTGAACCATTACGCCTCAAAAACTCACATAACCTTTCACGTTTTGGGTCACGGCATGCTTCACGGCTTCAAGAGGTGAAACATAGTTTCACGGCTTGCATCACGCCCGTGGCAAAGAACCTTTACGCCCGTGGCAAAGAACTTTCACGCCCGTGATTAATTACACCCAAAAACTCACAGAAGCTTTCATGCCTTGTGTCATGGCTTGCTTCACGGGTATAAGTAGTGAAATTCAACAGTTCACGCCCATGACAATATATTCACGCCCGTGACCTATGATCATGCACGCCCGTGAACGCATTCACGCTTTCATTCACGAGTGGAACACTGCTTCAGCAAACCGTGAACACGACTATTCACGCTCGTGACACCCTAAGCCACGCCCGTGAATGTATCGAATATATAAGAAAACATCCGGTTACAATCTTCATTTCAACTCTCCATCTTCCAAAACCGCTCTCATTTACTCTCATTCATTGAGACATTGAAGATTCCGACCCCAAAGCCTTAATATTTCACTTTAAAAATTTCGAATCTTTAGCAAAAAACAGACATTTCTAAGGTCTTTCATCACATTTTTCTGTCAAAAATCTTCTTCAACTCCATCAACTACTAAATTTCTTCAAATATGGAGTCTGCTTCATCAAAGGGAAAGAGAAAGAAGTCTCATGCACCAAAGAGGTATTCAGATTACCTCATGAACATCATTCCAGAAAGTTGCCATACTCGGTATGCAACTTTGAAGAAGAGACCTATTTTATCATCAAGGTCCTTCGAATGGCAGACAGTCCGTAATCTCGGGCTCGAGATGGCTATGACAGAGCAACTTCAAGCCTGTCATCTAAGAGAATTTGCTGGAATTTCTCAGCACCTTGCAGGTTTCACCAACTGGAGTGGTGAATTTCCAACTCTGCAACAATGAAAACACCCTCAGCACCATCGCTTTTGGAGAATTATTCAACCTACCATCTGATGGCGTTCTGAATGAGACTGAGGTAGAATTCTCTGCCCCTGCAGCATGGACACATTTTGGCACGGATTGCAGCTGGGATGTCAAGAAAACTAAGAGCACACATCTCAGGACCCCAATACACAGGTATTTGCATAGGTTTCTAACCTATAGAATTTTTGCTCGGGGAGATAGCAATGGAACTATTAGGAAGTCAAAACTCTTCCTATTCGAGATGGCTCGCAGGGAAATCACAGTGGCGCTTTCCAGATGGTTTGCAAACCATCTTCTCTCCATCGCCACCAAGCCTACAGGAGATATCCTGATTGGAGCTTATGTCACTCATATGGTAGTGAAGCTCAATTACTTGAAGTTGGATAACCATCACTTCAACATCATTCCTGCACACCCACGAGATAGGCTGGATATAGAGTCATTCATCAAGATGGGAGCAGCTGTCAGAATCGTTTTTCAGAATGATATCTTCTACTGCTTCACTGATACTGCTGGAGAGATTATCTGGGAAGATCATGACACGGAAGATTTTAAAGCAGGCCTCCAGGGAGTCCAGCAGAAAAAGAGGGCTAGGATTGAGAAAGCAACTCTAGCCATCGAGCAGGACATTGGACAGTCCTCAGCCTCCACACCATCTTTAGCGCAGCAGGTCGTCGACCTCTTGGCACCACGTTTCGAGTAGCTGCAGACTTCCATGGATGAGAGGTTGGAAAACCTCAAGAACTTCATGGAGTCTCGGATAGACAGTCTTGAGGCTGAAGTAGCTAGGCTTCGTGATAGGATGTCTGGCTAGGATATAGGCTAGAGTGTAGCCTAAATTTGTTATGTTTGATCATTTTTTGTTTGTTATGTTCACTTATGTAGGAAATCTTAAATTTCCTTTCATAGTTTGTATCCCTTCCTTCATAATATATATTTGCTTTTGTTTACTTTAATCTACATATTCTTTTTGATTGATGACAAAAGGGGGAGAAAACTAGCAATATATGATAGATAATATATGACAAGGGAAAGTAGTATCAAACTAGCAATATAAGAATTGTGAATCAAAAAGTGAACAGAATTTTAATTGATTTAAAAATCTTGATTCAACATTTCAGATGCAAAGTAGAAAAACTGAGCTTTTATATACTTTAAATATAACCTAAGTATACTTTGCATACACCTTAAGAGCAAGTTACAAATCAAAACATGCCATGATACACCTTACATATACCTTATGTCTTGAAAAGGAATTATGGTATGAATTGGATATACTTCTCATATAACTTGCATATACTTAAAAATTAGTTAAAATGCTACATCTTTATTTACTATTCTTGCATATTATATTTTTTATTCTAAGTATATTTTGAGGGGGAGACTTCTCAAAACCACATATTGCTAGATTATTTGTTACCATCAAAAAGGGGGAGATTGTTAACCTTGAGGGGTATTTCCGTCATTTTGATGATAATAAATAATATAGCAATATTGTATTTAACATACTTGTTTTTGTAAGTATATTATACAGGATATGAATTAAAATAGCAAGAATGGAGAATTGGAAGAATAATCCTTGAGAAACAAAAAGTAAGAAGTAGCATGTTCACTACCGTGACTCTAGGAGTCACTCCCGTGAAGAAAGCTAGCCGTTACCAAAAACCAGCATTTGAAGTTCACGACCATGAAGGAAAAACAAACCATGAAGTAAGCATTTCAGTCACCCCCGTGAAGAAAGGTGTCACCCCCGTGAAGCCTCATGCAAATTTCATTCCAGAGAGCTTCACGACCAGAGTCACCACTTGGGTCACGACTGGGAAGATGTTCACCCCCGTGAATGAATGTGTCACCCCCGTGAAGCCTTCATTAAATTTCATCCAGAGAGCTTCACGACCAGAGTCACCACTTGGTTCACGGCTGAGAAGAGTGTCACGCCCGTGACCGATTAATGTCACGCCCGTGACTCTATATGTCAAAACATACCAGAGAGCTTCACGACCAAGGTCACCACTTCAGTCACGACTTGGGAAGAACTGTCACCCCCGTGACAAGCATATTCACGCCCGTGAACAATGAAAGAGAAAAATGTCAGGCGCGATTTTTTGGTTGGTATAACGGCTAGTTTCTTATTTAATGCACCCCAACAGCTATATTCAGCCATGAGAGTATAAATGGAAGTCATTTATGCATTAAGAAACAAGAGAATGACAAGAAAAACAAAAGATTAGCATATACTTCAAATCACAAGCTATCTTGTACTTTTATACTTTGATAATAAATTCATTCTTTGTAAAAATCTTATTGCTCCTCATATTTGAGCAATAAAGATTTATAAGTAGTTATCTCTGTAATCTTTACTCAAGTGAGCATTGGGTAGTTCTGTGTTAAGAGAATAACACTTGTAAGGGTTAGTTGTGTGAACCTCCAAAACACAAATTAAAAGGTCGTTTGTGTGAGCCTGTAAAACACAAAGTGTAGGTTGTTTGTGTGAGCCTGTAAAACACAAAGGAATTGGTTATTGTGTGAGCCATTAAAACACAAGGGATTTATGGGTTAGGTGTGAGCCATTGTGAGAAACACCATAGTTGGGAGTGAGCTTGTAAAACTCCATTGTAACACCTAGTGTGTTAGTGAAACTCCCAATTGCGATTGGGGAGAGGAGTAGGGTTTGTTAATACCCGAACCTCTATAAATCTTTGTGTCTGATTTTCTCTATCCCTTCTAAAATTAACAATTTTATTTCTGCACTTTAAAGTTTAATTTTTTTTAACTCCAATTCAACCCCCCTTCTTGGTCTAATATCTGGGCAACAAATTTTAAAATTTTTCAAATGGATGTGAAAAGTGCATTTCTAAATGGTTATATAGATGAAGAAGTGTATGTAGAACAACCACCAGGTTTTGAAAGCTATGATTTGCCAAATCATGTTTTTAAACTTTCAAAAGCTTTGTATGGTTTAAAACAGACTCTAAGAGCTTGGTATGAGAGGCTAAGTTCTTTTTTATTAGAAAATAGCTTTACAAAAGGAAAATGTTGACACTACACTATTCATCAAAAAGCATAAGCATGATATACTAATTGTTCAAATTTATGTTGATGATATAATATTTGGTTCTACTAATGAACTGTTTTGTCAAGAATTTGCTAAGTGTATGACTAGAGAATTTGAAATGAGCATGATGGGAGAACTTAAGTATTTCCTTGGTCTACAAATAAAGCAAAGCAATGAGGGCATATTCATCAACCAATCCAAATATGCCAAAGATTTAATTAAGAAATTTGGTATGGAAGGATGCAAAAATGCCAAGACTCCTATGAGCACATCAACAAAATTGGACAAAGATGAAAAGGATAAAAGCATTAATGAAAAGCTGTATAGAGGTATGATCGGATCACTTTTATATCTTACTACTTCTTGACCCAATATTATATATAGTGTTTGCTTGTGTGCACGATTTCAATTATATCCTAAAGAATCTCATTTAAATGCAGTAAAAAGAATTTTAAAATATTTACATGGATCTTTGCATATAGGTTTATGGTATCCTAGAAATTCATCTTTTTATATTATAGGATATTCAGATGCAGACTATGCTGGTAGTCTTTTAGATAGGAAAAGTACTTCAGGTACTTGTCACTTCATTGGAGAATGTTTGGTTTTTTGGTTTAGCAAGAAACAAGTTTCAGTTGCTCTCTCAACTATTGAAGCTGAATATATAGTAGTTGGATGTTGTTGTACACAAATTCTTTGGATGAAACAACAACTTAAGGACTATGGTCATGAGATGACCATATACCTATAAAATGTGCATAAGTGGTGAAATTCAACATTTCACGCTTATGACAATTTATTAACCCCCGTGACGGATGATTATTCACACCAAAGAGATTCAAGGATCACGCCCGTGACATTATTCACGCCTGCATTCACGGGTGGAACACTCCTTCAGCAAACCGTGAACACGACCATTCACGCCCGTGAATGTATTGAATATATAAAAGAATAGCCGGTTATACTTTTCATTTCAACTCTCCAACTCCCAAAACCGCTCTCATTTACTCACATTCATTGAGACATTAAAGATTCCGGCCCCCAAGACTCAAACTTTCTCTATAAATACCACCAAAAGTTCGAATCTTCATTAGAAATCTTACATTCTTAGGGTTTCATAAGGATTTTCTGTCAAAAGTTTCCAACTTCATCACCAACCGAATTCATCAAATCAAATGGAGACTGTTTCATCCAAGGGAAAGAGAAAGAAGTCCTATGCTCCTAAGAGGTATGCAGATTACCTCATGAACTGCATTCCAGAGCAATGCCATCATCGGTATGCAACTTTGAAGAAGAGACCTCTTCTGTCATCAAGGTCCTTCGAATGGCAGACAGTCCGAAGTCCCGGTCTTGAGATGGCTATGACAGAGCAACTACAAGCCTGTCATCTGAAAGATTTTGTGGAAATTCACCAGCCAACCTTGAGAGAGCCAATATTGGAATTCCTCAGCACATTGCAGGTTTCACCTACTGGAGTGGTGAAATTCCAACTCTGCAACAATCCCAACACCCTCAATGCCACTGAATTTGGAAAATTGTTCGACTTACCATCAGATGGCATACTAAACGACACTGAGGTAGAATTCTCTGCCCCTCTATCCTAGACACATTTTGGCTATAATTGTAGTTGGGATGTTAAGAAGACAAAGAGCACTCATCTCGTGGCCCCAGTGCACAGGTATTTGCATAGGTTCCTAACCTATAGCATATTTGCTAGGGGAGAAAGCAACGGGACTATCAGGAAGTCATAACTTTTCCTCATTGAGATGGCTCGCAGAGGACTCACAGTGGCACTTTCTAGATGGTTTGCTAACCTTCTTCTCTCCATTGCCACCAAACCTACTGGAGATATCTTGATTGGGGCATATGTCACCCACATAGCAGTGAAGCTTAATTATCTGAAGCTGGATGCGCATCACTTCAATCTCATCCCTGGACATCCTCGAGATCGCTTAGATGTCGAGTCTTCATCGAGATGGGAGCTGCTGTCAGAATCATTTTCCAGAACGATATCTTCTACCGCTTCACTGACACTGCTGGGGAGATCATCTGGGAAGATAATGACATGAAGGACTTTAAAGCAGGCCTCCAGGGAGTCCAGCAGAAGAAGAGGGCTCGGATTGAGGAAGCACTTCCAGTAGCTGAGCAGGACATCAGATAGTCCTTGGCTTCCACACCGACCTTAGCGCAGCAAGTGGTTGACCTCTTGGCACCACATGTTGAGCAGCTGCAGACTTCGATGGATGAGAGGTTGGAGAACCTCAAAGACTTCATGGAGTCTTGGATGGACAGCCTGGAGGCTGAAGTGGCTAGGCTTCATGATAGGATGTCTGGCTAGGAGTTAGGCTAGAGTGTAGCCTAAATTTGTTTGTCTTTTGCTTATGTATTTTGTTTATGTTTGTTGGTGTGTAGGAAAGTTTTAAATTTCCTTTCTGAATATTTAAACTTTGTTTGTATCTTTTTCTTTAATTAATATATTTGCTTTTGTTTACTTCATTGATATATCTTTATATCCTTTTTTTCATTGATGACAAAAGGGGGAGAAAACTAGCAATATATGATAAGGAAAATGGTATCAAACTACCAACATAAGAAGAAACTAGCAATATATATTAAGGTAAATGAATTTTGAATCAAATATTAAAATTGAATTGACTTTGAAATATATTAAAAGGGATTCGAAATCTTGATTCAAAATTTCATATGCAAAGTATATGATTGAAAAAAATGAACTTTATATACATAAGATATACCTTACATATACTTCATGCCTTAAAAAGGAATTATGGTATATATTGGATATACTTCTCATATAACTTGCATATACTTAAAATCTAGTTAAGTTTATTTCAATGCTACATCATTATTTACTATTCTTGCACATTAAAATTTTTATCCTAAGTATATTTTGAGGGGGAGACTTCTCAAAATCACATATTGCTAGATTATTTGTCAACATCAAAAAGGGGAAGATTGTTAAACCTTGAGGGGTATTTCTGTCATTTTGATGATAATAAATAAAATAGCAATATTGTATTTAACATACTTGTTTTCTAAGTCTATTATACAGGATATGAATTAAAATAGCAAGAATGGAGATTGGAAGAATAATCCTTGGAAGACAAAATTTAAGAAGTAGCATGTTCATTGCCATGACTCTATGAGTCACTCCCATGAAAGGAGCTAACCGTTACCAAAACCAACATTTGAAGTTCACGGCCATGAAGGAAAAACAAACCATGAAGTGGGCATTTTCGTCACCCCCGTGAATAAAGGTGTCACCCCCGTGAAGATTCATGCATTTTCATCCAGAGAGCTTCACGACCAAAGTCACCACTTGGATCACAGCTAGGAAGCTTGTCACGCCCGTGAATGAGTATGTCACGCCCGTGACTCTATATGTCAAAACATTCCAGAGAGCTTCACGACCAAGGTCACCACTTCAGTCACGGTTTGGGAAGAAATGTCACTCCCGTGACAAGCATAGTCACGCCCGTGAACAATGAAAAAGAAAATTGTCAGGCGCAATTTTTTGGTTGGTACAACTGCTAGTTTCGTATTGAATGCACCCCAACGGCTATATTCAGCCATAGGAGTATAAATGGAAGTCATTTGAGCATTAAGAATAAGAGAATGAAGAGAATAACAATAGAATAGTATATACTTCGAATTTAATTCTTATTACAAGCTATTTGTACTTTCATACTTTGAGAACAAAATTTATTCTCTGTAAAAATCTTGTTGCTCTTCATTTATTGAGCAATTAAGATTTGTAAATGGTTCTCTCTGTAATCTTTACTCAAGTGAGCTTTGGATATTTCTTGGATAAGAGTATAACACTTGTAAGGGTTTGTTGTGTGAGCTTCCAAAACACAAATTAAAAGGTTGTTTGTGTAGGCCTGTAAAAACACAAAGTGAATGTTGTTTGTACGATCCTGTAAAAACACAAAGTGAATGTTGTTTGTGTGAGCCTGTAAAACATAAGGAATTGGTTATTGTGTGAGCCATTAAACACAAGGGATTTCTGGGTTAGGTGTGAGCCATTGTGAGAAACACCATAGTTGGGAGTGAGCTTGTAAAACTCCATTGTAACACTTAGTGTGTTAGTGAAACTCCCAATTGCGATTGGGGAGAGGAGTAGGGTTTGTTAACACCTGAACCTCTATAAAAATCCTTGTGTCAAATTCTCTCTATCCCTCCTAGAATTAGTCTTTTATTTCCGCACCTTATAGTTTAAGTTTTGAATCTCCAATTCAACCCCCCTTTTTGGCCTAATATCTAGGCAACATAAATTATACCTTGGGTTATAGCAAACCAGAATAATCCACACTATGATGTCTCTAATGATAATTCATGCAAAAAATGAAGAAAAAACTATCAAAAGAAATGGTTTCAACAAATAAAAAGTGCTAGCTTTGGAAGTATTCTTGAGAGAATTTTATTGTCTTAAAAACATTTTTTTCACAAAATTTTTTTTTTCAAGTCTGTATTCTGCCATTTGATGTCTTTTCTATTTAAATCAAATTTGAAAAAAATATCAAAAGTGAAAAATGGAGAAAAGGGAATTGAATGAATAGTGAATGTGTTTAATGGCCATAATTGGCCTAATTAAGGCCAAGTTCACCCGTTGGCCAACGGGAGGCACTAGCGCGTGCACTAGGCCTGCTGCGGGTTGGCATTGGGCAGCCTAGCTGGCCCACTAGATAGGCCAGTAGCCTGCCTAGCCCATAGGGGCTCATATGGGTCTGTGACCCTGCCGAATGATTTTTTCGTGCGATCTCATCGCGATCCATCCCGACATAATTCTCTCATATTTTGGATCCCATCCAAAACCATTTTACTCATTCTACATATCTTCAATGCGCATAACTCATTAGGTTTCCAGTTATGTTGGCCATTTAAATTAACAATTACTTTAAGTAAGTCATGAGTGGTATCTAGCAACACATTATGATCCCAATTAACAGGAAAGTCATTAGTTTGACTACGAACCTTTCCATAGACAATTTCCGTGCAATTATTTCTTTCACCATTCTATACCCCACTTGGTTCAGAGTATGGACATGTGTCAATTCCCACTAGACTAACTACGTCACGTCTAATCCAAGTAATCTTAGTTCTTGTCCTTGAGGCTTATTACTTTATTAGATATGTCATTGAAGACTATCTTTATGATATTTCCACTCCAACCAAAGATTCTCAACCCTATGAGCAACCTCCCTGAGGCAACAAGGAATAATGTCAAAATACAGACTCGGTATCCAATATATCCTTGATTACCTCGAGTCTAAGGATACTTGCACCATTGCTATGATGAGATTATCATTTACATTTGAATATATTATCCATATGATTGTCTCATAGCTATTCAACATCTCATGTTTACAGATTATGAGATCTACTACTCGATCCAATCAAGTAGTGTAACATGTGCTAGTCTATCTGAATTAACAATGTCTCGTCTCTTTAATCGTATGACTAGGGATAATTTTGATACTAACATAATTACATATGATAAGAATCTCAATATCATGATCTCATCATGATTTCCTTCATGCTATGTTATGTATCAAAGACTTCATTGATTCATTTAAGATCACTATCAATTCACATATTAAATGAACATCAAATTAATGAAAAAGCCTTTTATTAATCAAATAAATTTTTACAATAAGTGCTAAAGGCGATTGCCTTTAGATCACTCCTCTAACAATTACACATGATAAGAATCTCGATATCATGATCTCATCATGATTTTTTTCATGTTATGTTATGTATCAATGATTTCATTAATTGATTTAAGATCACTATCAATTCATACATGAAATGAACATTAAATTAATGAAAAAGTCTTTTATTAATGAAATAAATTTGTATAATAAGTGCTACAGGTGATTGCTTTTAAAGCACTTCTCTAACAGAAAGCACCACAAAAAATGTGATATACATGATATTCCTACCAACATACCATAACAACTTACCTCAAAATCCGCATATGCATAATCTCATATACTACATGACAGGCCAAAATGATCTTACACAACACATTTTATACCCAAAATGAACATGGCATACCAACATAATAAATGACACCAACTTATGCCACACTTAGAAAGTTAATTAAACCATTTTTTTGTACACTTTACTCATAACTAGACTATATTGAATAAGAGAATGGCATACGGATCTCACCCGAACACCTGTCTGAACTTCCCAGAGCACTTATCTGTGGAACAGAATGTGCACATAATATATACTAAGGTAAGATCATCTGACTTAACCCCTAGGCCTTCAAGAATCTCAAATGTGACTAATTTAGATCAACTGGTACTGATCTCCCTTCAATGGCATGCCATCCTTCCTTGCTCTAATCATAGTCACAGTATTAGGTTTAACCGTTTATCACATTTACCATGTCCACATTATTCCATATTCCATGATTCTCATAATCAAAACCTCTCCCCCTTTTTAATGGTGACAAATAATCTAGCAATATGTGCTTTTGAGAAGTCTCCCCCTCAAAAGATGCTTAAGACAAAAAGTAATAGAGTGCAAGAATTGAGCGACGTATAACATGGATTTTTGCTTACTAGTTAGGTATATGCAAGGTATATTCAAAGTATATCAATTTGTTTGCTTAACTAGTTAAGCATATGCAAAGTATATTCAAAGTATATCAATTTGTTTGCTTAACTAGTTAAGTATACAACACATTTGCATTCATATATTGCTAAATTCTCCCCCTTTTGTCATCAACAAAAATAAGCCATAAAAATGATGTAATTATATTACTACAAAATAAAGGAAGTATAAAGTTTATAAATGTGAATTAAAGTCCTACACTCATAATAAGAAACAAAAGAGTGATGCTTTTGAAAATTTCAAAAACTTTGCTAAAAGAGTTCAAAATGAAAAAGGATATTGTATTTCAAAGATAAGAAGTGATCATGGCAAAGAATTTGAAAATGAAAACTTTGAAAGTTTTTGTCTTGAACATGGCATTTCACAGAATATTTTATCTCCTAGAACACCTTAACAAAATGGGGTAGTTGAAAGGAAAAATCGAACTTAAATTAAAATGGCTAGAACAATGCTTAATGAGTATGGTCTACCAACTTACTTTTGGGAAAAAGCCACAAACACTGCTTGTTATATTTCAAATCGAGTTTTCAAAAGAACTATTTTAAACAAAACCTCATTTGAGCTATGGAATGGAAGAAAGCCCTTGATATCATACTTTAGAGTATTTGGATGCAAGTGTTTCATATTGAATACCAAGGACAACCTTGGAAAATTTGCCTCTAAATCTGATGAAGGTATCTTTTTAGGATACTTTACAACTAGCAAAGCATATAGAGTATTTAATAAAAGATCATTAATTGTCGAATGTTGTTTTTAATGAATCTAGCAGACTTGATCTTGTGAAAGGTAGTGTTCTTGATGTTGTTGCAGGAATTATGGAAAGACTTGATCTTAGAAATGGAAAAGAAGAAAATGATCAAGAAGATTCACATCAAGATGATTCTCTACCTCAAGCTCAAGAAGAAAACGGGCAAGAACTCCTAAAAGAATGGAGAATGACAAAAGATCATCCAGAAGAGCAAATCATTGGTGATCCCTCAAGGGGAGTAAGTACTAGATCCCATTTCAAACATTTAGCCACTGACCTTGCTTTTATTTCTCAAATTGAGCCTAAAAATGTTGATGAGGCTCTTAATGATGAAAGTTGGGTCATTGCAATACAAGAGGTACTTAACCAATTTGAGAGAAGTAAGCTTTGGACCTTAGTACCTAGACCCAAAAATCATCAAATTATAGGTAGCAAATGGATATTTAGAAATAAACTAGATGAACAAGGTTCAATAATTAGAAATAAAGCTAGATTAGTTGCAAAATGATATAATTAGGAAGAAAGAATAGATTATGATGAGACCTATGCACCTGTAGCTAGATTAGAAGCCATAAGAATACTTTTAGCATATGCATGTCACATGAATTTCAAACTCTTTCAAATGGATGTAAAAAGTTCCTTTCTAAATGGTTATATAGAAGAAGAAGTTTGTGTAGAACAACCACCAGGCTTTGAAAGCTATGATTTGCCAAATCATGTTTTTAAACTTTCAAAAGCTTTATATGGTTTGGAACAATCCCCAAGAGCTTGGTATGAAAGACTAAGTTCTTTTCTCTTAGAAAATAACTTAACAAAGGGGAATGTTGACACCACATTATTCATTAAAAAGCATAAGCATGATATACTAATTGTTCAAATTTATGTTGATGATATAATATTTAGTTCTACTCATGAATTGTTTTGTCAAGAATTTGCCAAGTGTATGACTAGGGAATTTGAAATGAGCATGATGGGAGAGATTAAATATTTCCTTGGTTTACAAATAAAACAAGGCAATGAGGGCATATTCATCAACCAATCCAAATATGCCAAAGATTTAATCAAAAAATTTGGAATGGAAGGATGCAAGAATGCCAAGACTCCTATGAGCACATCAACAAATTTGGACAAGAATGAAAAGGGTAAAAGCATTAATGAAAAGCTCTATAGAGGTATGATCGGATCACTTTTATATCTTACTGCTTCTAGACCCGACATACTATATAGTGTTTGCTTGTGTGCACGATTTCAATCATGTCCAAAAGAATCTCATTTTCATGCAGTAAAAAGAATACTAAAATATTTACATGGATCATTGCATCTAGATTTGTGGTATCCTAGAAATTCATCCTTTTATATTGTAGGATATTCAGATGCAGATTATGCTGGTAGTATTCTAGATAGAAAAAGTACTTCAGGTACTTGTCACTTTATTGGAGAGTGCTTAGTTTCTTGGTTTAGCAAGAAACAAGTTTCAGTTGCTCTTTCAACTGCTGAAGTAGAGTATGTAGCAGTAGGATGTTGTTGTACTCAAATTCTTTGGATAAAACAACAACTTAAGGACTATGGTCATGGTATGAACCATATACCTATCAAATGTGACAATACTAGTGCTATTAATCTTTCAAAGAATCTCATTCAACATTCTAGAAGTAAGCATATTGACATTAGACACTACTTTATTAGAGATCATGTTCAATATGGAGATGTTGCATTATAATTTATAAGCGTAGAAAATCAATTGGAAGATATATTCACTAAGTCTCTAAATGAGGAAAGATTTAATTTCATTAGAAGAGAACTTGGTATGATTGATGGATTAACCTTGTGATTGCCAAATTGTCAAATCTTAAGTGATAATCTTGTTTTTGTATCATATCACTACATAAAAGGTAGTAAATTTGATGAAATTTTTATGTTATAAGAGATAGAATCTTCATAGAAAGGATTTAGTCTTGTTTTATGACTTAATTTTATTGGATGAAAATTTTAGGCATTTCACGCCCGTGACATATGTTCATGCCCGTGAATTAAATAGCCAAAATAACCAGTGTCTTTCACGACTTGATTCACGACATCGTTCACGGCTTCAAGTAGTGAAGCTTATGTTCATGACTTCATTCACTCCTGTGAAAAGCTTTGTTCACGCCCGTGACGCATTTTCACGACTGTGAACATTTTCACCAAAAACTCACAGAGACGTTCACGCTTTGTTTCACGGGCATAAGTAGTGAAATTCAACCATTCATGCCCGTGACTTGTCTTTCACCACCGTGATAGTTAATCATTCACGCCCATGACATTCAAATGTCATGACCGTGAACCTTTTCACACTTTTATTCACGGGTAGAGCACCCCTTTAGCAAACTGTGAATACGACTCTTCACGACCGTGACTACATATTTTACGCCCGTGAATGCATCGGCTATATAACAATTATGCCGGTTATTTTTCACATTTCAACCTTCCAACTCCTTGAAACCACTCTCATTTACACACATTGAATGGTACATTGAAGATTCTGGTCCCCTAGTCGAAAATTTCTGCTATATATACCATTAAAAGTCCCTTTCATCATCAAAATCATTTTTCCTTAGGGTTTCCACATAATTTATGTCAAACTTTTCCAAACTCTTCAAAGTTCATTTCTTCAATCAACATGGAAACCAGCTCATCAAAGGGTACTAAGAAGAAATCTCATGCTCCCAAGAGGTACTCAGACTACCTAATGAACAGAATTCTGAAGTATTGTCATCCTAGGTACTCAACCCTGAAGAAAAGGCCTCTCATTTCCTCAAGAACTTTTGAGTGGAAAACCGTATGAACTCTCGGGCTTGAGACAGTAATGACAGAGCTACTCCAGGCCTGCCATTTGAAGGAGTTTGTGGACATTCATTAGCCCACCTTGAGGGAGCCAACCTTGGAATTCTTGAGCACTTTGCAAGTGTCTCCCACTGGAGTAGTGAAATTTCAACTCTGCAGCAATCCGAACACTCTCACTGCCATAGCATTTGGGGACTTATTCAACCTACCCTCGAAAGGCATCCTAAACGATAGTGAAGTGGAGTTCTTCATAACTCGAGCATGGACTCACTTTGGTGTAGATTTGCAGATGGGATGTAAAGAAGACCAAGAGCAATCATCTCAGGTCCGTAGTGCATAAATATCTGCATAGGTTTCTAACCTATAGCGTATTTGCCCGAGGAGACAGCAATGGCACCATTCGAAACTCTTAGCTCTTTCTCTTTGAGATGGACCGAAGAGGCCTCAAAGTGGCGCTTTCTCGATGGTTTGCGAACCATATCCTGTCCATTGCCACCAAGCCCTCCGGAGATATACTTATTGGTGGATATGTGACCCACATGGCCTTGAAGCCTGGATATTTAAAGTTGGATGACCATCGCTTTAATCTCATCCCAGGGCATCCTCGAGATCGATTGGATGTCGAGTCCTTCATTAAGATGGGAGCGACTGTTACAATTGTCCATGAGAACAACATTTACTACCGCTTCACTGACACTGCTGGCGAAATCATATAGGAAGACAATGACTCGGAGGACTTCAAAGCCGGCCTTCAAGGAATCCAGCAGAGGAAAAGGGCTAGAGTTGAGAAGGCACCTCCAGCGGTTGAGCAGGACATCGGACAATCCACGACTTCCACACCAAATTTGGCACAGTAGGTGGATGACCTTCTAGCACCACGATTTGAGCAGCTCCAGGCTTCCATGGATGAGAGGTTGGAGAACCTCAAGGACTTCATGGAGTCTAGGATGGACATCCTTAAGGCTGAAATTGCTCGTCTTAGGGACAAGATGTCCGGTTAGGTGTGAGGCTTGATGTTAGTCTTGCTATATTTTTTTCTTATTTGTTTGTTTTGTTTGTGTGTTTCTAGGAAATTTTAAATTTCCTTTATGACTTTTATTTGCTTTAGGTTGTACTTCTCTTTCAATATTAATATAATTGCTTTGTTCTTCTATTATGATTAATCTTTATTCTTTTTGTTGATAACAAAAGGGGGAGAAACTAGCAATATATTAAGATAAGTGCAAGCAATTTTGAATCAAAATGAAGAACCTACAAATATATTGAGTTAAGTAGGGAGAAAATAGCAACATTTTGAGTTTAAGTGCAATACTTAAAATTTGATTCAAAATGAATATGCAAGTATGCAAATATTGTTTTATACACATTAAATATATCTTAAGTATACTTTGCATATACCTTGATGCGAGTTACATAAATGAATATGCACTTGATATACTCTAAATATACCTTACATATACTTCATGACTTAAAGAGAATTTTAGTAAATATTGGATATACTCTGCATATAGCTTGCATATACTTAAAACTAGAAAGTTTATCTCAATGCTACACTTCATCATTCTTTACAATTCTTGCATTTCATCAATTTTTGTCCTAAACATCTTTTGAGGGGGAGACTTCTCAAAAGCACTTATTGCTAGATTATTTTCATCATCAAAAGGGAGGAGATTGTTAAACCTTGAGGGATATTTCCGTCATTTTGATGATAACAAATAAAATAGCAATAATGTATTTAACATACTTGTTTTCTAAGTCTATTAAATAGGGTATGGAATACAATAGCAAGAATGGAGAATGGAAGATCAATCCTTGAAAGATAAAAAGAAGTAGCATGTTCACGCCCGTGACCCTCGGTGTCCCGCCCATGAAGAAGCTAACCGTCAACAAAACCAACATTTGAAGTTCATGGCCATGAAGGAAGATAACAAACAAAGAAATGCACATTTAAGTCATGCCCATGAATTGAATGTCACGCTCGTGAACCTTCATGACAAATTCATCCAGAGAGCTTCACGACCAAAGTCACCACTTGGATCACGACTGGAAAGTTTGTCACGCCCGTGACCCAATATTTCAAAAATTTCCAGAATGCTTCACGACCAAAGTGACCACTTAAGTCACGGCTTACAAATATAGTCACGCCCGTGAAAGATTAAAGAGAAAAATGTCAGACGCGATTATTTAGGTTAGTGTAACGGCTAGTTTATATTAAATGCATTCTAACGGCTATAATTCGCCATGAGAGTATAAATGCAAGTCATTTATGCATTCAGTACAAGAGGATAGCTAATACTTTGAATCAAAATATATTACAAGCCATTTGTACATTTAACACTTTCATAACAAATATCTATTCTTTGTGAAAATCTTTTTGCTCATCATTTGTTGAGTAATGAAGATTTGTAAGTATTTCTCTCTGTAATCATTTATTACTCAAGTGAGTTTTGGGTATTTCTAGGTTAAGAGTAGAATACTTGTAAAGGTTGTTTGTGTGAGCCTGTAAAACACAAGGTCAAGGTTATTTGTGTGAGCCTGTAAAACATAAGATAAAGGTTGTTTGTGTGAGCCTGTAAAATACAAGGAATTGGTTATTGTGTGAGCCATTAAAACACAAGGGATTTTTGGGTTAGGTGTGAGCCATTGTGAGAAACACTATAGTTGGGAGTGAGCTTGTAAAACTCTATTGTAACACTTAGTGTGTTAGTGAAACTACCAATTGCGATTGGGAAGAGGAGTAGGGTTTGTTAACACCCGAACCTCTATAAAAATCCTCATGTCAAATTTCTCTATCCTTCCTAAACTTAACTTTTTATTTCTGTACTTTAAAGTTAAATTTTAAAAACTCCAATTCAACCCCCCTTCTTAGTTTAATATCTGGGCAATAGAAGATGATTTGCAAACCATCAAGACAGGGCCACGGTTAAACCTCTTCATGCCATCTGTAGGAGGAAAATCTAGGATTTTTGGATTGCACCATTGCTATCGCCTGTTTCAAAGATACTATAGGTAAGAAACCTATGTAAATATTTATGCACGAGAGACTGAAGATGGGTGCTCTTAGTCTTCTTCATGTCCCAGCTACAATATAACCCAAAATGAGTCCATGCCGGATTGGCATAGAATTCCACCTTACTCTCATTGAGGATACCATCTGAAGGTAGATTGAAGATAGTGCCAAACTCCGCTACTGTGAGAGTGTTCGGATGCTTACAAAGTTGGAATTTGATTGTTCCGGTGGGAGAAACATGAAAAGTGCTAAGGAACTCAAGAGTTTGTTCCCTTAGCATTGGCCGATGAATATCCACAAATTCCTTGAGATCACAAGCTTGTAGTTTTTCTATCATGCTTGTCTTAAGACCGAGGGTCCTGACAGCATTCCACTCAAAGGAATGAGACGAAAGTAAGGGCCTTTTCTTAAGAACATCATATCTCGGATGACAGTGCTCCAGAATGATGTTGAGAAGGTAGTCCTTGTAGCGTCTCGGAGCATGGGATTTCTTTCTTGTGCCTTTTGATGAGTCGAATTCCATTGATGATTTCAGAATGGGTTTTTGGAGAATGAGTTTTTGACCAGGGATTTTGAGAACTAACTTGAGATGTTATGATTTTTAAAGAGAATGAGTTTTGAAGGATTTTATAGATGGAAAAGGATATGAGGGGGCCAGAATCTGTGAGAAATATTGAATGAGGGTGATAAATGAAAGAATTTGTAGAGTTGGAAATGAGAGAAAACGACAGAAATCTATTTTATAGTCGATATAGTCACATTCATGAATAGTAAATCACGGGCGTAAAATGTCATGGTCACGGTTTGTTGAAGAGGCGCTCTAGTCGTGATGAAGGATATGAATCGATTCTTAGTTGTGACATTAAATAGTCATAGGGGTTACTTGTGAATTTTTATGGTGGTGACAAAATGAGTCACGGTCGTGAAGTGAAATCTTCACTACTTGTGACCGTGAGGCAACGCGTCAAACAAAGCGTGAACAGTTCTGTAATTATTTGGTGTTAAAGTTCACTGTCGTGAAGAAGTGTCACGGTCATGAACAAAAAGTTTCACGAGAGTGAAAGAAAAGAGTTATGGGCGTAAAACATAGTCTTCACTGCCTTCAACTGTGAAGTATGTCGTGAAGCAAGGTGTGAAAGCTACTGGAGCTTTTGGCGATTATAATCACGGCCGTGAATATATGTCATTGGCGTGAATTACCTTAAATCTTCAATAAATAAAACTAAGTCTAAAATAAGACTAAAAGATTTCTAAGATGCTTCTAACCCATGTATTTCCATCATGTTAAGCACTTCATACCTTAAAAGATTAGACAATAAAAAAACAACATATGAAGGAAATTAACATTCAAGGTTCAACAAATTTGACAATCATACTTAAGATAAAGTTAATCCATCAAGCATACCAAGCTATCTTCTTATGAAGTTAAATCTTTCTTCATTAAGAGACTTGGTGAAAATATCTGCCAATTGATTGTTTGTATTGATAATTCCAATACAACATCTCTATATTGAACATTATCTCTAAGAAAATGATGTATTATGTCAATATGCTTGCTTCTAGAGTGTTTAATGGGATTCTTAGATAGGTTAATGGCACTTGTATTGTCATATGTGATAGGTATATGGTCCAAACTATGACCATAATCCTTAAATTGTTATCTCATCCATAGGATTTGAGTACAGCATCCTACTGCCACATACTTCGTTTCAGCGGTAGAAAGAGTAACTGAAATATTTTAAAATTATATTCTGCTAAATTTTTCATTATAAAAAATTTTAAATTCTTAATAAATGATAAAATAACTTTATTTATTATATCTATTTTATGATATTATACTAATAGATTATTTCATTTAATTTTTTATTATAAAAAATATTAAATTTTTAATAAATTACAAAATAATACTTTTAAGTGATAATTACTATTTAATCTATATGCTTTGCATTTTCAAATTCATTGCCACGATCGCTTCCTATTTTTGAAATATAATATCCTTTTTCGTTTTGAACTCTTTTAGCAAAGTTTTTTTAAAAGATTTAAAAGCATCACTCTTTTGAGCTAAGAAAATTACCAAGTAAATTTAGAGTAATCATCGACGATGACAAAAGTATAATATTTACCTTCTAGGCTTGGAACTCTAGTAGGTCCAAAAAGATCTAGATATAAAAGTTGTAGAGGTTTGGAGGTACTTACAATATTTTTGGATTTAAAGGGGGACTTGTGTTGTTTTTCTCTTTGGCAAGGTTCACATGTCTTGTCTTTTTCAAATTTGACTTTTGGTAGTCCCCTTACCAGCTCTCCTTTGATGAGGCTTTGAATTACATCCATGCTTGTATGACCAAGCATTTTATGCCACAGCCAAGATTCATCACTAGTAGTCATAAGACACTTAGAGGAAAGATTAGATATTTTGTGTAAGCCTATTATGTAGGTATTGACATCTCTACTTCATTTAAATATCTCTTGGCCATTAAAAGAGGTTACAAGACATTCGTTAGAGGTAAAGATTACTTCGTTTCCCTTATCACATAATTGACTTACACTTAACAAGTTATGTTTCAAACCATCAACAATTAAAACATCTTTAATGAAAGTAGTATTATTAATACCAATAGAGTCAATGCCATTTACCTTACCCTTAGCATTGTTTCCAAAGGTTACTTTACCTCCATCAATACTTTTAATGTCATTGAATAGTTCTTTGTTTCCGGTCATATGCCTTAAGCATCCACTATCCACTAGCCAAGCATTTTCTTTCATTGTGGACTTGAGGCATACCTATAAAATCAAAATTCAAATATTGTTTTTAGGTGCCCAAATGAGCTTGGGTCTTTAGGGGTTAGCACATGAAGGTTCCCAATGAGCCTTCTTTATCTAGCAATGTTGTTAGGTTTTACCATGCTTTTAGCTACCATTTTCCTATTAGGTGACGTTTATGAGTAGTGACATGCACATGCATGATGCCTTGGTGCTTTCCTAGGTGCATGCCTCTTATACATAAAACTATGATTAGCCTTTTGAGGTTTCCTTCATAGGCTTACTGTCCCTTGACCATTCCTTTTATATATAGAGGATTTAGTGTTTGTTATGCACTTAGTCTTTGGGGCTATTACCTCTAATGTGGAGATGTGGGGTTCACTTGACTTAACAAAAGTGGTCTTATGAGATGAAGATGATGTTTCCTTAAATCCTAGACTATGTCTTATTAAAGGTAGTCTTTAAGACACTATGAGAGTATCTAAACTCTCATTGCCTTTATGAATTCTTGAAATGGAGTTTCTAAGTTCCTCAACTTCATTTATCAAAACATTGTTCCCGTTAAGCAATGATTTAGTTGAGGGTCTAGAGGAGTACTCATCTAATGATTTTTGAAGAGATTCATTAGAAGATTTAAGCTCAAGATTTTTCATTTCTAAAACTTCCATTTTGTTTTTCAAATTTGAAATGTCATTTTTATAAGTATTGAATTTACATATATATTTTTCTAATTCTAGGTTCAATACTTCTATTAGACTATTCTCATCATCATCTTCACTATCACTATTATTATCACTACTATCGTTATTGAATGAATATGAGTAAAGTGATCCTACCTTATCCGTGACGTGATCCTCTATAGCCATGAAGCATAGGTTGACCTCTTCACTTTCATTGTCATCTTTTTCACTTGAAGAGCTTTTGTCGTCCCATGTGGCTTTGTGACCTTTCTCCCTATTGTCTTTTTGATATTTGTTCTTGTGTTTCTTTAGCCTTGGACATTCTGGTTTGATATGTCCATTCTTCCCACACTCATAACATTTTGCCTCCTATTTATACCTTTGATAGTCATTTGAGGAGTGTTTGAGATTTCTTTACTTGAAGTTTTGAGAGTTGCCAATTCTCTTTTCAATTATTCTTTTCAGTCTTCTCGAGTGCATTACAATATCCCAATTTGCATCATCACTCTTTTCTTCATCATCTTCAACTTCTTCTTGAGATTTTGAAGCAGAGGCTCTTAGTGCTAGACGCATTCTTTGTTCTGGCTCGGTTTCAAGTTCTCTATCTCTCTTTACTGCCATTTCATGTGTTATAAGTTTTCCAATAAACACATCGGTATTCATGATGCTCATGTCTTCATTGACTTCTTCTATACCAGCAACTCTTGAACCATAATCTTTAAGAGAAAGGCTTCTCAAAATTTTGTTGTTTACATCTTCCAAGCTTAAGTGTTTTCCAAGCTTTATCATGTCGTTTATGATGGCTAGAAGACGGTTCTTCATATCGGTGATTGACTCATTGGATTACATCTTGAAGAGTTCGTATTCTGAAGTGAGAAGTTGAATCGTCTTGAATTTAACTTGCTTTGTTCCTTCATGAAAATTCTCCAATGTTTTCCACATACTATATGCGATTGGGCAGTGTTGGATTCTACCACATTCTTAAATGGATAGTGAGCTTGCGAGAATTGTTATTGCCTTTTTATTTTTGAAATTTGCTCTACGTTGAGGCTCTGTCTAATCATCTCTTGAAAGGATTTCTTCTTCACCATCAACTCCTCTTCTGATTGGTGGTGTCCATTCTTTCTGAACGTTATCCCAAACTTTAATTCCCTCACTATTGAGATATGTCTCCATTCAGAACTTCCAATGAGCATAGTTTGCTCCATCAAAGTAAGGCTTGAGACTTTGGAATCCTTTATTGCCCATTTCTTGATCTTTGCTAGTGCTTTTTAGGCTTTGATGCTAGACTAAGTTCTGATACCAATTGTTGCCCAGACAATGAACCAAGAAGGGGGGTTGAATTGGATATTGAATAAAAATTTATTAACTTTAAAAATAAAATTAAATAGAGTAAGGATGAAGAGATATCACACACGAGATTTATAGAGGTTCGGGTATTAACAAACCTTACTCCTCTCCCCAATCTCAATTAGGAGTTTCATTAACACATTAAGTGTTACAATGGAGTTTTCTAAGGTCACTCCCAATTATGGTATTTCTATCAATGGCTAACACCTAACCTAAAAATTCCCTTGTGTTTTAATGGTTCACACAATAAACCAATCCCTTATGTTTTATGGCTCACACAATAAACCCTTACAAGTCTTTTACTCTTAACCCAATATACCCAAACTCACTTCAATAATAGATTATAATGAAAACAATCACCAACCTATAATGCTCAGAATTTATGAGCAAATAGGTTTTCACAGAGAATAAAGGTTTTGTTGAAAGTAATTAATGCACAATGGCTACAACAAGATTTTTGATTTAAAAGTAATTGTTGTTCTCTTGTTTAGGATTCATAAATGACTTGCATTTATACTTGCTCAACAAATTATAGCAATTTGGATGCATTTAATGCAAAAATAGCCGTTGAACCAACTCTTAATTTCGCGCCTGACATATTTCTCTTTCCTTATTCATGGGCGAGAATATATGTATCAAAGTCGTGAATGTTCTTCCAAGACGTGGCTCAAGTGGTGACTCTAGCTGTGAAGCTCTTTGTAAGAATTTGAAGTGTTTGATTTTATACTTTCACGGGCCAGAATATTCTTCCAAGTCGTGGTCCAAATGGTGACTTTGGGTGTGAAGCTCTCTGAAAGAATTTGACATGTTATCTCATGGGCGTGACTATCTTTCACGGGCATGACTGATTTGATCATTCAGGGTTGGTACGATCCTTCATGGTTGTGAACTTTAAATGTTGGAGAGTTGGTGCTAAGCTATATCACGGGCGTGACATAATCAGTCACGGATGTGAACATGCTATTTCTTCTTATTTTGACTTTCAAAGGTTTTCCTCCATTCTAGCATCATATTTTATTCAAGATATACCCTATTCAACAAACCTACAACACAAGTATTGTTAAATACATTATTGTTATTTTATTTGTTAGCATCAAAATGATGGAAATACCCCTCAAGGTTCTACATAACCATTACATGCATTCTCATACAATGTTATAATCATTCAAACAAAAGCATACCACCTAAAAAAGAATCAACCTAAATTCACATGCAACACATATAAATTTTCCGAGATAAGCAGCTTCATTGTAATGCCCGATAATTTAGGTCACGAACTTGGGTGACCAAAATTCGGTATGCCGAGTTGATTGGGGTCTAAATTCATATATAAATGAAAAAATAAAATGATAATAAAATATGAGAAAAATATTTTGAATATTATTAATTGAGAATTTTGAGGTTTGAAGCTAAAATGTAGGCCTTAAATGCCGAGTTACTAAATGATTAAGTAGGCGCTGAGTGTAATGCCAAAGAGCATAAACCTTATATCCAATTAGTTTCAATCTAAGATATCATGGGCCTTCAAATAAATAAAGAGAAAAATAATGCAAATTATTAAAATGATATTATAAATTATGTCTTGTATTATTATTAATGAATTTCAATATGCTTAATGAATAAAATGTTATAATTTATCAATTATCTATTTTGCATGATTTAAATAGCTTCTAATTTAATTTGAATATTTTAGCATACTTAGAAAATTACTTGTAAATGATAAAAATTTTATTTAAGAGATATTTGTCTAGTTATTGGATAGTTGCTAAAAGTACCACTAAACTAGTAGCACACTCAAGTTAATAGAGTAGTAGCTGTTGCATTAGTATCGATCGAAGAAAGGGGAATACCAAAATGAAATTGCAGTAGATTTTCCTTTTGTATATTTTAGATATTATATTGTATTAATAAATTTTACGATTTTTTGTTGTTGTAAATATGTGGCATGTAGGATTTATAAAAGTGTAAATTTGTAATTAATATAATTAGTATTATTTGTAAATATATTTCTGAATATTATAGCTTAATATATGAGTACTTTTAAATCAAGTAATTTTATGATTAAGATTATTTACATCACTCAATACATAATTAAATGAAATAAACAAATAAATAAATAAATATTCTGTAAAATATCAAACTTAAATTTTAAAAATTAATTAATTAATTAAGCATCAGTTTTCAAATAATGAGCTAGATAGCACTTCCCTGCACTATTAATGACTAGTAAGGTAAATGAGCATTACATTTAGTGGTATCAGAGTCAAGCTTATTTTATTCTTAAACATTGAGTATAAAATAGAAAGTTTGTCTCATTCATTTACATAAAATGTTGCAATGATCTTATATGGGTCCCTTTTTTGGTTTATAGGTAGATATGGATTCAAGATCAGAACGAGATTACTCGAAAGATGAAATGACTAACAATCTTTCAAACTCAGCTGAACATGGACAAGCCACATCAATGAGAGACTCTGGGCTGAGTGTAGCAACTCCACTGAGAACTGAGGGATAGGCTGATCTAGGACAAAAACCTCTTATGCAGCGTATAACTAATTTATTGCAACGAATAGCACAAGTAGTGCCACAACTAGCTCCACCAGGTCCTCCACCTCAGCCAAAATCTTAGATTGATAAGCTGAAAAAATATGGGGCAACAAATTTTACGGGAAGGAGAGAGGATGTCCCAACAACATTAGTGTTTTGGATGGAAGCGACAAAGTAGGTGTTTGAGGAGCTCGAGTGTCCAGAGGAATAGAGAGTCAGGTATGTTGTGTCCCTCTAAAGGATCATGCCTACGACTGGTGGAAGTCAATTTTATTAAAGCTCCAAACATCGAAACCAGCCTCGTGGAATTTCTTCAAGGAAAACTTTAGTAAGAAATATGTGCCTAAAGTGTATGAGGAAAATAGGTGCCGCAGATTTAAGGATGGACTTAATAATGACATTGAAAATATGGTTGTTGCCCTTCAGCTTAAGGATTTTGCTACACTAGTTTCCTCAGCCATCAGTGCGAAAAAAAGGTCAAGGAGAAAGAGATTAGAAGAGCTACCCTAGAGATTAATAACTAGCATGGCCTAGACATCGAATAAAATGGGGCAAACAACGCAAGAATTTTCCAATCATGGAGTACTGGATCAACTTTCTCAACTAGGTAAAGCTAGTAGTCAAGTCCAAAAGGGTCCACAGCTAATACCACCAGCTTCGAGTAATAGGAGATTGATATATATCACATGTCAGCATTGTGGAAGATCATATATAGGTGATTATTGATGGATTACTGGAGCATGTTTATAATGTGGATCTATTGATCATAAATAGAAAGATTGTCCCAGAGGAAGAGGTACAAATGGTGTAACACTAGTTCAGATTGAGAGTTTCACTCGAGGCAGAGGTAAGGGATATGGACATAATAAAAGTGGTAAGTTTGGTTGGAGTGTATCAGAATCAGTGAATAGAATAGAGGGTAGTCGAGCCCCAGCCCGAGCATATGCCATGAGAGCTCGTGAGGAGTAGGATGCAACGAATGTCATTTTCGGTAAATTTTCTCTTTGTGATACTGATTTATTTGCACTGATAAATCCAGATTATACACATTCATATTTATGCATGTCACTACCTATTCAGGGTAACATGGTAGCAAAGGAATTAGATGATGATATATTAGTGACAAATCCTTTAGGTCATGGAATGAAAGTTAGTCGAGTGTATAAAAATAGTCCAGTCAAAGTTCAGAATGTAGAATTCCCAGCTTACCTGATAGAGTTGTCATTCCATGAGTTTGATGCAATCTTAGGGATGGATTGGTTAACTCAACATAAGGCAATGATGGATTGTTAGTATCAGAGAGTGACTTTCAAGAATTCAGGGCAAGATGACATTATTGTCTTAGGTGAGAATCAACCATATCTGACTAATGTAATTTCTGTTACTAAGGAATATAAACTTATCAAAAAGGGATGTGAAACATTTTTGGCACATATTGTAGATATCTAAAAAAGGGAGTCTAGATCTTAAGGAGATTCCTATAGTCTGTGAATATCCAGATATCTTCGCTAAAAATTTGCCAGGATTACCACATGTCATAGAGATAGAGTTTGTCATAAATGTTTTGCCAAGCACACCTCTGATATCGATTACAACTTACAAAATGACATTTGCTAAACTAAAGGAATTAAAAGTGCAGTTGCAAAAGTTGTTAGAAAAAAGGTTTATCAGACCTAGTGTCTCACCTTGAGGTGTTTTGGTTCTATTTGTGAAAAAGAAAGATGGCATCTTGTGGTTGTGCATTGATTATCATCAATTGAACAAGATGATGATTAAGAACATATATCTATTGCCGAGAATAGATTATTTGTTCGGTCAGTTGAAAGGATCATGGGTATTTTTTAAAATTGACCTCAGATTAGGTTATCATCAATTAAGGATTAGAGAGTCAGACGTTTCAAAAAAAGTATTTAGAACTCGGTATGGTCATTATGAGTTCTTAGTAAATCCTTTTGGCCTGAAGAATGCCCCAGTAGTATTTATGGATCTAATGAATATAATCTTCGGCCTTATTTGGGCCAGTTCGTGGTGGTGTTCATAGATGATACATTAGTGTACTCCCGAAGTAGAGAAAAGTATGATCAACATGTTTATATAGTTTTCTAGACCTTGAGAGATAATCAATTATATGGAAAGTTGTCAAAATGTGCATTCTGGTTGGATGAAGTGGCCTTTCAAGGGCATATTGTTTCAACCGAAGGAATCAGAGTCAACTCCAACAAGGTAGAGGCGATCCTCAACTGAAAACCACCTAGGAATGTGATAGAGGTGATAAGTTTTCTTAGTTTGGCTGGTTATTATCGAAGGTTCATAAAAGGATTTTCAATGATAGCCTCACCACTAACAAAGTTATTTAGAAAAAAAACCAGATTTAAGTGGACAAACTAGTGCTAGACTAGTTTTGATAAGTTAAATAAAATATTAACAGAGGCACTTGTGTTGACAAGGCCTATTGCGAATAAAGATTATGTGGTGTATAGTGATGCTTCACTTAATGGTTTGGGTTGCAAGTTAATGCAAAAAGGCAAAGTGATCGCATACTCTTCCAAACAACTGAAGCCTCATGAGATGCATTATCAGACACATGATATGAAATTAGTAGACATTGTGTTTGCATTGAAAATATACTGAAACTATTTGTATGGTGAGAAATGTTATATCTATACAAACCATAAAAATCTAAAATATTTGCCTTCACAAAAGGAACTCAATTTGAGGCAGAGGCAATGATTGAAATTGATGCAAGACTACAATTGTATTAATGATTATCACTAGGGGTAAGGCCAATGTGGTAGCTGACACTTTATGTAGAAAAACTCTGGTAGATAAAAGTTATAATTTAAATTTTTAAGTGAACAAGATTAAATAACTAATAACGAGATAATAAGTAATTTATATAATGTTTTTGTAGAATTTCAAATTCAACCCACTTTGATCCAACAAGTAAAGGACAATCAGAAGGAATACACGAAATTAAAGGGTATCTTTGAGTTAGTGAAAAAGGGTAAAAAAACAAGAATTTACTATTAAAGCAAATGGGAGTTTAAGATATAAAGGTAGGTTATGTGTGCCAGATATACTAGAATTGAAACAAGATATTTTGAAAGAGGCTCATAATGTTATTTATGCAATGCACTGGGGAGCAACAAAATATATCATGACTTGAAGGCATATTCTTAGTGTTCAGGAATGAAGAGAGATATCACAGAGTATACAACCAAATTTTTAACTTGTCAGCAAGTGAAGACTGAACATCAAGTACCAAGTGGATTATTGCACTTAATTTCAATTTATAAGTGGAAATGGGTAAGAGTTATAATGGATTTTGTCTCTAGTTTGCCTTTGACACAAAAGAGGCATGATACGGTATCAGTAGTGGTAGACTGACTCACTAAATCAACTCATTTTTTACCAATTAAGATGGATTATCCACTTAACTATTTAGCAAAAATCTATGTTAATGAGATAATCTTTACATGGTGTGCCAGTTTCTATAATCTCATATCGAGATCTGAGGTTCACTTCATAATTCTAGAAAGGTTTTCAACCACAAACAGATGGACAATCAGAGAAATTCATACAAATATTGGAAGATATGTTAAGGAGTTGCGTGATGGAATTTGAAGGCAATTGGAACAAACATTTTCCATTAATAGAATTTGCCTACAACAATAGTCATTTAGCTAGTATTAGTATATCACCATATGAAGCTTTGTATGGGATGAAATGTAGAATGCCTCTCTATTGGACTAAGCTAAGTGAAAAGAAAGTAGTGGGTCTAGAGTTAGGACAACAAATAGAGGAAAAAAGTAAGAGTGATAAGAGATAGGCTAAAAGTCATTACTGATAGACAGAAATCATATATTTGAAAAGAAGGGATATTGAGTATACAGTTTGTGACAAAGTATTCCTAGAAGTATCATCATGGAAAAATATACTCTGATTTGAAAAGAATAGAAAGTTAAGTCCTAGATTCATTGGACCATACGAGATACTTAAACGCATAGGTCATGTGAAATACAGATTAGCTTTACCACCAGAGTTAGACAGGATTCACAACGTATTCCATGTGTCCATATTGAAAAGATATTGATCAGATCCATCTCAAGTTATATCAGCAGAACCTATAGAGATACGACTATATCTAACTTATGAAGAGGAACCTAAGAAGTGAAAAAGCTACAGAACAAGAAGGTACCATTGGTAAAGATTCTTTGGAGAAATCATAATTCGGAAAAGGTGACTTGGAAAAATGAAGAAGTGATGAAGGCTTAGTATCCACAGCTATTCAACTACATTTAAATATGAAACTTTCGAGGATGAAATTTCTTAAAGGATGAGAGAATTGTAATGCCCAATAATTTAGGCCATGGTCACGGGTGACCGAAATCTGGCACACTGAATTGATCGGGGTCTAAATTCGGATATGAAAGAAAAAAATGATAATAAAATATGAAAAACATATTTTGGATATTATTAATTGAGAATTTTGAGGTTTAGAGCTAAAATTTAGAAAATAATAATTTTTCGCTGAGCGGAATTTTTATTTACAGTATTTTGACACATATATTTTTAAGAATGAATAAAAATAGAATATTTTTTTATCTAAGAAAGGAATATTCTTTGGATTAAAATAAAGTAAGATTGATTTAAATTAATTTACCAATAAGAGATTAGATTATCTAATTAATCCTAACCACCCACCTAATCTAATTATAAAAGTCAAACTTTAACTTTTTGCCTTAATTTCTTCTTATTCCTCATTTTCAGCAAAGTTCTCTTCCATTTTTCTCTCCCCTTTTCCGTGAACCATATGCCTCATTTCTTCATCAACTTTCTTCAATTCAAATCATGATTTAAGAGTGAAAAAGATGGATTAAGGCAAGATCAACAAGAAAGTGAAGGAAAATAAGCTAATCAAAGGAAGATGAAAGAAGAAAAGAAGAGAAAAAAGGGGAAATTGTCTTGACCACTTTGGGGGTTTTCAAATGTGAGTATAAATCCTTCATGCTATTGATTTTCTCTTCATTTTTAGAATTAATTTGAAGTTATTTACCATTAAAATTGGTAATTGGGGTTATTAGTGTGTTAATAGTGATTAAGGGTTGATTAGTGTATTTTATGCTTGATTAGTTGAGTTAAAGGTTAATAATGGATTAAAGGAGTAGTTTATGGCCTTAAGATGGGGTAGAGGTGATTAAAGGTTTATGTAAGCTTTGTGTTCATATATAACGTTAAAGTATATAATATAAATTGAAGTATATGTGTGACTTTGTTGCTAAGCCAAGGAAGTGAGCAACCTATGGGCTATAATCAGAAAGCAAAATAAGGGTAAGGAGAAAGATAATTAGGAAGTAGAGAATGGTGAAGAAAATGAGACGTTTTGAGGTATGTACTTTTGGCAAAAATTTAATATGGTAAAATTAATGTTAAATGTGATATTATTGTTGATTGTGTTGTTATGATTGAGTATGATATTAAGTGTAATTATGTAGATAAGTATTGATATTTTGATTGAATGATGAAAATGGTGATTTAGTGATGCCATGAATATAAAATTAAACTTAGTTATGTTGATGATGTATGAAGATAGGAATTGTGTGATTAATTGAATTTGTTGAAAATTTGTCTTATGAACAGTATTTACGTTTTTAGGCATAACTTGAGTTATGATTGTGATTTTAAGTGTTTCTCATTTAATTGGAAAATCTATAACTTTTGTTACAAAATTTAGTTTGATGTGATTCTAGTTGATAATTAAAGATAAGACATAAGTCTACATTTTATTAGTTGATCAATTATCTTGATTCCATTTAAAAATGGATGAAAAATATAGTGCAATATAAAGAGTCAATTTTACCCAGAACAGGGCAGTTTGTTTAAATGACTATGTTGTTGAGTTTAATAATAGAAAAATGATTTATTTGACTTTTTTTATGTTTGTGATGATTAAATAAGTGAGTATGATGTTAAAATATATTTAATAAATATTTATATTCATTTATATTAGCATTATATATATTATTGATATAAATAATATTAAAGATAACAATTATAAGTAAGCCCTAGAACATCTAATCAATAAATAGAAATTAGAATAAGTTGACATACCAATAAAGAAATAAAAATGTAAGCACTAGAACATAGTGTTGAGATTTAATTTATATAGATACTAAGAAATAATGGTGAGTTCAAAATTACGTAAGTACAGAAAATATGCAATGTTATTATTGAAAAGATAGACATTAAATGCTGAGTTACCAAATGATTAAATAGGCGCTAAGTATACTGCCGATGAGCAAGATACATGTATCCTGTGTTAGTTTCGATCAAAATGTCATAGACTATCAAATAAATAAAGCGGAAAATAATGTAAATTATTAAAATGATATTATTAATTGTATGTCTTGTATTATTATTGATGAATTTCAATATGCTTAATGAATAAAATATTATAACTGATCAATTATATATTTTTCATAATTTAAATAGTTTTTGATTTAATTTGAATGTTTTTTGACATATATAGAAAACTACTTGTAAATGATAAAAATTTTATTTTAAATTATTTGTATAATTATTGGATAGTTGTCAAAACTAATACTAAGCTGGTAGCTTAGCGTGTGTATTTTTCACACAAGTTACTAGAATTAGTTGTTACGTTGGTACCAACCGCAAAAGGGAATTCCAAAATCAAACTGCAGTAGTTTTTCTTTTTGTATATTTTGGATATTATATTGTATTAATAAATTTTGCGATTTGTCTTTTTGTTATAAATATGTGACTTGTAAGATTTGTAAAAATGTAAATTTGTAATTAATATAATTAGTATTATTTTTAAATATATTTTTGAATATTATAGCTTAATGTATATGTACTTTTAAATCAAGTAATTTTATAATCAAATTTATTTATATCACTAGATACATAATTAAATGAAATAAACAAACAAACAAACAAATAATAATAATAATAATAATAATAATAATAATAATAATAATAATAATAATAATAATAATAATAATAATAATAATAATAATTCCGCAAATATCAAACTCAAATTTTAAATAAATTAATTAATTAATTAATCAAGTATCGGTTTTCAAATAATGAGTTAGGTAACACTTCCTTGTACTATTAACGTCGAGCAAGATAAGGGAACACTACATTTGTAATCTCCAACAATTATAATTTAATTAGAATAATGTGGTATACATAGAAAACACATGTAGACAATAGATATTAAAATAAATAGAATAAATGACTAAATTAAAAATTAAAATAAAGTAAATTAAATTGATTAACAAGATAAATTTTCAGTAAATTAGACCGCATAATTAAATTGTATTTTTTGTAAAAAAATAAAATAAATAATAATAATAATAAAATTAAAGAAAAAAAAAACAACAGAAAAATCATGAGAAGGGATGAAGGGAAAGTCAATTGACTTTGCCCCATTTTATCCTAACTTCTACACAATTCTATCAAACTTATCTCCATTATTCTTTTTTCTTAAACCACCAGCCTCCATTTCTTTATCATTTCCTTCAAGATTTGCATCAAAATCAGTTCAAATAAATATGTTCTTAGTAAGTAATCTCTTTTCCAGAGTTATTGTGTTATTAGAGCTTTTAAGATTATGTTTCTGTAGTGTATTTCATTCTACTTTTGAGTACCCTATGAATTGGTGGTAAACATGAAAAATGTTCCAAATTGCCTTTTATAAATGTGTAGAAAGTTAGGAATAAAAAAAATTACACATTGAAATATATGAATTTTTAAATATGGTACCATGAAACTGCCTAAAGGCAGAAAATAGAGCAACATTTAAAATTATACCAAAAATTGTGTAATGGTTCAAAAATTCTAAAATTTTAGTATGTTTTAGTCTTACATGTTAAATTTAATTAGGAATAGGAATCATATAAATTGGATAAGTGTAGAAAAAGTTATTATTTCAATATTCCTAAGAGATCATGTTCTAGCTTAAAAGAAATTGTTGTTATTTATTTAAACTATGTTAAGAATAAATATTTTATCAATGTATTAATTTTTTTTAATTTTTGAATTAGGATCTCAACAAGAAGAACAACAAAAGTGAAGAAGCTCTAAGTTTATATTTTGGAAAAGAAAAACACTATCAAGGTTTGTATATACATGTATTTTGGTTTGCCCCTGTGAATGATTGTGTGCGCACGACATGAATTATTTGTCACAATAATGAAATATTATATTATGGCATGTTTTGAAATTATAGAAATGTTATAAACTATGAACTTAACATTATACTAATATTTGATAAAATATCATGCTATTACATGGTATTAAAATAAATTATGAGTATATGATTATGTTAATATGAAATGAGTATTGGTTATAGAAACAAGTAATTAATGTTGTTAATTGCCCATTTCTATATGTGAGGACTAACATATGATAGATGGTGCACCATTATGGGAAAGTTACGGTACCAATATGGATATGATTTAGGAACAGAGTGTCTTAAGCTATTGGAGCGCCCCTGATCCTGATTACACACAGATGACATGATTATATTCGGTCAATGTGGCTTAAGCTCTAGGAGCGCCCTTGACTTGAAATTATAGTGAGTAGGGTGGCTTAAGCTCCGCGAGCGCCACTATTTCACACCATGTATCTGGAAAGTCCGGGAATTTTGGGCTAATAAATCATATAATAAGATATAAAATTTTATTAATTGATGTAAGTAACAAAGTGTAAAATGCTTACATGAGGTGGTGCAAATTTAATTATTGAATAAGGTTATGATGTTTATTCTTTTATATTATGTATTTATTTATTTTATGTAATAAAATTTGATGTGACATTATTTTATTTGAGACATGCATTTATATGACTACCTGGAAAAAATTTTAATACTTATATGTATCACTAAGCTAGAGATAGTTTAGCGTGGGTTCTTACGCAGGAATTGAAGCTGTAGCTAGTAAATAATGAAGTTGATCAAGAAGAAATCCAAGCTCATAGCAACAGAGACACAAAAGACGTAGTTAGAAGATTGGTTACCTATTATGTTTTTTTTTTAGTTTGGCCATATAGATGGTTGTGGTAGACATGTCACATTTTGTGGTATCAGAGCCAGTTTAGGCATTTCTAGGCCTAGGTGGGAAAAGAGATATTAGGCATAAATATACATGTGTCTCATATAATTTTGATATGGGCTTTCTTCTTGGCAACTTGTAGGATTGTAGGAAGATGTCTTCAAATGAAAGGGATATGGCTAAGAGTACTGGCTCTCCTGATACTGATACTCCTCATCAGCCTAGGGCAGCGAGCATGCAAGGGCAAAATGCCACTCCAAATCCCCCACAGCAAGCAACAGAACAGATTGATCCTAGTCAAAAACCATTTATACAACAAATGACTAGATTATTCCGATAGATGGTACGAGCCATTCCTCAGCCTACCACAGTGCCATCACCTAAACCAAAGGTAACAATTGCTAAGCTTCGTAAGTATAGGGCTTTGAATTTCTATGGTAAGAAATATGAGGATCCAGCTGTAGCTAATTATTGATTGGAAAAGACTGAAATAATTTTTAAAGAGTTGCAAGTGGAAACAGATGACAAAGCTAGATTTGCTACTTCTCTATTCCAAGATGAAGCATATGATTGGTGGAAATCAGTTCTTACTAAGCCAGATATGGTGGAACCATTCTCATAGGATTCCTTTCTCTGCGAATCCAAAGAGCAATATATCCCGTTGATCTATATTAAAGAGAATAAGAAAGAGTTCATAAATCTCATGCAAGGTAAAATGTCAGTGACTGAGTATCAGCGAGAGTTTACTAGACTGAGCAAGTATGCCCCTAAATTAGTTGCAAATGAAAGAGATAAATGTAGAAGATTTGAATATGGCCTTAACGAAGAGGTTGGAGATATTTTGACTGCTCTTCAGCATAACAATTTTTCTCAGTTAGTTTATGTAGTACCCACCCTTGAAAAAATGAAAAAGAGAAAAATAAAAGAATCTTTTAAAAAGTCAGCTACTCCTGAGACTCAATTCACTAGGAAGAAGAGTCATTTCTTTACTAGTCGTTCACAAAATAGAGGACAAGGAAAGGGTCCTAGCTATTCATAAACAAGGTCTTTTGGGAGGGGACTACCTTTTAAGGCACTTTTTGCTATGGTTAGTTCACAAACTCAAATTGGCAAGGAAGCTATACCAATATGTACCATTTGTAATAAGAGCCATTGAAGGGAATGTTGGCATGTCACAGGTGTTTGCTTTAGATGTGGGTCCAAGGAACACATACGGAGGGATTGCCCACTCTTGACAAATGGTACTCATACTCAGACTACTAGGTCAGCTACGACTCAGCCTGGAGTTCATTTCAGAGGAGGACCTGGCCAACTGAGGCAGGTTGTTTTAGAGACAGTGAATAAACTTGGATCTAGTAAAGTTCCAGCTAGAGCCCATGCCATGAATGTTAAGGAAGATCAGGCGACAACATATGTTATTGTTGGTATGTTTTCATTATATGATTTTGACATTTTTGCACTCATAAATCCAGGTTCCACACATTCCTATATTTGCACTAGTACACCTAGCCAACATAACATGATTAGAGAGAACCTAGAAAATGGAAATGAAGTTAAGAACCCCTTGGGTCATAATGTAATAGTGAATAAAGTATTCAGGAATTGCCCTTTAGTTGTGCATGGGAAGGAATTTTCTGCAGACTTGATTGAGTTGCCTTTCCATGACTACGATGTCATATTAGGCATGGATTGGCTCTCACATCATGAAGCAGTGGTGGATTGCAAGTCTAAATTTGTGGTACTTAAGATAGAAAATCAAGAGGAAATTATTGTGAAAGGTGAATTATTTTCACAACATCCTCAAGTCATATCCATAATTAAAGCTCAGAGATTAATGAGAAAAAAGTGTGAAGCTTATTTGGCCCATGTGATTGACACCAGAAAAGGATGTTCAAATCTTGAAGATATTCCGGTGGTAAATGAATTCCCAGAAGTGTTTCCAGATGACTTATCTGGGCTGCCTTTAGAGAGAAAGGTATAGTTTGCTATTGATCTTGTTCCAAGAACTATGCCTATATCAAAGATGCCATACATAATGGCCCCATCAAAAATGAACGAACTTAAGACACAATTGCAAGAACTACTTGATAAATGTTTCATTAGACCAAGTACATCCCCATGGGGTGCACTGGTATTGTTTGTGAAAAAGAAGGATGGATCTTTGAGTCTATGTATTGATTATCGACAATTGAATAAGGTGACCATCAAGAACAAGTGCCCATTGCCATGGATCAATGATCTCTTTGACCAACTTAAAGGTGCAGGAGTATTTTCCAAAATAGAATTGAGACCGGGTTATCACCAATTAAGAGTGATGACAGAGGATATAGCTAAAATCGCATTTAGAACCAAATGGCCATTATGAGTTTTTGGTTATGCCATTTGGGCTGACCAATGATCCAACAACATTTATGCATCTTATCAATAGAATCTTCAGTCCGCATCTTGATCAATTTGTGGTTGCTTTCATTGATGATATTTTGGTATATTCTAAAGATTCATAAGAACATGAAAAGCATTTGAGAATAGTGTTACAGACTCTCAGAGAATATAAGCTATATGTCAAACTCTCAAAATATGAGTTTTGGTTAAAGGATGTGACATTTTTGGGACACATTATCTCTACAGAGGGCATTAAAGTGGATTCTAGCAAAGTTGAGGCAATTGTGAGTTGGAAACCCCCACGAAATGTGACCAAGGTCAGAAGTTTCTTGGGTTTAGCTAGATATTATCGGAGATTTGTTAAAGGTTTTTCAATGATTGCTTCTCTTTTAACAAAACTATTGAGAAAGGATGTTAAATTTGAATGGACAGATAAGTGTCAAGTTAGTTTTTATAAGCTTAAAAGTATACTTACTAAGGCCCCTATTTTGACACAGTCGATCCCTATAAGGAGTATGTCATTTATAGTGATACTTCTCATAATGGATTGGGTTGTGTATTGATGCAAGATGGAAAGGTGGTTGCTTATGCTTCTAGGCAGTTAAAGTTGCATGAAAAGAATTATCCTACCCATGATCTGGAGTTGGTAGCTATAGTTTTTGCATTGATGATTTGGCGCCATTATTTATATGGGGAGAAGTGTTTCATTTACACAGATCACAAGAGTTTGAAATATCTTCCCTCACAGAAAGAATTGAATTTGAGGTAGAGAAGATGACTATAACTAATAAAGGATTATAATTGTGTGATTGACTACTATCCAGGAAAAGCTAATGTAGGAGCAGATGCTTTAAACAGAAATATTGTGGCAGAGTTGTACATTCAACCCACTTTTAATCAGGAAATCAAAGATGCACAAAGATAGGATAGAAAGCTAATTAAATTAGCTAAGTTGGTCTCTAAGGGGGAAAGACCTGGATTCACTATGGACTTAGATGGTGGACCATTCTATCAAGACAGATTATGTGTGCCCGATGTAGAAGATCTTAGATAGAGGATTCTTAGAGAGGCCTATGAAAGCAAATATGTTATGCACCTAGGGAGTAACAAGATGTATCAAGAGTTAAAAAGCAGATACTGGTGGGCAGGTATGAAAAAGAACATCACATAATACACTTCAAAATGTTTTGTCAGTAGGTCAAGGCTGAACATCAAGTACCTTTGGATTGCTACATCCAATTCCTATTCCATAATGGAAGTGGGAACGGATCATTATGGATTTTGTGACTGGATTGCCTTTGACTTCAAAAAAACATGATATTGTATGGGTCATAGTGGACAGATTTACAAAGTCAACACATTTCTTACCTATCAGAAAGGGCTACCCACTGAATAAATTGGCAGAAATTTATATGAATGAAGTAGTACTACTTCATGGAGTACCTGTTTCTATTGTGTCTAATAGAGATCCCCGCATCACATCTCAATTTTGGGGTAGTCTACAGTGAGCTCTAGGTACTAAGCTCAATGTCAGCATGACTTTTCATCCGCAGACAGATGGATAATCAGAAAGAGTCATTCAGATTCTAGAAGATATGATGAGAAGTTGTGTCATTGAATTTGAAGGTAACTGGGACAATTATCTTCCTTTAATGGAATTCGCCTATAATAAAAGTTATCAGTCTAGTACCCAAATGGCTCTATATGAGGCATTTTATGGCAAACAAATGTCGAACACCTCTATATTGGACAGAGCTCAGTGAAAGAAAGCTAATGGGACTAGACCTAGTGCAAGAGATGGAAGAAAAAGTGAGAGTCATTCACAAAAGACTTAAAGTAGCTATAGATAGACATAAATCATACGATGACCTCAAGAGATGGGATATTGAATATGCAGAGGGTGATAAAGTTTTTCTTAAAGTATCTCCCTGGAAGAAAGTTCTGCGATTTGGGAAGAAAGGCCAATTAAGTCCAAGATTCATAAGACCTTATGAAATATTAGAAAGAGTTGGACCTATTGCTTATAAAATTGCTCTACCACCGAAGTTGAATCCAATACATGATGTTTTCCATGTCTCAATGTTAAGACAGTATAGATCAAATCCTACGCACATCATACCTGTTGAAAGCATTTAAGTGAGGCAGGATGTGACATATGAAGAATAACCAATCCAAATATTAGCAAGAGAAATTAAGGAGTTGAGGAACAAGCGAGTACCACTAATAAAAGTGCTATGGAGGAATCATGTAATCGAAGAAGCAGTATAGAAAAGCGAGGTGATGAAAGCTCAATACCCTCACCTGTTTAGTGACGAGACATTAGCTATGTTTCGAGAACGAAACATTTTAAGGGGGAGAGAATTGTAATGCCCACTAATTATAATTTAATTAGAATGAGTATGTGGTATACATAGGAAATACATGTAAACAATAGAGATTATAATAAATGGAATAAATGACTAAATTAAAAATTAAAATAAAGTAAATTAAATTGATTAACGTGATAAATTTTAGTAAATTAGACCACATAATTAAATTGTATTTTTGGTATAAAAAATAAAAATAATAACAATAAAAATAATTAAACAAAAAAATAGCAGAAAAATAGTGAGAATGGAGGAGGGGACAGTCAATTGACTTTGCCCCATTTTATCCTAACTTCTACACAATTATATCAAACTTATCTCCATTCTTCTTCTTCCTCAAACCACCAGACTCCATTTCTTCATCCTTTCCTTCAAGATTTGCATCAAAATCAGTCCAAATAAATATGTTCTTGGTAAGTAATCTCTTTTCCATAGTTATTATGTTATTAGAGCTTTTAAGATTATGTTTCTGCAATGTATTTCGTTCTATTTTTTAGTACACTATGAACTGGTGGTAAACATGAAAAATGTTCCAAACTACCTTTTATAAATGTGTAGAAATTTTAGTAATAAAAAAAAGCTACACATAAAAAGATATGTATTTTTAAATATGGTACCCCGAAACTGCCTAAGGGCAAAAAATAGAGCAACATTTAAAATTATACCAAAAATTGTGTAATGGTTCAAAAATTCTAAAATTTTAGTATGTTTTAGTCTTACATGTTAAAATTAATTAGGAATAGGAATCATATAAATTGGATAAGTATAGAAAAAGTGATTATTTCAATAGTCCTAAGAGATTCTGCTCCAGTTTAAAAGAAATTGTAGTTATTTATTTAAACTATGTTAAGAATAAATATTTTATCAATGTATTAATTTTTTTTAATTTTTGAATTAGGATCTCAACAAGAAGAAAAAAAATTGAACAAGCTCTGATTTTATATTTTCTAAAAGAAAAACACTATCAAAGTTTGTACATACATGTATTCTGGTTTGCCCCTGTGAATGATTGTGTGCGCACGACATGAATTATTTGTCACAATAATGAAATATTATATTATGGCGTGTTTTGAAATTATAGAAATTTTATTAACTATGAATTTAATATTATGCTAATATTTGATAAAATATCATGCTATTACATGATATTGAAATAAATTATGAGTATATGATTATGTTAATATGAAATGAGTATTGGTTATAGAAACAAGTAATTAATATTGTTAATTGCATATTTCTCTACCTGAGGACTGACATATTATCGATATGGATATGATTTAGGGATAGAGTGGCTTAAGCTCTGGGAGCGCCCCTAATCCTGATTACATACAGATGACATGATTATATTCGGTCAAGGTGGCTTAAGCTCTAGGAGCACCCTTGACTTAAAATTATAGTGAGTAGGGTGGCTTAAGTTCCGTGAGCACCGCTATTTCACACCCCGTATCCGGACAGTCGGGGAAAAAAAGTTTGGGCTAATAAATCATATAATAAGATATGAAATTTTATTAATTGATGTAATTAACAAAGTGTAAAATGCTTACATGAGGTGGTACAAATTTAATTATTGAATAAGGTTATGATGTTTATTATTTTATGTTATGTTTTATTTATTTTATATGACAAATATGTAATAAAATTTGATGTGTCATGATTTTATTTGAGACATGCATTTGTGTGACTGCGTGGAGAAAACTTTAATACTTATATGTATCACTAAGCTAGAGATAGCTTAGCGTGAGTTTTTCTCATACAGAAATTGAAGCTGTAGCTAGTAGATAGTGAAGTTGATCAAGAAGAAATTCATGCCTATATCAGTAGAGATACAAAAGACGTAGTTAGAGGGTTGATTACCTATTATGTTTTTTTTAGTTTGACCTTGTATATGGTTGTGGTAGACATGTCCCAACATTCATTCCTGTGAACAACCTTTCACAGCCATGAATAACCTCTTTACAGGTAGTTTACTCGTGAACCTAGACTATGATGTAATTGAGAATCAACAATATGTTCATGGCTATGATCACCCTTTTCATGAGCATGAACCAAGCCTTAAAACAAACTGTAAAATAATCCTAAAAGGATCTGTTCCATTCGAAACCTAGAAACATGACATTCACACCCATGAACAACCAATTCACTGCTGTGCATCTGGAAATTTTTCCAAAAGGTAGAACATGTCATTTCAAACCATTACCACATGCAATAAATCTCTACTGCTGACCAATATCAGTCACCCTATTAACACTTCATAATGCATATAAGCCATATATTATATCCATAATATCTTTAAACATCAACATTAATCATTGTTGCCCATTTAATATCTCAAATCTACTATTTTAGAATATTCATCTTCAATACAATATAACCCCAAAACATGTCATTTATCACCCCTAATCACTCACAATATGTATTAAAGATAAATAACACAAGAATATGAAACTTAAGACTTTGAATATGATTATGTACAAACCTTACACTTAGGATGGAGCCCAACCAACACTTGAGCTCTTTAAGCTTGTCCTCACCCTTGAGATGGACTCTTTCCTCCTCTTCCAGCTCCTATCAAGAATCAAAAAATCTGATTTTTTCCTTTGGAACTTGAACCAAAAATATGAACACTAAACTTACTCTTTCCTTGCAACTCACAACCCTCCCTTTCTCACACTTCTCTCTAACTTTTCTCTAATAAAACTTGAGCTTGGAAACCCCAAAAATACATAATAAGGGTTTATGATGAAGGAAGAAGATGGAGGTGGCATTTTTGGTTGGGTTTCAAAGAGCGGAGGTGGATTTAAAGGGAATGGCAGAGAGGAAATCGCGGTTGTCTCATGCCCATGACGTATGAGTCACAACCATGAACCACTCATTCATGGTCATGATTAACCTTCACGGTTTGTGAATTGAAATCTAGATATTCAGGGTCTTGACACCCCTTGTCACGAGTGTGAAATAGCAGATATCAATAACTTTAAAATACTTAAAACTCTACTTAACACCTAACTCTTACCAACCATTAACATAACTTATAGATCCTATTTAAGAAGGTTACATTTCTCTCCCTCTTAGGAGATATCATCCCTAAAATTACCTGATATATCATCTCAAAAAAATGAGGGTATTATCCCTTCATTACTTCCTTTATTTTCCAAATTGCATCCTCAACGATATAACTACTCTATAAGACTTTTACTAGTGGTACATGTTTATTCCTAAGCTCCTCAACATCTCAAGCTAAGATCTCAACTAGCTTCTCTTTGTAAGACAAATCTAATATCAACTCTACATTCTCTACGTTAATTATGTGAGAAGGACTTGACTGATGCCTTCTCAACATAGATACATAGAAGACATTGTGTATCTGACTCAACTCTGGTGGCAAAGTGAGCCTATATGCAAATGGTTCGATCCTCTTTAGGATCTCATAAACTCTAATAAATCTCGGGCTCAACTTGCCATTTTTTCTAAATTTGAAAACCTTCTTCCATATAGATATCTTGAGAAACATATTGTCCCCCACTAGGTATTCTACATCATTCCTCTTGTGATCCGCATAGCATTTATGTCTGTCAAAAGCTGCCCTTAACTAATCTCAAATGATCTTTACCTGTTTCTTCATCTCTTGTACCAAGTCTTGCTCCACTATCTTTCTCTCACTAAGCTCAGTCCAACACAATGGTGTCCAATATTTTCTAACGTAAAGTGCTTTATAGGGAGCCATCTGGATACTGGACTAATTATTGTTGTTATAAGTAAACTCCATTGATGGTATATACTTATCCCAATTTTTTTCAAACTCATCATGCATTATCTCATCATGTCTTCCAAGATCTAGATAACTTTATTTGATTAACCATCTGTCTAAGGATGGAAAGTTGTGCTATAGAATACTCCAAAACTGATATGTGAACAGTAGATCTCAATCTGAAATGATAGAGATTGGAACTCTATGAAGTCATACTATCTTATTCACATACAACTCTACCAACATGTTCAATGGATAGTCTTTCTAGATAGGTAAGAAATGAACCAATTTCGTTAAACTGTCCATAACCACCTATATAGCATCGTACTTTTTTGGCATCAATGACAACCCAACCACAAAGACTATAATGATTCTCTCCCAATTATGTTATGAAATTGTGATTGGCTATAATAGTCCTAAAGGTACTTGGTGTTCAAACTTTACATGCTACCATGTAAGACATATAGTAGTGAACTCTCTTATGCTTTTCTTCATCCCTGACCACTAATACTTTCCCTTTAGATTTTGATACATCTTATAGCTCCTAAGGTGTATTGCAAATCTCATCTCATGGGCCTCTTTCATAACCTTCAATCTCATCTCTGAAATGTCTAGCATATATAACCTACCCTGGTAGTATAAACCACTATCAAACTCAACTGTAAAACCCAATCTCTCCCATTTGGAGAGTAACTTAACCCAATGCACTATTTTTCCATCAAGCTTTTGTGCATCCTTAATCTCTTAATCTAAAGTTGATAGAATGTGCAATTCTGCCAAAGTCTTTCTACTTAGAGTATTGGCCACCACATTGGCTTTTCCTAGATGATAATTGATCACACAGTTGTAATCCTTTATCAACTTTAACTATCTTCTTTGCCTCAAATTTAAATCCTGCTATGTAGGAAGATACTTTAAACTCTTATGATCAGTACAGATGTAACATTTATCTTCGTATAGATAATGACACAAAATCTTCAATGCAAAACAATGGATGCCAACTTTAAATTGTACATCAGATAGTTCTCATAAGGCTTCAGTTGTCCATATGCATAGGTGATGAGTTTCCCTTTTTACATTAACACGTAACCCAACCCGTTATGAAAAGCATCACTGTACATGACATACTCTCTGTTTGGGATTGGTTGCATCAAAACTGAAGCTTTGTCAAAAGACTCTTAAGCTAATCGAAATTGTGCTGACATTTATCCATCCATTCGAACTTTATATCATTTTGTAACAACCTTATCAATGGAGAAGCAATCACAGAAAACCCCTTGACAAACCTCTTGTAGCACACTACCAAGCTAAGAAAACTCTTAATTTTTATCACATTATGCTAGGGTTTCCAATTCAAGATTTCCTCAACCTTGCACATATCCACTCTAATTCCATCAGTTGATATCACCTTGTACAACCTTATCGAGCTAAAAGTCACACTTGGAAAGCTTGGTATACAACTTCTTCTCTCTTTAGTGTCAATAAGATTGTCCTCAAGTGTTGTTCCTGCTCATCCTTGCTTCTTAAATACACCAAAATATCATCTATAAAAACTACTACAAACTGGTTTAGAAATGGCTAGAAAATCTTGTCCATCAGATCCATAAAAGTCATCAAAGCATTGGTTAATCCAAAAGTCTTAACCAAGAACTTATAAAACCATATCTGGCTCTAAAAGTCGTCTTCTTTACATCGCCTACCTTGATTTTCAACTGATGGTACCTTGATCTTAACTCAATAACACCTCTACACCCTTCAATTGATTGAAAAGATCATTAATTCATGGTAATAGATATTTGTTTTTAACGGTTACCCTATTCAACTATCTATAACCTATGCACAACCTTATAGACCCATCTTTCTTCTTGAAAAATAACACTGATGCACTTTATAGAGATACACTCGGTCTAATGAAGCCCGTTTCTAACAGTTTCTATAAGTGCACCTTTAATTATTTCATTTCTAACAAAACCATTCAATACAATATCGCTAATATAGGAGTTGTACCTGGAGTAAGCTCGATCGAGAACTCTATTTCTTTATCCGGAGGTAGTCCTGGTAAATCATTTAGAAACACATATGAGAATTCTTCAACTGTTGGAATATCCTTCAAGTCCGGGCTTCCCCTCCAAGTAGGCCTCACACCCTTTTCTGATAATTTTTTTAAGCCTTCATCATAAAGATGACCCTCGACTACCATGAGGATCTCTCTCCCTAAATAACCATTATCTCACCCTTTGACATTTTCAATTCAACTGCCTTCATCCTGCAATCTACCACTGCACCCTATTAAGATATCCAATCTATACCTAGGATAGTGTCATACTTATGAAAGGACAATTCAATAAAATTTGCTAGAAACTCCTTCTCTTGAACTACAACAGGAAAATTTTTGTGCAGCCAATTCACCATTGTGCTATGCTCTAAAGAACTAGTCACCTCTATCTCATAATATAGTCTCTTAGCTAACATGTTATATCACTTAGCTATATGGGTATATATATACGAATGCATAGAACTTGAATCTATCAAAGCAATCAACATTGATCCAAAAAGAAGAAATGTACCAACAACTATATCTAAAGCACTCATATCCTTTCTAGCCTTCATAGCATAGGCCATCGCTAGTGCTCTAGTAGATACTGGCTTATTCATCGTCTCTCACATAGTTGGTCTAGATCCACTTCTATTATAATGGGTTTGTCCCTATCCCTTAGCATGAGTCAGTACTAAACTCTGAGTCTGAATGGGTGCCTCAATTGTTTGTAACAGATAACCTCTCTAGTAGTGGTCTCGAGACTCACACTGTAGTAAGCCCCTGAAGGTCTTCAGCACTGTCCCCTACGGTTCCAACCACATAATGCATACTCTGGTGTTGCCTCCCTCTGTGTCTATGTCCTAATAATGGTGCTTATCTAGTATACCTTGACTAACTCTGATCCTGACCCTATCTTCTAAACTGGAAAGGTCTAAAACTGCTACGAGCCTTTTTTCTCGATGTTTGTGTAGTACTGTAAGTTGATCCCCTAAAGTGTCTCCTCAATGACTCCTCTTATCTTTTTAGCTTCATTTTATTCTCAATACTGATGGTAGTCAAAAATAACTTCAAAAAGTCCCCCAATTGGAATGAAATCTGATGAACCTTGATTTTGTCTCTCTAACCTTTCTCAAACCAGTGACATTTATCTGCCTCATCCCCCAAAATGCTATATGCATACCAACTCAATCCGGTGAACTTTTTCTTGTACACTGTTACTATCATTTACCCTTGCTGCATATTTAAGAACTCATTTTTCTTCTCATTAATATACACTCTAGATACATATTGTTTCTTAAACTTAGCCGTAAAGAAAGTCCAAGTAAGTGGCTCTAGAGTCTGACGCTTCTGAAGAACAGATTTCCACCAATCGTAGGCATGCTCATAGAGAAGTGAAACAACATACCTAACTTTGTGCTCCTTGAAGACCCTCTTAGTCTTCTCTAACCATTACTCTACAGCCTCAGGGTAATCATCCCTTTTTATTGTGAAGTCTATGGCCCCATACTTCTGGAGCCTATCAATCTGCATCCTACACCTCGGTGGTGAAGGAGGAAGTGGTGGAGGTGGCGGTGATGATGGCATAGCTAGTACCAACCACTACAACAAAGCAGTTAGATTATGCATTAAAGGATTCTGGGCCTAATCTTTCTGGATAGCCAGCAACTGTTGTGGAAGAGGACCAACATCGGAACCACGAACCCTAGTCTAGCTCTATTGATTCTAAGCCTCTCTATCAGGTGGACTATTACTCTTAGCCAGATCATGTGTTTCAATTTCCATACTTATTATCTAACCTATACATTGACAGAGAATAACCCACATCATAGTCATATATGATAACACTCACACACATGATACAACCCTTCCCACCTAAGTTCATAACTACCTAAACCTTAGCTCTGATACCACTAAATGTAACACCCTTCGATATAATTAAGAATAAACCCAATTATGCCAAAGAATGTTATGGTACATATGATTTAAAATGCCATAAATTTAAACCTTTCATGTATTATGGCCATGATGCCTATAGAAAACATAAAACACCATACAACATTTAAAGACTTGATAAAATTAAAAGATTTAAATACAATATTTATATGGGCATACACAAGTCCAGTGTTTTACAAAATGAGTAGTTACAAACTACATGTCTCTAAGAATAAAAGCATGTAAATCTATAACTATCCAAACCCAACAAAATCAAAAAGTACAATAGTTGTATCACCCACCCCAAGTATGTATCATCGACTCTGATCTTTAGGCACCCTCTTCTCTCCCTCCATTCCTAAGCTCCAAACCTGCACATGGAAAGTCTATACGCTAGGTAAACTAATGCTTAGTGGTACATAATAGCATGAAAGCACCATAAACAAATGCAATATACATGATATTCCTACGAACATACCATAATGACCTACCTCAAAGTCTGCACATGCATTATCTCATTTACTACATGACATACCAAAATGATCTTACATATTTTATACCCAAAATAAACATGGAATACCAACATTATCAATCATACAAGTGTATACTATACTTAGAAAGTTAATTAAATCATTTGTTACCCATTTTACTCATAACTAGACTAAATTGGATACAGAAATAGAATACGATTCTCATCTAAGCCCTCAAGATACCTGTCTGAGCTTACTATAACACTTGTTTGAGGAAACGATTATGCATATAGCATATAATAAGGGAAGCTCACTTGGTTTAAACCTTGAGCCTTTAAGAATTTTGAACGTGATCAACCTAGGTCTTCTGGTACCGATCTCTCCTCAATGGCATGTCATATATTCTAGCTCTAGTCTTAGTCAAAGTATTGGGGTTAACCATTTATCACATTTACCATGTCCATATTATTCCATATTCTATGATTCTCATAATCATAACCAAAACATGCATTCTCATACCATGTTATAATCATACAAATAGAGGCATACCACCTCAAAATGAATCCACCTTGATTCACATGCAAACATAAAAAAAAAAACTTCCAAGATAGGAAGCTTCACACTCATGAGCAACCTTTCACAGTCATAAATAACCTTTTCATAGGTAGTTACCTGTAAACCTATACCATAATTGAACTGTGAATCAACAATATGTTCACGATCGTGATCAACCCTTCATAGGCATGAACCAGGCCATGAACAAAACTGTGAAATAGCCTATGAAAGGATCTATTCCATTCAAAACCTAGAAATACGACATTCACACCTGTGAACCACTAGTTCATGACCATGAATTTAGAAATTTTTCCAGAAAATAGAACATGTCATTTCATATTATTACCACATGCAATAAATCTCTATGATTGACTAGTGTCAACTACCCTATCAACATTCCATCATAAATATAAGCCATAAATCATATCCATAACATCTTTAAATGTCAACATTAACCAATGTAATCCATTTAACATCTCAAATCTACCATTTTGGCATATTCACCCTTAATAAAATATAACCCCAAAACATGTCATTTATCACCCCCAATTACCATTTACAGCATGCACTAAAGGCAAATAACACAAGGACATGCAACTTAAAACTTTAAATGTGGTTATGTACAAACTTTACACCTATGATGGAGCCTTACCAATACTTAAGCTCTTCAACTTTATTCTATCCCTTGAGATGGAGTCCCAGCTCCTCTTCCAGCTCCTATCAAGAATTAAAATGCCTCATTTAGCCTTTGGAACTCGAACCAAAAATAAGAACACTAACCAGTTCTTTCCTCGTAACTCACAACACTCACTTTCTCACTCTTCTCTCTAACTTTCTCTAATAAAACTTGAGCATGAAAACTCCAAAAATGAAGAAGAAGGGTTTTTGATGAAGGAAGAAAATGGAGGTGGCATATTTGGTTAGGTTTTAGTGAGTGGAGAAGATTTAAAGGGAATGGTAGAGAGAAATTCGTAGTTGTCTCTTATGTCTTATTTGCCTAGGATTCACAGTCATGACTCATCCTTCATGGTTGTGAACGACTCATTCATAGTCGTGATTAAGCATAACGATTTGTGAATTGAAACCCCAACATTCACAGTCGTGACACTACTTGTCGAGGGTGTGAAACAACACATATCAACAACTTTAAAACTTTTAAAACTCTACTTAACACCTAATTATCACTAACCATTAACATAACTTATATACCCTATTTATGGGCATTATAAGAGTTCTAAAATGTCTAGGCTTGATTTGGTCGTATTATCATGTATCTTGAAAAAGGAAAGAGTTTGCATGTCATCTTTTATATTTTGCCATTTTTTTATACTTTTTAGCATCTATGATCACAACTTGGTCTTGGGCATATCATTACTACTTTTGCAGTTAATTTTTGTAAATTTGATCTTGAAAGTACTCATTTAACCATGGTTCCTAGTTAGTGAAACCTTGATCTTATTGCCTTGATAAGTAGTCTCCCTTTTTTTCACCTGATAATCCCTCATGACTCGATGGTGTTTGAGGTGGCAGTTCTAATGTACAAGTGGAATGGCAACATGTCTTAGCTTGGATGGATATTATGGACACTAGCAATGCCTCTTTACATGTGAAATTGGATAGGATAGAGTGAGGGCAATGACCATAAGCCTTCAAGCTTTAACAGTACTTCCACCTTATAGGTCATCCAATCCTGTCACCAATTCCTTCACTTTGAGCCACACATCACCCCTAGGGAGTATTTCTTTCTCACTTTTCATCTTTTAATAATTCTTGACATTGAGGACAATGTCCTATTTAAGTGTGATGGAAGATATATTTTTGCCTAAAGGGTTTATTTCAATTGTTTAGGTTTATTTGTAGAGAATGTTTAAGTTGTGTTTAGGTTTTATTTTTGTTTCTCTTCTGCATGCTATTGCAATGTAGTTATGAATAGCCATCATATCTCATGTGCTTGGATTTTTATGTTGTATATCTCTTACATAGTCAATGAAAGAGTGCTAGACTTTGCTTAATTTTGAATTACATGTGACTGATTTATATTAGGATGTTATTAATATTGATAACATAACTTGATTCAAGAATTTTCCTATATGAGAATTGATTTGGCTTGAGGATATAGTTATTAATATGATAGTTAGGGTATTGATTATTAAATAGAGATCACAATGGTACTTTAAGTCAAGTAATTTAATTAATTAATTAAAAAAAAGCACAAATGAATAAGGGAATGAACGAAAATAGTGAGATAGAGCATAAGATGCACTTCGCTATCTTAGTAAGGCAAGTAAAGCTTAAAAGGGGAATACATTATGATGTAGGAAAAAATTGTTAGTTCCAAAAATAAAATAAAAAATCATACAAAAGGCAAGAGAACCAAAATGTTTTTTTTTCTGTATTTGACATTTAAGAATTAGTGGTTTAGCTGGAGTATTGATCTTTATATGTTGAAGCAAGGATATAATTTTATTGGCTTATTTTGTGAAGCATGACTTGGAGTTGGTATTAGTTTTATACTAGTTTTAGTTGATTAGTGTATTTTTGAATTCACTACACTTAGTGCATTAATAAGTCTATTAGGTTCAAAAAAAAATCAAAATTCTGAATATATGAGGTGGTTAGTGGTTTGCATATGCCTATTTGTGTTTAGTCATTCTTGGTTGAGTGTTTTAGGTTCTATGTTTTGGTATTGCTTGGGGAGAAGCAATGTCTAAGTGTGGAGGAGTTTGATGTGCCAAACTTTATGCTATGTTTTATTAGTTATTTTAGTGTTTGCATTATGAGTTTTGTGATGATTATTTGGTTTAATTTGTTACTTTGTTGTCGTTTTTACCAATGTAGGTATTAAAGTGGAGGAAGAGGTGAAAAGAAGTGGTTTGGGAGCAAGAAAGGCATATTTGGTCTTAATTGGAGGTTGTTGAGTGATTGAGGGTGATTTGAGACTTTGCAGATGGGGTTTGTCGCATGCAAGTGAGGATTGTCACTAATAAGTGAGGAAGAGCTTATAGGAAGCTTTTTATCACACGCGAGGGCAATATCGAAGCTCGTACGAGTTCTATCATGCAAACAATGCATCCTGTTTTTGTAAAATCGCATGATAACTTTAAGGCTCAGAATGTTTCATCTGTTTTGGGGTTTTTGGATATTTCTAAAAGGGGAATAATATATTTTAGGAGGTAGACATATAGTAGGACTCTAGAGGGTATATATTTCATTTTTTGCTTAGGAATTAGGTTAAGCCACATTTGAGAGAAAACTCATCCATCTTTTTATTTTGTGCATTCTTAGTGCATGCAAGAGAGCTCTTGGTGTGCAAACTTCATTCTAGCATATTGGATCTCTTCTCTTAAAGCTATTTTACTACTTGGAGACTGATTTCTTGGAGCCTGTAAGGTTAAGGACCAACCATTTTCAGAGTTCCAGATTGTTTCTTTTTTTTTCTTACTTTTGTTGTAATGTTTAGTTTAGGATTTATAATGGACATGATGTTTTCAATACTGCTGTTAGGCTAAACTTTCATAGGGTGCTTAGTTAGCAACCTTAATCTTGTATGAACTCTAATTTATTTCTATGGAATGAGTCATTATTTTCCTTTCAATTCAATTGTATTTATTTAATTTCTAGTTTAATGGTTGATTAGCCACTGATTGTTAAAATGGGAATGAACATTATTTGTAATCTAACCTAGAAATTGAATTGAATATTAGTTAATTCATTAATTTGATTAGCTAATGCATAAAGAGATTTCCAGGGATAATAATGATTCTTTGAAATTAATTGTTTTAAGATAAATACAGGGTTGGGGGATGCAAAACTGATCACCTGTTTCATCTCATTAGTTTTATTCTTAAGACATTAATTGCATTTTAGTTTTAGTAATTTTAGTTCAGTTAGTTTAATATTAAGATTGATTCAAACATGCTTAGAATGTTTAGTTTTTTTTTTAGTTGGAAATGGAATTAATTAGGAATTTAAGCTAGTAATTCTTTGAGATATTGACCTCAGGGTACACTTGCTAGTATTGCATCAGTTCATGCACTTGCGAGTTTTAATTTGAAAACATCAATGAGCATATACAGTTAGTGAATACGATGACTTATGCTCTAAGAGCGCTCCTGTCTCACAACTCGTATCAGAATAATCGAGTTTAGAATTTTGGGTGAATTTATAAAATGAAATATGATAAAGATATTTTATATGGACTATGATATTATATTTGGAAGGTATGTTGGAATGCTTTAAATATTATGCTTGACTATGAATATTAATATGCATTATTATATCTTGTGAAGATTTCCACACATGAAAAGATGTATGTAAATATGTAAAGCATATGTGTTATCATGTATATGTATATCGAAACATGAATGAGATTATGATTACATGAGCATGAAAAATTGATATGATGTTTCATGCATGTTTGTATACATTTTTATATACATATGTACCACTAAACATTAGGTTGCTTAACGTATGGGTATTTTCTCATACACAAATTTAGAGCTATAGATAAAAGTTGACAAGAAGAGAAGCAAGTGTATACCAACTTAGTTGGAGCAAACCCACCTCAGCGGGTTGGTGATATACATGGCATATTTTGATTTTTGTACATGTAATTAGGCATATGGGTATAGTTAGGTGTTTTAAAAGTTGGCACGTGCATTTATGTTTTAGGTACATGTATTTGATATTGGAACATGTATATTTTTATAAACATTGGGCTAGTGTAAACCCAAACATAGCTTTTGTTATATTATATAAGATTACGATGCAATTTTTTCAAGAGGATGTTTATGTTCAAACATGATGTTAATGAAAAAGGTTCTAAGTAAGATTAAGTAATCATAAGATGGTAAAAAGAAATTATTTAACTGGTTTTCCAGTAAAAGGTCATATGACATCAACCTATATAGTTCGATTTTTTTTTATTATATAAGAGGACATCACATTTAGTAATATCATACCATAGTTTTAGGCATTTTTAGACCTAAGTGGGTCAAGAGACTATCTTGCATACATAGTGTATCTTATATGACTCTGACATTGACTACTTCTCTGTCGATTTATAGGATTAGGAGAGACTATAGAGAGAGAACCACTTGATGTCACCGAGAGCAATAGCTCTTATGATTCGAGGTGCAGAATCCACCTAGTGTAGCTAGTATTTTAGGTCCAAATGCTTTTTCAGTTACTTCACAACACAACACCGGTCAGGCATATCAAAGCTAGATACTGCTCATACAATATATGGAGGGTTTGCTATAACAAATAGCACAAGTAATGCACAACCAACTCCACTTCCTTCATTATGGCCAAAGTTTCAAATTGACAAGTTAATGATGTTCAGAGCTACAAACTTTATTGGGTAAAAGGATGAAGATCTAGCCATAGCAAAGTTTTGGTTGGAAAAAACTGCAAGGATTTTTGAGGAGCTCTAGTGAGTTGAGAAGCACAAGGTTGAGTATATAGTTTTTTTTCTTCTTTATAAGCATGTCTATAACTGGTGGAAGATAGTCCTAGTGAAACCTCAAACTCCTAAACCTTTGATATGGGAATCCTTTCTAACCAAGTTCAAGAAGAAATATGTAACTTGGGTCTATGTGGATGAGAAAATGAGAGATTTCATCAACCTGAAATAGAAAGAGATAACAATAACTAAGTATGAGAAAGGTGGAAGATAGTCTTAACGAAGCCTTAGACTCCTAAACATTTGATATGGGAATCCTTTCTAGCCAAGTTCAAGAAGAAATATGTAACTCGGGTTTATGTGGATGAGAAAAAGAGAGAGTTCATCAACCTGAAATAGAAGGGGATGACAGTAATTGAGTATGAGAAACAATTCACAAGGTTGAGCATGTAAGTAATCGGTATTATGGGGGGTGACGTAGAAAAATGTCGTAGATTCAAAGATGGTTTTAATGAGGACATCATATATTTAGTGGCCTCCCACCAGGATGAAGATTTCTCCAAGTTGTTTTCATTCGCTATTAATGTGGAATGGGTAGGAAATATAAGAAAGACAAAAGAACCATATAGGAAGGACTACTGGAGACCAGTAACCAGTATTACTAGACAATTAACAAAAGGGCTCGATTCTCTTTACGGTAGTTCCAAAATAGGGGATGGGGACAAAACCAAACTATGTCGATTTTCACTAGACATGGACCACCTTTTAAGGCCACATCTGCCACTATTGGCACTCAAACACAAATAATAAGAGAGAATTAACCATTATGTTAGACATGCCACATGAATGATAAAAGAGAGTGTCAGTTGCCCTCAAGGGCTTGCTTTCGATATTTTGAGGCCCGAGATCATCTGAGAAGGGATTGTCCATTGTTGAAAAGTGTCACACCAACCCAGATGTGGGATCAACTCAAGTTTAAAGCTATCATTAAACCAAATAAGTTAGAGTGGGACCTCATTAGGCCTTCTTAGAGATGGTCAACAAATCAAGACCCAATAGAGCCCCAACTAGGCCTATGCCATGAAGACCAGAGAGGACCAGAGGGGCTACAAACATGATATTAGGTATATTTTCTTTACATGGCTCAAATTTATATGCTTTAATGTACACCGACTCAACATATTCTTATATATGTAGGAGCATGTCTAGCTAGAACAATATAACAATAGAGAATCTAGAATATGAGATTGAGATCACAAAATCCCTAGGCCATAGTGTGATTATTAATCAAGTGTACAAAGATTGTCCTTTGATCATACACGGGAAAAAGTTTCTCACGTATTTGATTGAGTTGTTATTCCATGAGTATGATGCCATCTTAGGCATTGATTGACTTTTTAAGCATAAGTCAATACTAGATTGTCGATCTAAAATGATTGTTCTTAAGGATCCTGATCAAGAAAAGTGATAGTGCAAGGTGAAGGATTTCCACAGCCAATACAAGTGATCTCCCTGATGAAATCTAAAAGAATGAACAGAAATGGATGTGAGGCATACTTGACTCATATGGTTAATTCCAAAAAGGGAGGTGCAGATCTTATAGATTTCTTTATGGTGGGAAAGTTTCCATATGTGTTTCTGGATGACTTACTATAGATACCTCTAGACAAAGAGATTGAGTTCTCCATAAAGCTCACTCTTAGTACTGCCCCAATAGCAGCTACACCATACATAATGGCACCTAAAGAGTTGAAGGAGTTGAAAGTACAGTTGCAAAAGCTATTGGATAAGGGCTTTTATCAGACCAAGTGTATCTCTATGGGTTGCAACAGTATTGTTTGTCAAAAAGAAAGATGGGTCTATAAGGTTGTGCATAGACCATAGTCAATTGAACAAAGTGACCATCAAGAACAAATATTTATTGCCATAGACTAATGAACTGTTTGATTAGTTGAAAGGTGTTGGATTTTTTTCTAAGATAGATTTGAGGTCAGGATACTATTAGTTGAGGATCAAGGCAAAGGATCTCACCAAGACAACTTTCAAAACCAGATGTGGTGACTATGAGTTTTTGGTTAGCCCTTCAGGATGACCAATGCCCCAACAGTATTCATAAATTTGATGAACAAGATCTTCATGCCGTATTTAAACCAATTCATGGTTATTTTCATCGATTATATCTCGGTGTATTCTAAATAAAATGAGGAGCATGATCAGCATTTGAGGATTATCTTACAGACCCTCAGGGAATATAAGTTATAAGTCAAACTCTCCAAATGTGAGTTTTGGTAGGATGAAATGGCATTACTTAGACACATTGTGTCAGCAAAGGGCATTAGAGTGGACCCCAACAAGGTTGAAGTGATATTGAATTGGAAGCCTCCCATAAATGTGATAGAGATTAGGAGTTTTCTTGGTTTGGCAGGGTATTACAGGAGATTCGTGAAAGGATTCTCCATGATTGCTTATCTATTGACCAAATTGTTAAGGAAATATGTAAAGTTTGAGTATAATGACGATTCTCCATGATTGCTTATCTATTGACCAAATTGTTAAGGAAAGATGTAAAGTTTGAGTATAATGACAAGTGCCATCACAGTATGTTGATAAAAATTCCAATTTTGACATAACCAGTTCCTAATAAAGAATATGTCATCTATAGTAATACTTCTCACAATAGATTAGGTTGTCTTGATGCAGGAAGGAAACGTTGTTGCCTATGCTTCCATGCAATTGAAATCTCATGAGAAGAATTACCCTACACATGACTTAGAGTTGGCGACCATTATGTTTGCATTAAAGATATGACACCACTATTTATGTGAAAAAGTGTTTCATCTACATCAACTAAAAATGTTTAAAGTATCTTTCTAGAGAAAGAAAATTGAACTTGAGACATGAAAGATAATTAAAGTTGATCAAGAATTACAATTGTGTGGTTGATTATCATCTTGGCAATGCCAACGTAGTGGCTGATGCATTGAGCAGAAAGATTATAGTAGAGTTATATAATCATCCCACTGTCAATCAAAGATCAAAGATGCCCAAAAGCAATATGTCACGTTGGTTGAGATAGCCAAGTTGGACTCTAAGAGGGAGAAACCTAAATATACAGTAGAGCCAGATGGCGATTTGTACTACTGTGGAAGGTTATCTATGCCTAATATAGAAGATTTGAAATGGAAGATTCTAAATGAGGCATAAGAGACAAAATATGTTATGCACCTAGAGAGTAACAAGATGTACCATGATTTGAAAAGAAAGTATTGGTGGTCAAGTATAAAGAAAGATATCACATAGTACACTACTAGATCTTTGACATGTCAATAGGTCAAGGCTGAACATCAAATATCATCAGAATTGTTACAATCAATTATGATTCCAAAATGAAAATTGAAAAGGATAACGATGGATTTTGTGATTAGGTTGCAAGTGAAACCAAAGAAATACGACTCAACATGGGTGATAGTGGATAGATTAACAAAGTCAGCTTAAGTTTTACCGGTCAGAAAAAACTACTCATTAAACAAGTTAGTAGAGTTATATATGAACGAGATAATAATGTTTCATGAAGTGTCAGTCTCTATTATATCATATAGAGATCCATGGTTTGCATCTTAATTTTGGGGTAGACTATAATAAGCTTTAAATACCAAACTCAACTTCAGTACGGCTGACCATTCTTAAATGGATGCTCAGCCAGAAATAGTGATTCAAATGTTGAAAGACATGATGATGAATTGTGTAATAGAGTTTGAAGGAAGCTCGGATAAGTACCTATTATTATTGAAGTTTACTTATAGCAACAGTTATCAATCTAGCATAAAAATGGCTTCGTATGAGGCATTTTATAGTACAAAGTATCAGACACCATTATGTTGGATTGAGTTTAGTGAAAGGAAACTAGTGGGGCTAGAATTAGTGCAAGAGACATAAAAGAAAGTGAAGATCATCTAGGACTAGTTTAAAGCAACTTTAGAAAGGCAAAAGTCATATATGGATCTCAAGATAAGAGATATAAAATATGAAGTGTGGAGACAATGTGTTTCTTAAGGTTTCCTATGGAAGAAGGTTATTATATTCGAGAAGAAAGGCAAGTTAAGCCCTAGATTCATTGGACCTTATAAAGTTTAGGAAAAGATTGGATCAGTTGCCTACAAACTTTATTTGCCACCAGAGTTGAGCAAGATACACAACGTCTTTCATGTTTCCATATTGAGGAGATATGGATAAAATCTTTCTCGCATCATTTCAACTGAGTGCAACGAAGTGAAACCCTACTTGTCATATGAAGAAGAACTAGTAAAGATCTTAGCTCGAGAAGTCAAAGAGCTCTAAAAGAAACAAGCTCCATTAGTCAAAGTGTTATGGAGGAATCATGATACAGAAGAGGCGACATGGGAAAGCAAAAAACTGATAATGGCATAATACCCCCAGTTGTTTCAACCTGATCAACCAGGTAAATTTCAAGGACAAAATTTCTTAAGGGATAACGAAATGTAATGTCCATTAATTAGGACCTATATGATATGTTAGATATAGATAAGTAAGTATATAGTAAAGGTAATTAATATATGAAAGAAGTTTAAGAAGAGATAATTAAAAATATGTATATTGGGATGTCTCTACGATGCACACCCATGAATGGTTTGTCATGGTTGTGAATAGCATAGTACGATGATTCATGCCCGTGATCATAACTATGAATGTTGGTCTAATGAGCAGGTGAGAAAGGCATTTGTTTTCTCTTTTCCATACCTAATCTCTATCACACAAACCTACTCCCCACTCCTTTTTTCTCCTTCCTTACATGCCACATTCACCTCTCTTTTCTTTTTCATCTTCCCTTCTTCCTTCTCATAAGATTTCCATATTTGAATCTTGAAGATAGCTAGGAATCAAGAGGGAAGAAAAGTGTTTTTTAGAGGTTGAACTAGAGTTTTTGTTTAAGAGTGGTTTTATGTCTGATTTCTAGTTTTATAGTCTAAAAGAGATGTTTTGTTTTTATTAAGAGTTGGTAAAGAGTTTAAAAATAAACACCAAGTGGATTGGTAAGCTTGAAGAATCTTAGAGGTTGTTAAGGCTCTACTTTTAGAGGTATGTACAAATAGGCATTTAAATTCCCAAATCTTTGCCATTTTTTGCATGTTTAGGTGAAGGAATATGTTAAGTGTATGATTAGTTATGTAAAATGCATGTTATTAATGAGAATGCCATTAATGTTGTAAGATTAATGTTAAAATGCCATTAATGCTATCTATGGAAGTTAATGTATTTAAGGTGGTATTTGAAATGTTTATGGCTCAAATGTATTTTATTAAATTAATGACTAGATATTGGTATGAGAAATGCATGTGAATGTTTATAGGAGTTATTAACATTGGTCAATCTTTAGAGCTATTGCGTGTGTTGTAGTTTTTGCTTTATTTTAGGATGATTTTCTGCATTTGAAAAATACAAATTCATGATGGTGACAATAGGTCCATGCCTGTTTACCCAAGGAATGTTCAAATCGAACAGACCTTTTCACGGTTTGTTTCATGATTGGGTTCATGACATGTTTCACATTCATGAAAGATGCACTTCTAATCCAGTAGCTTTCACAACTTGATTCATGAGTAACCCACCTGTGTAAGACACCTTCATGATTATGAAAATTCATTCACTTCTGTGAAGAATAGTATTGCTATGATATGCAGATTTTATGCAAGTATAACATGAAAGGTATGATTAAATGCATGTTTTGAGTTATATGATTACATGAATCTCCACACATGATTGAAAAATTATGACCATGATAAATGCCTATGAACATGTATGTGATGACTACAATCAAATAAAAAAAGAGATATGATTCTTAATGCTCATTCATCTAATTAGAACTAGTTATAAGATAAATGACATGTCATTAAAGAGGTTTACAGTATCGTAGAATTACTCCATAAAAGGAACTATATCATAAGGATATGTGAATTAAGCTCTAGGAGCACCCTTGATCCTTAGATGCATGCCATGATTTTCTTAATCAATGTGGCTTAAGCTTTGAAAGCGCTCTTGACTTGAAAAGCATGGATGAGCATATAAAGTTAGTGGACATAATAACTTAGGCTCTAGGAGTGCTTCTATCTCATATTCCATATCCGGATAGTTTGGTTTATAGTTTTGGGAGAACTTATAAAATAAAATATGATAAAGCTATTATATAGGGCTATGATGTTATATATGAAAAATATGTTGGAATGCTTTATAAATTATGCATGGCTATGAATCATAATATGTATGATTATATCTTGTTAAGATTTCCATGCATGAATATATGTATGTTTATATGTAAATCACATATGTTGTCATGTATGTGTACCGAAACATGAACGAGATTATGATGACATGAGCATGGAACATTAATATGATGCTTTATGAATATATGTATGAATTTTGTTGTATATATGTATCACTAACCATTAGGTTATTTAACGTATGGGTGTTTTTTCATACGCAGGTTTGGAGCCATAGGTAAGAGTTGACAAGAAGAGAAATAAGCCCATGTCGAGTCAGTTAGAGCAACCCCTTATTAGAGTGGCAATATATATGACATATTTTGATTTTTGTATAAGTCATTGGATACATGTGTATAGTCGAATTTTTTAAAAGTTGTACATGTCTATATTTTTAAGAATACATGTATGTTTTTGCAAACACTAGACTAGTGTACACCAAAATATAACTTTTATTATATGATATGATCTTTTTTAAAAGATTATGATGCATTCTTTTCAAGTGAATGTTTATGTTCAATCAGGATGTTGATAAAAAAAGAATTTAAGTAAGATTAAGTAATCATAAGATGGTAAAAAGGTTTTATTTAATCAGCACTAGTACCGAAATATGTTATATGCATAGGCTATATTAGACTTTATCGTCGATTAAATGAGTGAAGTATAACAACAAGACACATATGAGTTGAGTTTTATGCATCAGTCAAAGTGACTGATGTATATAGTTTGGTTATATGTGTCGGCTACAAATAAAAAGTCGACGTATATAGTTTTTTTATAAAAAAAATAAAACTACATGTGTCAGCTCTAACTTTTAGTTGACACATATGGTATGATTTTAAATTTTTTTAAAAAAATGAACAATATGCATATGCTTTTTCTTATAGTTAACACCTATTGTTCATTTTTTTCAAAACACAGATTATATTAGTAGAGCCATATAATGTATGATCACCACCTGCTTGAAAGCAACAATAGTTCATATATAAATACCAACCCAAAATACAAAATAGCCACACAAGAGCCACAAAGGCAATACATATAACTACAAACCAATAAAGCCACAAAGCCAACACATGCATATGTACACATATACACAAGCTTTAAATATCTAGCAATTCCAAATATTCAACAAAAATATTAATCCATAAGCTATGAAGAAATTAATTCCAAATTGCATTTCTAATTAATATGATATCAATTTACAAAGTAAACTAAAAAGATTACATACACTCTTTTACAAAATAGTTGGACCACAAATGTCGAATTTCAACAATTTATTCTTTACTATATGATCCATTTTGAAAAGTCTACAAAACAAAAGAAATATAGAAGAGAACACAGTTTAGAAATAATTAAACTAATAACAAAGTATCATACATCCGTTTAAATAAATTAACTAAGTAGTATTTGAAAGAACATACCTTATGCAATGTGTTGTTACTGTTATGATGTATGACAATTTTGTATATATACCTAATGACATGGTATCCACATTCTACATCTCCTTGTTGAGAGGACTTAAAATGGAAAAAATTAGCCAAATAAATGATTATTAACTCATAAAAAATTAAATGTAACTAGCAATTATGAATATAAATTTCTTACCAAAATGTCACTCTATTTTTTCCCAATTACCATAGAATAAGTTATGTAGGTTCTAAAAAATAAGTATACATCAATATAGACATTAATATATTGAAAACTCTACAAAAACTATAGAAAATATTTAGTACTAAAACTTACTAGTTAAGGTTTCAAACTTATTTGTTGGCTACCACGAGCTAGAGAATCGATGAAAAATGTCTCACTTCGTCTACAAAAAAATAGGATTAACATCCAATGGTTATTAGAGATATACAATTATGTTGAAGTAAGTAAAAACCTTGAGAATAAAAGTTTTAAAAAATATGAATGTAAATGTCCTCTTACTCTTGGAAGTATGGTAGTATAATGAATTCTTTTTTTCTCTGCTCCTTCATAGCTGCTGTAATATAATTTTCCACTGCTTCAATATATGAGAACATCAAACGGAGCATTGTTGGATATAGAAATCTGATCGATAATATAGCAAATTGAGTGCACAAGATATGAAAGTATTTTCATGCATGAATCATAAAACATACATAATTTATTATTTTCCAATATGGCGGTTCAATCTATAATATTATCAATAAATAATATAATCTTACATCATAAATATAAAAATAACTAAGACATCGAGTCAATCCATGGAGAGGAGTTGAGTGATGTCTTCAATACCAATATGAATCATATAATTATTTGTTGGATACCTAAACACCTTAATGTTTGCAAGAACTTCAAATATGTAACCAAAAGGAAATTTAGCAACCATGTCGTGTAAAAACTGCATGTCACTACTCAAACTTGCCAATATTCTTTCATTAACTAAAGGCTCATGTTGCTTTGTAGCTGATTCTTTAGATAAATTGCTACCTCGTTTATTCTTTAAAGCCTTCTTTAATGGTTTAAATTTGGGTTCCTATCAAATAATAATATTATGACATATTATGACATATGAAAAATGATAATCTAAATTAAAAAAGAAATTACCTCTCCAAGAAATATGATATGTTATGGCCCCTGAATAAAGCTACCTTATACTTATGCAATATATTGTGGTATTTAACAGGCATAAGAAGTGGGGTTTTGTGGTACCCATAAAAAAATCTCGTCTACACACACTTTTTATGTGATTGGGCATGATAGGTTTGTTGTGCACCATACCATCGGTTAGGGATGGATAAACCATGTCTTTTGCCACTATCATCTATTGACCGTCACTAATAATAGCAAGTTTCCACGATGTAGGTATTTGTAAAATAATCAAAAATCAACCCTAACAGTTTTAAAGTGGAAGTAAAAATGGAAGTGGAAGTCAAAGAAGAAATGGAAATGGAAGTGATATTAATTTAATTCAAAATTTTACCTGCAATTCTGCAACTAGAAATGGTGGGTTCACAAATTGGCAACTACTAGGCATTAGGTGAGCGTGTGTAGGTTCCATCTCCACCTCCATCTCAAGGATAAATTAAGAGGTCTTAATAGTCCTATGCTCAATAATCATGCTCTCAAGCTGAGCGATTTTTGCCTGGAACATTGCCTGGGAAGCCTTGAATTCGGCTTTGAATTTGGCTGTGAATTTGGACTCTAATTTGGCCTACATGGCTGCAATGTCCTCCGATGAGATAGAAGTAGATTGTTTCCTCTTGCCATGATTACCATAAAATTTTTTGATGGAAACTAAACCTCTAACACCTTTGACACGGCCTGAATGTTTAGGGTTTTCAAGCACACATGACAATATGTCATCATGTCTTTCTGATACCTAGCTACTTTCGGCGACTTTTTCCCATAACTCATCCTGTTCACCATAAAATTATCAATGCATACATACCATTTTTTGTGCCATTTCTCTTGTCTTCTCTATTGGGATTATATAATTCCTTTCCTTTCTCTTTTTGGTTCTGGCTCTTAGTCAATCGAGACTTCAATCATATGATGAGGTAACAACAAAGCTTCTAGATGATGGTGTTGAAAAAGAAGATATGGGGTCTTCAACAACCCACTGGAGCATTTTTTTCAGCATACCCTACATGACCCAAGAAATGAGGATATATATTATGTGATTGATTGTCTTTTTCCTTAGCATTGATTTTTTATTAACAAAAACAAAAAAAAAAGGACGAAGTCAGTATTATAGGATTAAATAAATGAAGATGTAAAATGCATTCCACTTAATAATTACAAATCCTCATACTTTTCTTATGCATAGGCTTGTTTGAACTCCTCCTAATTGTCCTCAGTAATGAGGTCATATAATTCCAATGGGGACTTTTGATTGAGATTTTTTTATCTACTTATCCATCAAGCGGTACTTTAAAATCCTTTTCATCTCCACATTTTTAAGTACAGCCTTTTTCTTATCATCCGGAACATTGAACTCTTTTTGCAAAATAAAATTTTAGATTCATCAATATTAATCATAAATTAATTTTTTTAATCAAGATTGTTAATAACGTTGAAAGAAAATTGCCTTATTATCTTCCCAAATTGTAACCTTGAGACCTTTATCAACCTTATCCTAGCTTTTGATTCTAATCTTCACATGAGAACGTGCTACAAGCCCAATGTATAAACTAAATCTGTTGGTACATATTCCTAATAGGCAATTAAACTCATCGAACTCTATTGTCTTTTGTTCATCCCTTTTCTTCTTCATTTTCTTGCATGTCATAGCTCCCCTAGTCTTCCTTAACATCATGCTACTCGATGGCACATAGTTTCCTTATTGGTCAGACATGATTTCCTACAATATAAGAACAATAAAAAAAACATATTAGTATAATCCAAAATATATAACAATTTATTTGAGTTGATAATTATTAGTATAAACCACATCAAACATATTACACATTAAAAAATTGTTCATTATCAATATAAACCATATGTAATCATATTACATGTGTAAAATTACAATTAAATATAAACATACCATAGATACATGTGCAACAGTTATTAGTGATTTTCGATCCATAAGCCTTCAATATGATAAAAAAGAACATAATTTATATCAAAATTTCTTTCCTAACTACCATAGGTAGCCCAATAGAAAATAGAAAAGTCTAATCAAACTGATCATACTTTTCCTCATCTACCACATCATCAATACCAACAATACTCTTTTTACCTTCAAGAACAATAGACCACTTATTAACGGTAGGGTCAATGATGTAAAATACTTGTTTGGCTTGTGAATCAAGAATAAATGGACCGTCATGATAATCCAACCAACTACAATTGACCAAAGTGAATCCTGACTCATCCATTTGAACACTACATCAATTTTCAATCCATTTACATTGGAGAAGTGGAACTCTGAATTCCTTATAATCAAGCTTTCAAAATGTCTTCAACTAATCCATAATATGACATCGTAATATATAGTGTCTTAGTATCTTTAGCACTAGAAAACTCTTTTGACGAAGCTATCAATAGATTCAACACTTGATAAATAGTCAGTGCAAAATTTAATACCCTCTTTAATCAAATAATCTTCAATAATACTACTTTACAATCGATATAGTTTTCTCACATACCTTTTTAAGATACCCATGAATCTCCCAAAAGGATACATATATCTTAAATACACTGAACCACACAATTTAATCTCTCTCACCAGATGAACATCCAGATGAATCATTATGTTAAAAAATGAAGGAGGAAAATATATTTCAAATTGACAGAGAATAACAATAATATTAGCTCGCAACTTATCCAAAGTATTAGGATTAACCACCTTACAACAAATTGTGTTGAAAAAAACAAATTCTTGTAATAACATTCCTTACATGACTTGGTATTATGCCATGAATTGTAATCGATAAACATTATTGCATCAAAACATGATAATCATGAAACTTCATACCGACCCACTTCAATTCCTTCATTGAAACTATACATTTTTATATTTGATGAATGTCCATTTGGAACCTTTACACCATAAAGACACTTGCAAAAGTTTATTTTCTCTTTCTAGATAACGTATAATAAGCAGGGAGAAGATATGTCCTTTTTCCTGTATCTTGCGTTGCTAACTCTAACTGTATGTCCATTTCTAACTTTTATACCATCTTTTTTTTCCAGTATGTTTAATAATGTCCCTATTATAGCATCACAAATATTTTTCTTTATATGTATCACATCAATACAATGTCAAACTGATACGTATTCCTAATATTGAAGATCTCAGAATACGAATCTCTTCTTCTAAGGATCCTTTTTAGCATTCTAATAGATTTTGTCAAATACATTATCAATATCTCTAACCTATTCATAAATATCATTTCTAATTAATGGAAAAAGAGCTACTCGCATCTTAGGATGTCTGTTAAAAGGTTTTTTTTCCCTACGATAAGGGTGGTTAGGAAGGAGAAATGTTTGATGGCTCATATATATATTTTCAAGCAATGATTTAAACATTGATCCATTATGTTATTTTAACAAATCGGACACATTTTTACTCCTTTAAATGTATACCCAAACAAGTTACCATAAATCAAAAAATCATTTATAATGCAAAATATCATGGCATGTAAGGTAAACATATAATGCCCATAAGTTAGGGCCTCGAATTAATATGTAATGAATAGTATATAAAGGGTATGTGGGAAGTATATGTGTGGCTACAGGTTTGGAATCATGAAAATAATTAAAAAGATATGAAAATGTGAAATTTCTATTATTCACGCCTATGACATTTCTAATCAGTTTCATAAGTGTCGTGAAATTTAGTTTCTGAAGCTGAAGATTTTCACGGTCATGACATAGGCGTTCATGACAGTGAAGAATTTCCGTTTAAATTAAGCAATTTCGTGTTTTTGACATAAAATCACAAAATTTAATCTAAAACCCTAGCCACTAGATTCTTTGAAACCCTAAAAATGAATTATCTTCTTTTCCCTTTGATTTTGATTGATAAAATATGAATCCCCATCATTGACAAGATTAAACAAATTAAATATCAAGCGTTTTCACTATAATTTTGAAATCAGAACTAAGGAGTTCTAGAACAATTTTGAATCCTAAAATTAATTTTTAATCATCAATACAAAGGTAAGGGTTTGTGTTTGTCGTTATTCTTTAATTGGTTCAATTCGGCTTAGATGGTGTGTGAGTTTAGGGATTTAGGTTAGGATTTTCCATTTTTAATGGTTTATATAGCTTGAATGGTAGAAATCGATTATAATGAGGTCTTCGTTATCGTGTTAGGAATCGAGGTAGAGGGTAGAGAATCCCACCAAAGGCAGTAGACTTGTGATAGTTGATTTTAGGGCTCAAACAATGAGGTTTGTGCATATACCCACTTTAATTTGAATCTATTATGCTTGTGGTGTGAAATATAATTATGTGATGTTAATTTGCATGAAATGTTGATATTTTAATTGTTGGATTTGAGATTGTTGAACCTTGAGGGGTATTTTCATCATTTTGATGATATCAAATAAAATAACAATAATGTATTTAACAATGTTTGTATTCTAAATGTGTTAAACAGGATATACTTTGATTAGAACATGAAGCAAGATTGAAAGACAATTTTTGAAGACAAATATCTAAGAAATAGCAAAATGTCACGCCCGTGACTACTAATGTCACACTCGTGAATATAGCTTAGCGCCAATTTTCCACCATTCAAATTTCACGACCATGAAGGATCAAACCAACCGTGAATGATCAAAAGAGTCACGCATGTGAAAGATTATTCATGCCTATGACTAAACATCTCCAATTCTTCCAGAGAGTGTCACAGCCAGAGCCACCACTTGGATCACGGCCTGGAAGAATATTCATGCCCGTGACACATATAGTCACGCCCGTGACCAAAAATTTCCAATTCTTCTATAGAGTGTCACAGCCAAAGTCACCACTTAGACCACGGTTTGGAAGAACATTAATGCTTGTACACGAGGACAGAGAAACATATCAGGTGCAAATTCAGAGTTGGTTCAATGGCTACTTTTGCATTAAATACACCCAAACTGTAAGACCACATCTTATGCAATTAAGTATAACCTATCCTTGTATTAAGTAATCACACATAGCAAACTGGAAAAGCAAAATACTCTGTTAACATTGGTAGTAAATGTTTTTCATATTCTGTAATATCATTCAATGACTTTGCAAGTCAACTTTGAGGCTTTCGCCATAATACGATATATCACATATATTAAAACATAAACTTTGCACATAAGTATTTACGAGTTGCTTTCATCTATACATTTTTAAAACTCATTCCAAAATGACTATACATATTCAAACACGTAAATACAAATTGTAGATGACATATTTTCATGCTCGTGTGGAATGCAAAGAGAAAGAGTGATGAGGCTCGACCAATAACTTGTGCTCCATGTCTTCTATACGCTACTCAAAATGAGCTATCACTTTTCTTTACCTAAAAAATGATTCAAATTGATCAGTTGCGGCTCAGTGAGAAAAATCATCAAATGAGCTCTAAAGTACCGAACAACTCATAGTAATAAATCATAAATCCAATATATGCCATGTATTCCATTCCATTCATCAGTATCATATAAGTATCAATAAAGTTGAAACATATAATCATTACTCTTTATGTATGCAAATACTTTGCTTATTTCATTTTGTTGTGACCAAGTTAAATAGATATTTCCTCGGGTTTTCATGTCAACATTTTCCATGTGAACATTTGCATTTGCTAGCTATCTTGATCATTTGTTTCATTTGCACATTTGTTGGGCCATAGGCCTCTTCTTTTGCTTTACAATATCAATTAACTAGTCACAACGCCTTTTAAGTCCATATGCATATGCACTTTTACTTAAGCATTCGTCAACCATTGTATCTTATCACATATAATATACATATACCGCATATATGCCTCATATGTCATCCATATACCTTGTATATACTATACATATACCATGTATATATATCACATATGTCAAACATATACCTCAAATATACCACATGTATACCATTTATATGTAATACAATGTCACAAATTATCCATCATCATATTATCAAGGACCAATCATGACAATCATATGAATCACATAGCAAGCAACATTCATTTTCACTAAAGAATTCAATTGATAAGTAGACTCACCTTTCTCCTTTGATTCTGACCCCTAACTTATTGTCTATCCGCTCCTTGTGGGTCTCCAATATGTTGTGAGTCTAATATGAAAATATAATCGATTAACTCATGATTAGGGAGACTTAATGTGGCTTAAACAAATTAATATGCATTGTTCATATCAATAGTTAAGATTTTTCCTATGAGGCAGTGTGACCTTATGGGACTGTTTAGCCTATACTTTTTCTATACTTGACCAATTAATCTATTCTTATTCCTAATTAAAACTAACATATAATTATGTAACATATCAAAATTTCAGACCAATTGGATCATTGGAAAATATTTGGTGGAATTTCTAAATGTGTTCTGTTTTCTACCCTGTTTTCTGCCCTTTGGCAGTTTCAGGGTACCAAATTCGGTTTATCATAACTTATAATATATAAGTCATATTTCAATAAAATTTTACAGAAACTTATAGGGTTCAAATGGAACATTTTTCATGTTTAAAACTTTTATCAATTATATCTCTAAGGTCTTCAAATTATAAGAAACATTTCGCTGGTCCAGAGCAAAGTTGGCTTCCGAACCAGTATGACTTCCAAAGTCCATAACTTAGTCTATACATAACATATTAAGCTGAAATTAGACCCAATTTAGATAAGACATATACCTATAATTTGTATGTTTTGATAATTTATAGAATCAATCTCTAAAGAGCTCATATTAGCCAAACAAATTGTCGGGTCTGCCCAGGGCACTAAGCAGGCAGTTCAAACCATGGAATAGTCATGGTTCTATTCACCATAACTCAAACTTTACAAGACATATGAACCTAAAATTTGGTATACAGATACATAACATATATATCTACAACTTTTATGTTTTTATATACTTCAAATAATTTCTTTAACATATTCAAAACCAAAGAACACAGTAGCTAACTTGGCTAGGGTTCACACCCTGACCAGTTTCAGTAGAAAGAGGATATCTCTTTACATATCCATAAATATAAGACCTGAAGGAACAACTTTTGTGTTTTAATATTTTCCATAATCAATTTCTATTGATATCAAATTCGGGGTGCAAGTCATTTCTTATTAATGAACCTTAGCAACTCGAATCAACCTTATAGCAATAAGAATTGATTACTTACCAAGAACGAACTTACAAGGATCAATTTGCTGGAAAAACTAAATGAAACAAGGAAGAATTTAAGGCTGGAATGGAGGAAGATGAAGAAGAAATCGGAGCTGAAGTGAGGAGGCAGAAATGGGAGGAAGAAGATAAAGCCAACCTTTTTGTTTTTGTCTTTTTATCTTTTTCTCTTCTTCTCTTCTTCTCTTCTCTTTTCTCGTCTCTTTTCTCTTTTCTTTTCTCTTATTTTTTCTCTTCTCTTTTCTTTTATTTTCCTTTTGTTTCATTTTCATTTTATTTTATCTATATTATTATTATTATTTATATATATATATAATTCCACTAATCCACACAATAATACAACTTAATCATTTGGCCCAATTTAACTAAATTAACATTGTAAATATTTACTAATCTTAATCTAGTCATTTTGCTTACTTTAATTTAGTCACCTTATTCAATTTATTTCTAATACGTTGTTATCCTCCTTTTGGTTATAAGTACACATGTGCGACTCGATACAATTGCCAAATACTAGGACATGTAGCTAGTGTGTGTCATAAACTTGTTTCTAAGAAAATATGTATGAAATGCACGTGTTCAATTGAATTATATGGAAGATGCATATGTTCAAATGAAATGCACGTGGGAAAGGTCGAAGATGTTACACAAACATCTATAATTCACAAAAGGAGTATAAATTCAAGTCATTTATGAATCCCAACAAGAAGAGAAAACAAGAGGAACAACATTTATTTTCATCTTTAATCTTGTTGTAGCATTGTGCATTAATTATTTTTCAACAATCCTCTATTTTTTGTGAAAACCTAATTGCTCATAACTTTTGAGCATTGTAGGTTGGTGAGTGTTTTTCATTGTAATCAATTACTCAAAAGTGAGAATGGGTATATTGGGTTAAGAGTGAAACACTTTTAAGGGTTTATTGTGAGAGCCATAAAACACACGGAAAGGGTTTATTGTGTTAGCCATAAAACACAAGGAATTGTTTTTGTGTGAGCCATTGAAAAACACAAAGGAATCTCTGGGTTAGGTGTTAGCCATTGAGAGAAACATCATAGTTGGGAGTGAGCTTGAAAAACTCCATTGTAGCACTTAGTGTGTTAGTGAAACAACCAATTGAGATTGGGGAGAGGAGTAAGGTTTGTTAATACCCGAACCTCTATAAACCTTGTCTGTGATATCTCTCCTTTCTTCCTCTATTTTATTTATTATGCACTTTTAATTAAGCAAATTTTTATTTGCTAACCAATTCAACTCCCTTCTTGGTTCATTGTCTAGGCAACAATTAGTATTAGAGCTTGTTTAGCAACAAAGCCTAATAAGCACTAGCAAAGATCAATAAATGGCCAATAAAGGATTTCAAAGTCTCAAGCCTTACTTTGATGGTGCGAACTACGCTCATTGAAAATTTCAGATAGAGACATATCTCGATAGTGAAGGAATTGAAGTTTGGGATAGTGTTCAAAAAGAATGGACACCACCAACTAAGAAAATAGTTGATGGTAAAAAAGAAATTCTTTCAAGAGATGTTTGGACGGAGCCTCAACGAAGAGCTAATTTCAAAAACAAAAAGGCAATGACAATCCTTGCAAGCTCTTTATCTATTAAAGAATGTGGCAGAATCCAACATTGTCCTACCTCATATAACATATGGAAAACATTGGAGAATTATCATGAAGGAACCAAGCAAGTAAAATCCAATATGATTCAACTTCTTACTTCGGAATATAAACTCTTTAAAATGAAATCCAATAAATCCATCATTGACATGACGAACCATCTTCTAACCATCATCAATAGCATAAGAAAGCTTGGAAAGCACTTGAGATTGGAAGATATGAACAATAAAATGCTAAGAAGCCTTCTTCTCAAAGACTAAGGTTCAAGAGTTGCGAGTTTAGAAGAGGCCAATGAAGACCTGAGCATCATGCCTACTGATATGCTTGTTGGCAAACTTCTAACTCACGAAATGGTGGGAAAAAGAGATAGAGAACTTAAAGTCGAACAAAAAAAGAGAAAGTCTCTAGCACTTAAAGCCTCTACTTCAAAATCTCAAGAGGTAATTGAAGATTATGAAGAGAAGAGTGATGATGAGAATGAGGACATTGTCATGCTCTCAAGAAGAATAAAAAGAATGATTGAAAAGAGACTTGGCAATTCTCAAAACTTAAAACAAAGAACCTTCAAACACTCATCAAATGACTCTCAAAGAAATAAAAAGGAGGTAAAAAGTTATGAATGCGGGAAGAAATGACATATCAAACCAGAATGTCCAAAGCTCAAGAAACACAAGAAAAGATCTCGAAAAGATGATAGGGAGAAAGGTTACAAAGCCACATGGATGACGAAAGCTCTTCAAGCGAAAAAAATGATAATGAAAGAGAAGAGGTCAACCTATGCTTTATGGCTTTAGAGGATCACTTCACGGATGAGATAGGTCCTTCTTACTCATACTCTTTTAATGATAATAGTAGTGATAATAATATTGATAGTGAAGATGATAATAATGAGAAAAGTTTAATAGAAGTGTTAAACCTAGAATTAGAAAAATATAGAAGTAGACTTAAAACTTACAAAAATAATATTTTAAATTTGAAAAATAAAATGGAATTTTTACAAAAAGAGAATTCTAATTTTAAGACTTCTAATGAAACTCTTCAAAAATCTTTAAATGAGCATTCCTCTAGACCCTCAATTAAATCTTTGCTTAAAGAAAATAATATTTTGAAAAATGAAATTGAGAAACTTAGAAACTCAATTTCAAAGTTTCATAAAGGGAAAAAGAGTTTAGATACTCTCATAGTCACTCAAAGACCACCTTTAATAAGACACGGACTAGGCTTTAATGAAACATCATCTTCATCTCACAAGACTATATTTAAGTCTAGTGCACCACAAACCTCCACAATTAAGGTAATAGTCCCAAGGGCTAAGAGCATAGCACACACAAAATCCTTTATTCAAAAGAAGAATAGTCAAGGGTCACTTGGCTTAAGAGGGAAACCTTAAAAAGCCAATCATGCTTTTATATATAAATGTCATACACCTAGGAAAACACCTATTCATCATGCATGTGTATGTCATTGCACACAAATTCATTCTAAAAGGATGTTAAGACCTAAAACCATGTCAAAATTGAAAAATATATACAGAGCTAAATAATGCAATTAGTACATGAAATTTGGTCATATCAATAAGCATTGTTGGATAAGGAAGGCTTATTGGGAACCTTCAAGTGCTAACCACCAAGAATCCAAGTTCGTTTGGATACCTAAAAACTAAACTTGAATTGTGGTTTTATAGTTATGCCTCAAGTCCACTATAAAGGATAATGTTTCGCTTATGGAAAGTGGATTCTTAAGGCATATGACCGAAAACAAAAAACTCTTCAATCACATCAAAAGAATTGATGGTGTTCAGGTAACCTTTGGGAATAATTCTAATGGTAAGGTAATTGGCATTGGCTCTATTGGTATTAATAATACAACCTTTATTGAAGATATTTTTCTTGTTGATGGTTTAAAACATAATTTGTTAAGTGTAAGTCAATTATGTGATAAGGGAAACCAAGTTATCTTTACCTCAAATGAATGTCTTCTAACTTTTTTAAATGGCCAAGAGATATTCAAAAGAGATAGAGATGTCAATACTTATATAACAGACTTACACAAAATATCTAACCTTTCCTCTATGTGTCTTATGTCTATTAGTGATGAATCTTGGCTATAGCATAGAAGGCTTGGTCATGCAAGCATGGAATAAATTCAAAGCCTGAGCAAAGGAAAGCTAGTGAGTGCTTGCCAAAGAGGAAAACAACAGAATTCATCCTTCAAATCCAAAAATGGAATAGGTACCTTTAAACCTCTATAACTTTTGCATTTAGATCTTTTTGGACCTATTAGAGTTGCTAGTTTAGGAGGTAAACAGTATGCTTTTGTCATTGTTGATGATTACTCTAGATTCACTTGGATAATTTTCTTAGCTAAAAAGAGTGATGTTTTTGAATCTTTCAAAAATTTTGGTAAAAGAGTTCAAAATGAAAAAGACTATTTTGTTTCCAAAATAAGAAGCGAGCATGGCAAAGAATTTGGAAATGAAAATTTTGAAAACTTTTGTTTAGAATATGGTATTTCACATGAATTTTAAACTCCTAGGACACCTCAACAAAATGGGGTAACAGAAAGAAAAAATTAAACTTTAATTGAAATGGCTCGAACAATGCTCAATGAGTATGGTTTACCAACCTACTTTTGGGCTGAAGCCACTAATACTGCGTGTTATATTTCAAATCGAGTTTTCAAAAGCCCACTTTCAAACAAAACTTCTTCTGAGCTATGGAATAGAAGAAAACTCATGATAACTTGCTTTATAATATTTGGATGCAAGTGTTTTATATTAAACACCAAGGACAACCTTGAAAAATTTGCCTCTAACTTCGATGAAGGTATCTTCTTAGGATACTCTACAACTAGCAAAGCTTTTAGATTCTTTACTAAAAGGTTTTTAGTTATTGAATAGTCTATGCATGTTGTTTTTGATGAATCTAGAAAGCTTGATCTTGTGAAAGGTAGTGTTCTTAATGATATTGTAAGTATAATGGAGAAGTTTGATCTTGATCATGAGAAAGATGATGATGATCAAGAGAAACAACAACAAGATGTCTCTCTACCTGAAGCTCAAGAATAAGACAACCAAGAACTCCTAAAAGAATGAAAGATGATAAAGAATCACCCCAAGGAACAAATCATTAGTGATCCTACTAAGGGCGTAAGTACTAGATCTCATCTCAAACTCTTAGATTCTAATCTCGCTTTTATCTCTCAAGTTGAGCCTACAAATATTGATGAGGCTCTTAATGATGAAAGTTGGGTGATTTTTATGCACGAGGAACTCAACCAATTTGAGAGAAGTAAGGTATGGACCTTAGTTCCTAGACCCAATGTCATATCCGCTAACTTAGGCATTGAGTCACACGTGTCGCGAAGTTAGCACGTTTGACCGATTGGAGTCTAAATTCGGATTTTTAACTTGGATTAATAAAGTAACAATTTAATTATATTGATATATGCTTAATAAAGTATATAAATGGTTTAAAAGATGTTAAAAACAGTAAAGGATTAAATTACAAATTCGACTAGTTTTGAAAGTCAATTTGCAATTTACCAATAATTGAAAGATCTTATGAGTTGTTTGTTAGTTAAAAATAAGTTATGGACATGATTATATATATATATATATATATAGCCAATTTCCTTAAGGAAAGAAAGAGGATTAATGTGTTATTATGCTAATTGATCAAGTGTTGATATATAAGTCAAATGAGTGGGTCCCTAGTTGGACTTTTTCTTTCTTTTTCCTTTTCTTCTTTCTTTTCTTCCTTTTTCCTTAACATTTCTTCTTCCTTTTTTTTCTCTGCCCAAACCAATCACGCCAGCCACCCTTGTGAATGCTTCATAACCAACCTTGAGATCTAGTGAGAGAAAGGAGGGAAAAGAGGGAAAAGAAAAAGACAAAGTGATTTTCATAATCTACAAGTCTTAAAGAAGCTTGGAAGAGCAAGGAGGAAAAACAAACAAGTTTAGTGGAGAGAGAGAATCTTCAAGGTTGTGATCAAGTGAAGCAAAGTGTAAAGGTAAGAAGTTTTTCTTCTTCTCCTTCATCTTTTCTTAAGGAAGTTGGGGTTTTGAGCTCATTTAAATCTTATATGGAAAGAGAGAGAGTTTAGGGTTTTGTGAGAGAGACTTTAGGGTTTAGAAAGTTTTGAGAAATTAAGATTTTGATGATGATTTTATGATGTTGTAGGAGTTCCAAATGACAAGGAACAAGATCAAGGGAGTAAAAGCAAAGAGAAAGCTACCTAGAAGAGTGAAGGAGAAAAATAAAGGTTTGTGCATAATTTAAGGCAATAGTCTATCGTTATTTGAAATAATGCATGTTTAACATGATAATTAATGATTGAATTGCACTAATGATGATTATGGCATGAAACCATAGGTTTAGATATAAAGAATGAGATTTTGTGATATGTTGAGTTAAGTAGTGTATGTTAGAGAATTGAGTTATGATAAAGGAATTTATATGTATTAGAACATGATATGTTGAGTAAAGGACTTTAGAAATGCATGAGTTCATAATTGGTATGACTTGGTGCAACTAGAAATGAATAAGGAAAGTGAATATGCATGTTTCCTATAGATAGTCACGGGCATGACTTTTAGGTCACGAACGTGAACTTGCTAAGTTCACGGGTGTGACTAAATTGTATCACATTTGTGACTTATATGGAACTATTCATTCCAGAAGCATTCACGGCTTTGAATCACGAACATGAATAATTAATAGACATGAATGAGTAATCACGGTCGTGAATGCTCTGTTTTTAGTAATTATGAATGTTGTTAACTAATGAAGTACTCAGGTAAGTAAATGAAAAGATATTATTTATCCAAAAAAATAAGAATGTTGATATGTTTGGAAAGGTAATTAAGTAAAGATATATGAATAACATGGAAATATGGATAAGCCCCTTTAATCTAACTCCGGACTAGAGACAAGATAGATGACATGTCATTATAGGGGCGATCGGTACCGTACTATATGAGATATTTATCAATCAATGTGGCTTTAGCTCTAGGAGCACCATTGACTTGAAATGCTCAGTTGAGCATTCATAAATCGAGGGCAAGGTGGCTTTAGCTCTTGAAGCGCCCTTGGTCTGGTAATTCATATATGATGATATATTACTCAATCAATGCAGCTTTAGCTTTGGGAGTGCCATTGATTTGAGAAGCTCGGACGAGCCAGATAGTGGACAGGGTGGCTATAGTTCTGGGAGCACCCCTAATCCATAACCTGTATCCAGTTAGTCCAATTTAAAGTGATGTTGTAACACCCCTTTACCCTACTAATAGTAGCAAAGCAAATGAGTGTTACCTTACTCTTGACTCCCAGTCTAACTTGCTTATACAAACATTTTGTATATTCTCATTTTAAAATATATGAATATAAATTCAAAATATAGTCTCCAAATTTTTTTTAAAAAAAAAATACATATACTTTATACCAGTTTATATAATTCATCCATAATAAACCATTTCATTTTCTAAAGGATTACATACAAAGTTCTATTAATTAATATTTTATTTACAAACCCAAAATATGAGTATCACACAATAAGAAAATAAAACTTGCTATTATATTTACAAAAGTTAATACATGAGAATAAAAAGATCTTCAAATGTTGTTATCTACTATCTGGCGTTCTTCTCTTTCTGGCAGCTTCATCCTTTACTTACTAACTACTTCAGTATATACGCGTGGGAAAAACCACACGTGCTAAGCTACTAGCTTAGTGGTGCTTTATATGACAAAAGCTTAATATGCAATTTATAAATCTCACACATTCATGTGTTTAAAGTCAAATAAAAGAAATATCACAAATTTATCAGCAATAAATTAATTTGCCAGTTAATTGCTAGTACACAATTTCTTTTACATATGATAAATATGTTAATTGCATAATATCATTGCATAATATTATTATTCATATCACCATAATTTACTCATTTTATTATTCAATAATTATTCACAACAAGTAAATTGTATCATATCTTATTTTGTCTTGTTTATTCAAATTTATGCCCAACACCAATAACTAGAACTATCAAATAGGATACGGGGCATTATATGCCGGCAGATCTTAACTCGGCGCATAGCGCCTATATAAATAAACTCGGCACAATGTAGTGCCTACATATATCAACTCGGCACATTTAGTGCCTACATATATCAACTCAGCACATTTAGTGCCTACATAAATCAACTCGGTAAATGTATTGTCTACATAAATTAACTCAGCACATGTAGTGCCAACATAAATTAACTCGGCGTTTTACGCCAACATATCCTACCCCTTATTGGCATGCCAATCTATCCTTTACCCTAGTTCCCAGCTAGGTGTTTTAGGCCTTAATTATTTAATCTCAATTTATTCAAATAATAATTTCATTATAGTCAAATATACCCCAAACAATTATTTCATAGTTTTATTTTCTCAATAAATTTTTTTTATGGACTTATTGGCTTATATCACATAATAATCACTCATATCAATATCATTCATCTCATATCATAAGGCCCAAATCAATTTACATGTAAAACTCTCACTTTTTCAACAGCCCTGTTCTGGACAGATTTCGGACTCTGTTTTGGGTCTCAATTTTTACCCTGTTACTGGCCGAATTTAATTATGTAGTCTTCCCCATTTTGAATCAACTAATTCTGATCTCTGTAGACAAAGTTATGATAGACTGAGTACTGACTGCTCAGCTAAAATCTGCCCAGAAAATTCCGAGGCAGATTTCAAGTCTCATATTTGTATCAATTTTTAACATAGTTTCATTCCTAATTAGATCTCATGTCCTTCATGAATGTTTTAGATATCTATCTTAAGTTTCCAAAACATCAAAGAACACCGAATTTAGAGTTCCAGAACTTAAGTTATCGAATTGTTAATCCATACTGCTCCATGATAAAATTTCCAGCAACACATATAACAACACAACCACTCATTAATCATGCAAATAACACAAGATTTAACAATAAAATCAACATATTAAATTTTTGTCATACAAGTACATACCTTACTAATCTCTTCTCCCTTTCCTAGGCCTTTTCCTTTCCTTTCCCTTCCTCAAGATTGCTTCTACCTTTGTCTTTGGTTTGCCCTAAAACCATCAAACATATCTCATATCATCAAACTAATTTCGTTTTGTTTCAACCCACCATCACCTAGACAGCCCCTTCTTCCTTATTTCTAACCTTAATTATCATCACTTTAATCTCAATTAATAAAGAAAAGTAAGAGAATTGAAGAAGAAAACTTACCCAAAGAATTTTTTTTCTTTCTTCCTTTTTCTTTCTTCCTTCTACCCTTTGTAGGGGGCTTCCTTTTTATTTTCTTGAGTTTTCTCTCTTAGATCCTCTCTTCCTCTCTTTTGCTAGCTAAGTTGGGAACAAAATGGTAGAGAATTGATGGAGATAGTGGTCGGCCATACAAGATAAGAATGAGGGAAATTTTTTTCAATTGCTTTTAATGTCTAATTAATGAAGAAGCTTCTAGAATAAGCTAAGTTTCATTGAATTTTAATGTCATTTATTAGCAAGATAAGGATTAGGATAAGACTCATTAATGCCTCATTAATAAAGAAACTTCTAGGCTTATGACAAGGATTAGAAGATAAGGTTCATGAATGTCTCATTAATGAAGAGAATACTAGAATTGGGTGAGTAGACATATGATTCATCAATATTAATTAATGCTCATTAATGTATAAGATGAATATTAGGTTAATATTCCTTAATAATAAAAAAAATTCTAGATTTGTTTCCTATTGGTCAATTTGATTAATTAATCATAATAAATTTTTAATCTTTAAATAATACATCATTTAATTCATAATTTCCTCTTTGCGCAAAATAATCCCAAACCATTCCATAAATTCTCATTTAATCCAAAGAGAAATTTTATTTCAACTAATTCTGGCACTAAACTTTTAAATTCCCAATTAATAATATCCTTAATAAATTTTTCAAAGTATTATTATTTTTCTGTACACCCGGATTTAGACTCCGATCAATCTGGCATGCCTGACTCGGTCACATGCGATCAGTGTCTAAACTACCGGGCGTTACAATTCTTTCCCCCTTAAGAAAATTTCGTCTTTGAAATTTACCTGATTAGTTGATGTTGAATAATTGAGGATATTGGACCTTCATTACTTCTTCTCTTTCTCATGTGGCTTCTTCCGTAGAATGGTTACGCCATAGGATTTTCACCAGAGGTACTCGTTTGTTCCGCAGTTCTTTAACTTCCCTAGCTAAAATTGCCACTGGTTCTTCCTTATAAGTCAAATCTGATTGTACTTCTATAGTTTCCACAGGTATTATATGTGATGGATCCGACCTATATCTCCGCAACATAGACACATGAAACACATTATGGATTCGTTCTAATTATGGTGGTAATGCCAATTTGTACGCCACTGGACCCACACGTTCAACTACTTCATACAGCCCAATAAATCAGGGACTTAGCTTTCCTTTTCTGCCGAACCTGAGGATTTTCTTCCAATGTGAGACTTTCAAGAATACTTTATCACCAACCACATATTCTATGTCTTTTCTCTTCAAATCTGCATAAGACTTTTGTCTATCATCCGCTACTTTTAGTTTATCCTTTATCACTCTCACCTTTTCTTCTGTCTGTTGAACTAATTCAGGCCCTACTAGTTTCTTTTCATCAAGCTTTGTCCAATAAAAAGGTCTCCTACATTTCCTCCCATACAAAGCTTCATACGGTGCCATCCCAATACTTGCTTGATAACTATTGTTATATGCAAACTCTATTAATGGAAGATACTTATCCCAACTACCTTCAAACTCAATTACACAACTTCTCAACATATCTTCCAATATTTGTATAACCCGTTCTGATTGACCATCGGTCTGTGGGTGGAATTTTCTACTAAAGTTGAGTCGAGTACCCAAGGCCTGTTGCAAACTCTTCCAAAACTGTGATGTAAACTGTGGATCTCGATCAGAAATTATAAAAACTGGGACACCATAAAGTCGAACTATCTCATTAACGTATAATTCTGCCAGTCGAGCGAGTGAGTAGTCCATTCTAATTGGTAGGAAATGAGCCGATTTAGTAAGCCTGTCTACTATTACCCATGCTGCATCATGCTTTTTCTGTGTCAATGGCAAGCCAGATACAAAGTCCATTGTAATTCTCTCCCATTTCCATTCTGGAATAGAAATTGGTTGTAACAAACCGGATGGCACTTGATGTTCCGCCTTCACTTGCTGGCACGTTAGACATCTATTGGTATATTCTGTGATATCCTTTTTCATTCCAGGCCACCAATAACACATCTTTAAATCTTGATACATTTTATTGCTTCCTGGATGCATCGTATAAGTAGCATTCTATGCTTCTTTCATAATTTCTTGCTTCATCTCTTGGATATCAGGTACACACAATCCACCTTTGTAGCTTAGACTCCTATCAGCTCCATTAGTAAACTCTGATCTTTTCCCCTTTTTCACCAATTCAGAGATTTCCACCAATTTCAAATCTTGCTTTTGAGCTTCTTTCACTTGTTGAATCAAAGTGGGTTGAACTTGCAATGTTGTCAGTGTTTTTCTACTTAAAGCATCAGCCACTACATTAGCTTTGCCTAGCTGGTAATCAATGATGCAATTGTAATCTATGATTAATTCCAACCATCACCTTTGTCTTAAGTTGAGTTCTTTTTGCGTGGGCAGATACTTCAAACTTTTGTGATCTGTATAGATGTATCATCTCTCGCCATATAAGTAGTGCCTCCATATTTTCAGAGCAAATACAATGGCTGCTAGTTCTAAGTCGTGAGTAGGATAATTCTTCTCATGTGGCTTTAATTGTCTAGAGGCATATGCAATTACTTTACCCTCCTGCATTAATACACAACCTAACCCATTATGTGAAGCATCACTATATACCACATAATCCTTTCCTAGAGTTGGTTGTGTTAACACAGGTGCTTCAGTTAACATGGCCTTCAATTTATCGAAGTAGTCTGACACTATTATGCCCATTCAAACTTAGTGTCCTTCCTAAGGAGTTTTGTCAATGGTGAGGCTATCATTGAAAATCCCTTCACAAATCTCCTATAATATCCTGCCAAGCCAAGGAAACTTCTCACTTCTATCACATTTCGGGGTAGTTTCCAATTAAGGATCTCCTCTATCTTACTGGAATCCACTCTAATTCCCTCTATTGATACGATATGTCCCAGAAAAGCCACCTCCCTCAGCCAAAAAGCACATTTTGATAACTTTGCATATAATTGCTTCTCCCTCAATGTCTGAAGCACTATTCAAAGATGCTGATCATGTTCCTCTTTATTCTTGGAGTATACTAAAATGTCATCGATAAATACCACCACAAACTGATCTAAATAAGGTTTGAAGACCCTATTCATCATATCCATAAAAGCTACTGGGGCATTAGTCAAACGGAATGGCATAACTAAGAACTCATAGTGGCCATACCGAGTCCTAAATGTTATTTTAGGAACATCTGACTCCTTAATTTTTAATTGATGATACCCTAATCTAAGGTCAATTTTGGAGAAAACCCCAGCCCCTTTTAGTTGATCGAACAAATCATTTATTCTGGGTAGGGGATATTTATTCTTGATCGTCACCTTATTCAGCTGTCGATAATCAATACAAAGTCGTAAGGTGTCATCTTTCTTCTTCACAAATAACACTGAAGCACCCCCAAGGTGATACACTGGGTCTAATAAATCCCTTATCCAGCAGTTCTTGTAGTTGCAACTTCAATTCCTTCAGTTCTGTGGGTGCCATTCTGTAGGGGGTAATAGATATTGGAGTTGTACCTGGAATAACCTCTATGCCAAATTCTATTTCTCTATTTGGTGGCAATCCTGGCAAATCATCGGGAAAGACATCTGGGAATTCACATACTGTAGGTATGTTCCTGAGATTAGGACTCCCTTTCCCAACATCCACTACATGTGCTAGATACACCTCACATCCCTTCCTTATAAGTTTTCTAGCTTTCGTAATAGAAATGACATGAGTTAGGTATGGTCGATTCTCACCCTGAATCATTATGTCATCTTGCCCCGGAATTGTAAATATCACTATTCTGGATCGGCAATCAACAATTGCTATATGTCGAGTCAACCAATCCATCCCCAAAATAGCATCAAATTCATGAAAAGGTAATTCAATTAAGTCCGCTAGGAACTCTCTACCCTGAATTTTCACCGGACAATTTTTATACACCCTATTAACTATAACACTATGGCCCAAAGGATTTGTCACCACTACATCATACTCTAATTTTTCTGCTATCATCTTGCCCTGACTAGGTGGTGGTGCGCATAAATAGGAATGAGTAAATCCCGGATCAATCAAAGCAAATAAATCAGTATCAATGAGGGAAAATTTACCAACAATCACATCTGGGGAATCCTGCTCTTCACGAGCTCTTATAGCATAGGCATGGGCTGGCGTTCTACCTCCCTCCGGTCTGTCAACTGTTTCTGATGCTCCATGACTCGACTCTGCTCGGCCTCCTCTCATCTGACCACGACCTCTGCCTCTGCCCTAGCCTGAAACTCCGGTCTGAACTGGTGTTGTGCTGCCTATACCTCTACCAGCAATCCATCGTGGACAGTCTTTCTGCATATGATCTGTAGCTCCACATTTTAAACAAGCCCCTGTCAGCCACCAACACTCTCTTGCATGTGTCCTTCCACAATGTGGACAAATGTCTGGAGCTGATCTCCTAGAACTGGGTGTAGGTGCACTGGCTATGGATACTGCAGGTCTCTATTGTTGATTTCCCCTAAAAGTAGAAGCTCTACCAACACTTACTATTCATGGTCGGCTCACCGCTAACCTAGTCCTCTTACTACCAGATGGGCCTGCACTAAATTATGATAAGGGTCTTTTAAAGCCCTTCTCAGTTATTACCTATTGCTTAGCTACTAATGCTTCCTCAACACTCTCAACTGCAGACACCAGTCTTGAAAATTCTTCGATCTGTGAGGCCGCCACTCTGTCTCTAATGGGATGCCTGAGACCTTGCTCAAATCGTCTACAACAATCAATCTCATCCGATATAATACCCTCTGCATACTTACACAGACGAGTAAACTCTTTTTCATATTCAGTTACAGTCAGAATGTTCTGTTTCAGATCTAAGAATTCTTGTTTCTTCTTGTCTCTGTATGATCTGGGAACATATTTGGCCCGAAACTGATTCAAAAAGAAATTCCATGTGGGAGGATCTGGTGTTCGCGGCCTTCGCAGAATAGTTTTGCCACCAATCATATGCACTTTCTTACAAAAGAGATAATGTGTACTGATATTTCTGATTAGGAGTACACTCCAGTTGCTCAAACACCCTCTCATTTCTCTCCAACCAGTACTCTGCTGTTGCTGCATCTTCTTCTTTACGACCATAAAAGTCGATAGCACCGTACTTTCGGAGCTTGTCAAACCTTAAACTTGAAGTGGTAGGTTTAGCAACTTGTCGGATAAGTTCCACTACATTTTCTAATAAATCCCCCTAATCTACACCTCTAGCTTCAAAATGACCATGAGATGACATAGATTCACTAGCTCTAGTGGCTCTCCGATGTTTCCTTGAATGAGATGATACTTCAGTGTCAGATGGATCATTACTTTCAGCGAGAAGAACCCTTCTTGTAAGAGAGAAGAACCCTTCTTGTAAGATAGCAGTATATATAATATGCATATGCATGAGACACACACTTTATTTAATTACCCACTTAAATTAGAACCGCCCTAAAACCGGGCTCTGATACCAAAAATTTTAACACCCCTTTGCCCTACTAATAGTAGCAAAGCAAAGGAATGTTACCTTACTCTTGACTCCCAGTCTAACTTGCTTATACAAATATTTTGTATATTCTCATTTTAAAATATATGAATATAAATTCAAAATATAGTCTCCAATTTTTTTTTAAAAAAACAATACTTGTACTTTAGACCAATTTATATAATTCATCCATAATAAACCATTTCATTTTCTAAAGGATTACATACAAAGTTCTATTAATTAATATTTTATTTACAAACCCAAAATATGCGTATCACACAATATGAAAATAAAACTTGCTATTATATTTACAAAAGTTAACAAAAAGATCTTCAAATGTTGTTATCCACTATATGGCGTTCTTCTCTTTCTGGCAGCTTCATCCTTTACTTACTAATTACATTAGTATCTACACGTGGGAAAAACCACACGCGTTAAGCTACTAGCTTAGTGGTGCTTCATATGACAAAAGCTTAATATGCAATTTATAAAATCTCACACATTCATACATTTAAAGTCAAATAAAAGAAATATCACAAATTTATCAGCAATAAATTAATTTTCCAGTTAATTGCCAGTACACAATTTCTTTTACATATGATAATTATGTTAATTGCATAATATTATTGTTAATATCACCATAATTTACTCATTTTATTATTCAATAATTATTCACAACAAGTAAATTGTATCATATCTTATTTTGTCTTGTTTATTCAAATTTATGTCCAACACCAATAACTAGAACTATCAGATAGGATACGGGGCATTATCTGCCGATAAATCTTAACTCAACTCGACACAATGTGGTGCCTACATATATCAACTCGGCACATTTAGTGCCTACATATATCGACTCAACACATTTAGTGCCTACATATATTAACTCAGCATTTTACGCCTACATATCCTACCCCTATTGGCATGTCAATCTATCCTTTACCCTAGTTCCCAGCTAGGTGTTTTAGGCCTTAATTATTTCATCTCAATTTATTCAAATAATAATTTCATTATAGTCAAATATACCCCAAACAATTATTTCATAATTTTATTTTCTCAATAATTTTTTTTATGGACTTATTGGCTTATATCACATAATACTCACTCATATCAATATCATTCATCTCATATCATAAGGCCCAAATCAATTTACATGTAAAACTCTCACTTTTTCAACAGCCTTGTTCTGGACAGATTTCGGACTCTATTTTGGGTCTCAATTTTTACCCTGTTATTGGCCGAATTTAATTAAGTAGTCTTCCCCATTTTGAATCAACTAATTCTGATCTCTGTAGACAAAGTTATGACAAATTGAGTACTGACTGCTCAGCTAAAATCTGCCCAGAAAATTCCGAGGCAGATTTCAAGTCTCATATTTGTATCAATTTTTAACATAGTTTCATTCCTAATTTGATCTCATGTCCTTCATGAATGTTTTAGATATCTGTCTTAAGTTTCCAAAACATCAAAGAACACCGAATTTAGAGTTCCAGAACTTAAGTTATTGAATTGTTAATGCATACTGCTCCATGATAAAATTTCCAGCAACACATATAACAACACAACCACTCATTAATTATGAAAATAACACAAGATTTAATAATAAAATCAACATATTAAATTTTTGTCATAGAAGCACATACCTTACTAATCTCTTCTCCCTTTCCTAGGCTTTTTCCTTTCCTTTCCCTTCCTCAAGATTGCTTCTACCTTTGTCTTTGGTTTGCCCTAAAACCATCAAACATATCTCATATCATCAAACCAATTTCATTTTGTTTCAACCCACCATCACCTAGACAACCCCTTCTTCCTTATTTCTATCCTTAATTATCATTACTTTAATCTCAATTAATAAAGAAAAGTAAGAGAATTGAAGAAGAAAACTTACCCAATGAATTTTTTTTCTTTCTTCCTTTTTCTTTCTTCCTTCTACCCTTTGTAGGGGGCTTCCTTTTTATTTTCTTGAGTTTTCTCTCTTAGATCCTCTCTTCCTCTCTTTTGCTAGCTAAGTTGGGAACAAAATGGTAGAGAATTGATGGAGATGGTGGTCGTCCATACAAGATAAGAATGAGGGAAATTTTTTTCAATTGCTTTTAATGTCTAATTAATGAAGAAGCTTCTATACTAAGCTAAAGTTCATTGAATTTTAATGTCATTTATTAGCAAGATAAGGATTAGGATAAGACTCATTAATGCCTCATTAATGAAGAAACTTCTAGGCTCATGACAAGGATTAGAAGATAAGGTTCATGAATGTCTCATTAATGAAGAGAATTCTAGAATTGGGTGAGTAGGCATATGATTCATCAATATTAATTAATGCTCATTAATGTATAAGATGAATATTAGGTTAATATTCCTTAATAATAAAAAAAATTCTAGATTTGTTTCCTATTGGTCAATTTGATTAATTAATCATAATAAATTTTTAATATTTAAATAATACATCATTTAACTCATAATTTCCTCTTTGCGCAAAATAATCCCAAACCATTCCATAAATTCTCATTTAATCCAAAGAGAAATTTTATTTCAACTAATTCTGGCACTAAACTTTTAAATTCCCAATTAATAATATCCTTAATAAATTTTCCAAAATATTATTATTTTTCTATACACCTGGATTTAGACTCCGATCGATCTGGCGTGCATGACTCGGTCACATGCGATCAGTGTCTAAACAACCAGGCATTACATATGTGGGCAAACTAATGAAGTTAAGTTGAAAGATAATGCAAAATAATATAAAATTAATATAGAATATTAAAGAGATGAAAAGAGTACCTTATAATTAAAGATAAATTAAAATAACATTGTACATGTATGCATGATGCTCAAAATCGAATGAAATAGGGACATGAGGGGAATAATAGCATGAAAAGATATTAACCCATAAAATGACATATGTTAATGCTTGTTGCATAACATAGTATATTGCCTTATTTGTATGCACCACTAAGCCTAGAGCTTAGCGTGAGAGTTTTCCTTCCATGCAGATATGGAAAGGTAGCTGAAGGTTGAAGATAAAACAAACGATGATCCTAATCAATTAAAGTAGCCGATCTTGAAATAGTGGATCACAATCTTTTGAACTTTCATATTTTTCTTTTAATATTATATACTTTTAGGTTTTTAAATTGACTTTCATATTTTGTTAAGAATTAACTTGATATTTATAATTACTATCTTATCCGGGCACATGTTGTTCAAGGGGGTGTTACACCCAAAGACCATCAAATCATTAGTAGTAAATGGGTGTTTAGAAATAAGTTAGATGAACAAGGTTCAATAAACTAGATTAGTTGTCAAAGGTTATAATCAAGAAGAAGGTATAGACTATGATGAAATTTATGCTCCAGTAGCTAGATTAGAAGCCATAAGAATACTTTTAGCATTTACATGCCATATGAATTTTAAACTTTTTCAAATGGATGTCAAAAGTGCATTCTTAAATGGTTTTATAGAAAATGAAGTATATGTAGAACAACCTCCAGGTTTTGAAAGCCATAACTTGCCTAATCATACTTTTAAACTTTCAAAAGCCTTGTATGGATTAGAACAAGCTCCAATAGCTTGGTATGAAAGACTAAGTTCTTTTCTTTTAGAAAATAACTTTTCAAAAGGACATGTTGATACAACCTTGTTTATTAAAAAGCATAAGCATGACATTCTAATTGTTCAAATTTATGTTAACAATACCATATTTGGGTCTACTAATGAATTACTTTGCCAAGATTTTGCTAAGTGTATGACTAAGGAATTTGAAATGAGCATAATGGGCAAACTTAAGTTCTTCCTTGGTCTACAAATCAAGTAAATCAATGAGGGCATATTCATCAACCAATCCAAGTACACCACAGAGTTAATCAAGAAATTTGGAATGGAAGGATGCAAAAATGCTAAGACTCTTATGAGCACATCAACAAAATTGGACAAAGATGAGAAGGGGAAGAGCATAAATGAAAAGCTCTATAGAGGTATGATCGGATCAGTTTTATACCTTACTGCCTTTAGGCCTGATATAATGTATAGTGTATGCTTATGTGCTAGATTTCAATCTTGTACTAAAGAATGACATTTGAATGCTATAAAAAGGATTTTAAAATACTTAAATGCCACATTGCATCTAGAGTACCTCAGGCACTTGTCACTTTATTGGTGAATGCCTATTTTTTTAATTTAGCAAGAAACAAGTTTTGGTTGCCTTATCTACCACTGAAACAGAATATGTGGCAACAGGATGTTGTTGCACTCAAATCCTATGGATGAGACAACAACTTAAGGATTATGATCATATTTTGGACCATATACCCATCAAATGTGACAATACTAGTGCCATCAACCTATCTAAGAATCCAATTCAACACTTTAGAAGTAAGCATATTGACATTAGACATCATTTTCTTAGGGATCGTGTTCAATATGAAGATGTTGTGTTAGAATTTATTGATACAAATAATCAATTGGCAAATATTTTTACTAAACCGTTTAATGAAGAAAGTTTGTGTTTTATAAGAAGGGAGCTTGGTATGCTTGATGGATCAACATTGTCTTAATTAATTTTGTTTCCAATTGTATGTCGTGTGAACCTTGAATGTTAATTCTTTAATATGATGCATTTTACATGATTGATTTTATGGTATGAAGTGGTTAACATGATAGAAATATGTGTTTTAAGACATAGAAACTTTTTAGAAATCTTCTAGTCTTGTTTTAGACTTAGTTTTATTTTTTGAAGATTTGAGGTGGTTCTCACCGATGACATATATTCACGGCAGTGAAGAAAGATAGCAAAAATTTCCAGAAGCTTTCACACTTTGCTTCACGACTTGCCTCACGGGAAGAGGTAGTGAAGAGTAAGCTTCACACCCCGTTAATATATTTGTCACACCTGTGAAAAGCCTTCTTCATGCCCATGACATATATTCATGGTAGTGAACAAAGATAGCAAAAAGTTCCATAAGCTTTCACCCTTTGCTTTACGACTTGCCTCACGGGAAGAGGTAGTGAAGACTAAGCTTCATGCCCATTACTATATTTGTCACACCCGTGAATGTTTAATGTCACGACTGTGTTTTTTCATGGTTAGAGAGCCCCTTTAACAAAGGCAGCACGCCTTAAGGATGATTTTTCAGGCTTTAAGCCTACTTAAGTCCTAGTTATCATGTAGTAGCTTTACCTTTGTTGTAATAGGACTTTATCTTTATGCATTTTTAATGTAATCCTTGTCCTTTAATTTTTAATACAACTATCTTATTTACATTTCAATCTTTTTGTTGGTGACAAAAGGGGAGAAACAAGCATATATGTGATCAATATATGATGGCAAGAATATGCAATATGCAATGTGTGGTTATATAATGAAATATGCAAATTTTATTTCTATTGATGATATGCATAAGCCATACCTCACATATACCTTGCAACTTGAACTTATTTAAACTCATTTTATTTAATGCATAAAATATACTTAACATATATCTCACATATACTTTGAATACACTTGGTTATACATGTTTTATTTGATGAGATATACTTAAGATATACCTTGCATATACCTTATTAGTTTGCAAATACCTTTGCTATATTTCTTTCAAATCTTACACTTTATTATTTTATCTTAAGCACCTTTTGAGGGGGAGACTTCTGAAAAGCACATTTTTCTAGATTATTTGTTACCATCAAAAAGGAGGAGATTGTTGAACCTTGAAGGGTATTTCTGTCATTTTGATGATAACAAATAAAATAACAATAATGTATTTAACAATTTTTGTGTTCTAAGTGTGTTAAACAGGATATACTTTGATTAGAACATGAAACAAGATTGAAAGATAATTTTTTAAGATAAATATCTAAGAAATAGCAAAGTGTCACACCTGTGACTACTAATGTCACGCCCGTGAATATAGCTTAGCGCCAATTTTCCACCATTCAAAGTTCACAGCCATAAAAGATCAAACCAACCGTAAAAGATCAAATGAGTCACGCTCATGAAAGATTAGTCACGCCCGTTACTAAACATTTCCAATTCTTCCAGAGAGTGTCACGGCTAGAGTCACTAGTTGCACCACGGATTAGAAGAACATTCACGCCCATGACACAAATAGTCATGCCCGTAACCAAACATTTCCAATTCTTCCAGAGAGTGTCAAACTAGAGTCACCACTTGGACCACGACTTGGAAGAACATTCATGCCCGTGAAACATATAGTCACGCCCATAAACTAGGACAGAGAAACATGTCAGGCGCGAATTAATAGTTGGTTCAACGACTACTTTTGTATTAAATGCACCCAAACATTTATAATTCATAAATGGAACAACATTTATTTTCATCTTTAATCTTGTTATAGCCTTGTGCATTAATTATTTTTCAACAATCCTCTATTTTTTGTGAAAACCTAATTGCTCATAACTTCTGAGCATTGTAGGTTGGTGAGTGTTTTTCATTGTAATCAATTACTCAAAAGTGAGCTTGGGTATATCAGGTTGAGAGTGAAACAATTTTAAGGGTTTATTGTGTGAGCCATAAAACACAAGGAAAAGGGTTTATTGTATGAGCCATAAAACACAATGAATTAGTTTTTGTGTGAGCCATTGAAAGTACAAGGGAATCTCTGGGTTATGTGTTAGCCATTGATAGAAACACCATAGTTGGGAGTGAGCTTGAAAAACTCCATTGTAACATTTAGTGTGTTAGTGAAACACTCAATTCAGATTGGGGAGAGGAGTATGGTTTGTTGATACCCGAACCTTTATAAATCTTGTGTGTGATATCTCTCATTCCTTCCTCTATTTTATTTATTATACACTTTCAATTAAGCAAATTTTTATTTGCTAACCAATTCAACCCCCTTCTTGGTTCATTATCTAGGTAATAGAGATGATTGGCTTGTCTAATTCTGAGATGCATATCAAATATTGATATATGACAATTAATTGAATAACCTTTGATAGAAGGCTTCACGCCCGTAAATCTACCATTCACATCCGTGAATGCCCTGTATCCAGAAATTTAATATTTGAATCCTATGATGGAATTATATGAGTTTATTGTACACACGCATTTGGTATGATTAATTGAGATGATATACAATATGATAATTGACCATGAACAATGATTATGCACTAGGTGCTCTATATTATAAAGTGTTATGTAATGGACATGTTGAACCATGAATGACTTATAAATGATACAGATAAACACAATATGATTATATATGCTCATTCTCTATTTTGAGGACTAGCTTAGGATAGGTGGCATGTCATTGGGGTGGTTACGATATTGTAGAATATTATTATGATATAATCAGGGTGGATTAAGCTCGGATCAGAGTGCTCCTAATTATTTAGGGGCAAGGTGGCTTAAGTTTGGGTTAGAGTGTCTTTGTACCCATATGCATGCAAATATTATATTTACTCATCAAGATGGCTTAAGCTCGAGTTAGAGTACTCTTGATTTGAGAAGCAAAGTAATAGTGATATAGGCAAATACAATTAGTGAGTGGAGTGGCTTAAGCTCATATTAGAGTGCTCATGTTTTACAACCCGCATCTAGGCAGTCTGAGTCAGAGTATTGGGTAGAACACAATAATTTATTAGGCATGCAAACAGATAGTGAGTTATTGTAATACAAAATATAGTAAATTATAATGCAATACATAATAGTATCATAAACCAGTAATATAGAAAGCAAATCAAAATTATGAAATCAGAATACAATTACATCTTAAAAAAGGGAAGTGGAAACTAGTAATTAGATAAACGAAACAAGAAGTTAGGTAATTGCAATATATGATGAAGTTCACTATGATTGTGATGATATATAAATTCTATGAATGAAATGTATTATGACTATGATGACATGTATTCACTTATACGATATATGCTATGAATATTTTGAAATCAAAACAATTCAGAATAAATGAGGTATTATAAGAATACGTATATCTATATATATGGCAATATGGTCAGGAACCCAAGTATGGTTATGAATATGAATGTTATATTAATGTATGAATGCATGTTAAAATTTTAATGTTTATATATACTACTAAACTTTTAATAGCTTAGCAAGTGGATTTATCTGCATGCAGTTTTGGAGCCAGTAGACAGTTGAGTTGATGGGAAGAGAAGACCGAGTCAGTCAGAATAGTCATTGTTGACCTGTAATGGGTCTATCTATTTATTTTATTAATTTTATTTATTTGATTATCTTTCATGATATGGGATAGAGACAATAGTTGAACATATTTTAATAAGGACATGTAATTGAGTTTATTTATTATTAATAAGAATGAATTTTATAATAAGGGTGGGATATTGCCCAACTAGTTATTGATTCAATTTATGAGTATTTGTGCATGAATAAGATATGGTTATTATATAGATTCAGTCATATGGCATCCATCTATATAGTGGAATTGCTCTGTTGTACAGAGGGTGTTACCAAACATGCATTCATTATATGCATCATACACCGACACACCTTCATCCCATAACAATTTCAAATCCTTAATAAGTGGTGTAAGGTAAACATGAAAATCATTTTTCTAGTTGTTTAGACCTTGATATCAACAATGATAACATAATATACTTATGTTTCATAGTCAAACAAGGAAGTAAATTATAAATGATAAAAAGAATTGGCCATATGTTATGTCGACTACAGAGTATGCCATGAGGGTTTATTCTTTTTGTACAAAGTCCAAGCCTCATATGCCTAACTTCACCATCAAATTTAGGAAACATTATATCAATTGTTCTTCACTACGGAAAATTTGCAGAATGTCTGTCTTCTGCATGTCATCTCAAGTATTTTACACATTGAGCATTTTGCAACACTAGTACAAAATAGTATTATATGTGTCTGTTATTTTGCATTTTATGCATCTGTCAAATAGTAGACACATATATAGGAACGTATATGATATAAATTTTATATGTCTGTCATTTTGACAGATGCATATAATCAGTTATACGCGTCTGTCGTTTAATAATAGCATACGCATATAATAGTTATATGCGTCTATCGTTGATTAATAGCAGACGCGTATAACTTGATATTATGCGTCTATCATTTATTAAACGACAGACACATATAATTACGTTATATGCATCTACTATTAATCAACGACAGACACGTATAACTATTATATGCATCTGCTATTATTAAACGACAGACGCCTATTTGCTTTTTTTTTAAATTTAGGTTCATATTATAATGCTACCATTCATATATATATATATATATATATATATATATATATATATATATATATATATATATATATATATAAAACTTACGCACTTCAAAATTCATAATAATTCGGCTTCAATAAACCACAATAGGCATCCAACATTCAAGTCACAAATACTCAATAATCAAGAATTCACAGGACAACACAAACTAAAAAAATTAAATAAATCAAAGCAATATCATCATGCCTAAAACAATTCACATTAAATAATTAATCCACAAGTTCTTCAAAATTCTTTAATTTAAAATTGTATTTCTCATTAATATGAAATATTTTATAAAAGTAAATAAAAAGATTACATACACTCTCTCATAAAGTAATTTGACCACATATGTCGAATTTCATCTATTTGATCTTGACTATATGATCATTTTTCAAAAACTTACAAGACAAATAAACAGATAATAGAAAATATGTTAGAAATGAAAAAATTAATAGCTAGTTATGTATCATACTTGTAATATAAACTGACTAGTATTTGAAACGACATACCTTAAGCAATGTTGTATCACTGTTATGATATACGACAATTTCGTACATATACCTCATGATGTAATATCCGCATTCAACACCTCCGTGTTATTGAGGGCACTTAAAATAGAAAAAACAAACAAAGGCCCATACTAAATAAAGGATTATAAAATCATAAAAACTTTAATTTAACTAGTAATTCAGAATATAAAATTCTCACCGAAATGTCATTCCATTTTAACCTGGCACCTTTATTTTTTTCACCTTCTATAGCATAAGTTCTATAGGCTCTGAAAAATAAATGTAAATCAAAATCGGCATTAATATTGAAAACACTACAAATATCATAGAAACTATTAGCTAGTAGTATTATAACTTACAGGTTAATATGAGGTTTCAGACTTATATCGCGGCTGCCACGAGATAGAGGATCCATGAAAAATGCCTTACTCTGTTCACAGCAAAATACAATCAACATCCAATGATTACTATAGATATACAAATATGTTAGAAGTTAGTAAAAATGTTGAGAATAAAAATTATGCAAATATGAATGTAAATATTTCTTACTTCTCGAAATATGGTAGTAGAATGAAATGTTTATCTCTTTGTTCCTTCAAAGCTTCTATAATATATCTTTCTGCTGCGTTAGTCTCTGTGAACATCAAACGAAGCATTGTTGGACAAATAAATATGATCGACGATATGAAGAATGTATCGCACGAGTTATGAAGGTACCTGCATGCATGAATCATAATACATACATAAGTATTATTTTTGTATTTTTTAAATCAATCTTATAATATTAGTAATTAATAGTATAATCTTACATCATAAATATTCGAATGATCGAGACATCAAGCCATTACATGGAGATGAGTTGAGCGATGTCTTCCATACGAACATGAATCATCTGATTATCTACTGGATACTTAAACACTGTAATGTCTGCAGGAACTTCAAAAATATACCCAGTAGGAAATTTAGCAACCATCTCATGCATCAACCTCATGTCACCACTCAAAGTTGCCAAAATGTTCTCATTAACTAAAGGCCTATGCTGTTTTGTAGCTGATTCTTTCGATAAACCGATACCTCATTAACTAAAGGCCATTGAGTTAGATGAAGTACATACAAGACTTGGAAGGAAGTACAGTTGCCTATATTTTGTGGAATACTCCTAATACATTTGCCTACATGTATATAAGGAATACCAGCACAGTACACCCAAAGGGCACAAACCTCTGTAGAATCTGCAACAACTAATAATTGAAAGCTACCAGGGCACTAGGGAAAATAACTGCAGCAAATATGGCTATGTATTCCGTCTGTATGCCCTCACTGCTTACTAATGTAAAGGTGCCTACAGTACCAACCATGAGAATCTAGCCTTCTACAAATTCAGTTCTAAAATTTGAGATTCATAAATTTATCCATGTTTCATCAGTACTTGTTAACCGCTCACACAAAGCATTATAAACACTAAATATATTCTAAAAATAGACTTAAATAGAAGGTCAAGTTGTTCTACAATCATGCTCATGCCAATAGTAATTTCTCATTGACTTCTGAACAGACTTAACTCCTTATCTGCCCCTAATAGCAATTCTGACCAGACAACACCTTTTCTCAAGAAGTCACAACAATAGCAAATCTAAATAAAACATATCTAAGCAGCAAACCAAGATCTAAGAAAGAAAATGAAAAATTATTCAATTGTTTTGTTCTTTGCTGATTAATGCACAGTTTTACATTTCACTCTTGGAGATATAGTTATTATCCTAATAAAGTAAAAGCTTTTCATACAAGACTTGGAAGGAAGTACAGTTGCCTATATTTTATGAAATACTCCCAGTACAGTTGCCTACAGGTATATAAAAAATACAAGCTTACCACAGCATTATGCCAAATGCCAGCACAGTACACCCAAAGGGCAGCAAACCTCTATAGAATCTGCAGCAACTAATAATTGAAAGCTACCAGGGCACTAGGGAAAATAACTGCAGCAAATATGGCTATGTATTCCATTTGTATGCCCTCATTGCTTACTAATGTAAAGGTGCCTACAGTACCAACCATGATAATCTAGCCTTCTGCAAATTCAGTTCTAAAATTTGGGATTCATAAATTTATCCATGTTTCATCAGTACTTGTTAACCGCTCACACAAAGCATTATAAACACTAAATATATTCTAAAAACATACTTAAATAGAAGGTCAAGTTGTTCTACAATCATGCTCATGCCAATAGTAATTTCTCATTGACTTTTGAATAGACTTAACTCCTTGTCTGTCCCTAATAGCAATTCTGACCAGACAACACCTTTTTCTCAAGAAGTCACAACAATAGCAAATCTAAATAAAACATATCTAAGTAGCAAACTAAGATCTAAGAAAGAAAATGAAAAATTATTCAACTGTTTTGTTCTTTGCTGATTAATGCACAGTTTTACATTTCACTCTTGGAGATATAGTTATTATCCTAATAAAGTAAAAGCTTTTCATAAAAGACCTGGAAGGAAGTACAGTTGCCTATATTTTGTGGAATACTCCCAGTACAGTTGCCTACAGATATATAAAGAATACAAACTTACCACAACATTATGCCAAATGGCAGCACAGTACACCCAAAGGGCAGCAAACCTCTGTAGAATCCGCAGCAACTAATAATTGAATAGGGAAAATAACTGCAGCAAATATGGCTATGTATTCCATCTGTATGCCCTCACTGCTTGCTAATGTAAAGGTGCCTACAGTACCAACCATGAGAATCTAGCCTTCTGCAAATTCAGTTCTAAAATTTGTGATTCATAAATTTATCCATGTTTCATCAGTACTTGTTAACCGCTCACACAAAGCATTATAAACACTAAATATATTCTAAAAACAGACTTAAATAGAAGGTCAAGTTGTTCTACAATCATGCTCATGCCAATAGTAATTTCTCATTGACTTCTGAACAGACTTAACTCCTTGTCTGTCCCTAATAGCAATTCTGACCAGACAACACCTTTTCTCAAGAAGTCACAACAGTAACAAATCTAAATAAAACATATCTAAGCAGCAAACCAAGATCTAAGAAAGAAAATGAAAAATTATTCAACTGTTTTGTTCTTTGCTGATTAATGTACAGTTTTACATTTCATTAAAAACCATCGAAAGCAATATAAAATCATCGAAAGCAAAAGAAAGAAGCAGAAACATCATCGAAAGCAAAAGATTAAATAATAACCAGAAAGATTAAAGATTAAAGCAATATAAAAAATATCGAAAGCAAAAGAAAGAAGCAGAAATATCAAACAACTTATATCATCAAAAACCAGAAGAATAAATAATAACCACATAATTAAAATTAAAATTCTTAGGTTTTAAGTTTTTACCCTTTTCTCTTAGAATGTCATATTGGACTCCCCCCCTCCCCACATCCCATTTAACAAGCTTGATTTGTTGATGAGATGAAATGTATGAGAGAATTTCATATGAGTATTTGTTGCAGACGATGAACACTGTGTAAGACGCTCATTTTAGGTTTTTAAAAAACTTATATGCATCTGTCTTAAATAATAACTGACGCCTATTATAATATCATATGCGTCTGTTATTATTTAAGACAAACACCTAAATATTTATATGTCTGTCATTTATAATGACAGACGCATATAACTATATTAGCATATGCGTCTGTTATTATTTAAGATAGACGCATATAATTATTCAAATAATTACAAAAAAATCACTGCCTATTATATATCATATGCGTCTGTCATTAATTAAAGTCAGACGCCTATACCATTTTTATGTGTTTGACATTAGATAAAACAGACGGCTATTATATCTTTTTTAATATATTATATATAAAATAAAACTTAATTATTTGCATAATAATATAATTAAGTATGTTGTCTTTAATATTTATATATATATATATATATATATATATATATATATATACACATATAACTAAAATTAATAAAACAAATTAAATTAATATTAATTCATTCATTCATTCATCATATATGTATTATATATTAGTTAACCAAACCTGACATATATGTAATTAATTAATTTAAATATTATTTGGTAAAATATCAAATTGTCTTTTTTTATTTCAATTTATTTTAGATGAAAATATAATATATATATATATATATATATATATATATATATATATATATATATATATATATATATATATATATATAGTATTGAAAAATTTATATGCGTCTGTCATTTATAATGACAGACGTCTAAACTTTATATGACTCACATTTGTAAATGACAGACGCATATAACAAGTAACATATTTACAAAAATGACACCGCCTCCATTTTAAGCGTCTGTCATTTACACAACAGATATATATAATCTTTAACTTAAAGTAGTTATTCTACTCGTGCAAATAAACATTTGAATCTTGATATTATAAGTAAATACCATAATACTTTAGTTGGAGGCCTTTTCTTATCCTTAGAAGAAACATTTCCCCTCTTCTAGTATGACGCCCCACATCTTGGACATTCATGCAAGTCCTTATATTCATTTTGATATAATATACAATCATTTGGACATCCATGTATCTTCTTGTATTCCATACCCATAGGACATAACATTTTTTTTACCTCATAAGTTGACGTTGGATGCTCATTTCCATCTAGAAGCATCTCCTGCAAAAGTTCTAATAGCAACTTTAAACTCTTATTACTTCGCCCATTTTTCACTTTCAGATTGCATAGTTTAAACATAGCAGACAACTTTGTGAACTTAGGACAATCAAGATACAAAGGTTTCTCGGCATCACTTAACAATCTGACAAGTTCTTTTGGTCTTTCCACAAAATATTTCGTATCATGTATCATCTCATCTACATGGTTATTCACCACATCATTCTCTTAATCATCAATGTTATTTCTCTTTGACTCACAAATTCATTATTATTAGAACTTGCATTAGGAATTACACTCTCACCATGTCATATCCAATATGTGTAACCTTCCTTAAAATCATGCCTTATTATATGAGATTTCACTATCTAAACATTATGAAATCTTCTCATGTTCTTGCAATCAAGACAAAGACATATAATCATTCCATTTTTTCCCTCATTTGCTTTTTCTCTACAAGTCTAACAAATTTCTCAACTCCATTCAAAAATTCAATTATAGTGAATATACCATATATTCAACTTCAATCCATATCTAATTATAGAAAAATAAGATTCAATATAGACCTCATTGCTTACAATCATAATAAACATTATATGTAGGGTCCTTATCGCTTTAATCTAACTCATTCTTAAACATCCAATCTCACTAATAAATACATATATAGTTTTTTATCCCAATAAACATCCGACAACATTTTTTCTCAGTTCTCCAAGTACATAAAGTGAATAGAATGATTCATTTATATATGTATCCAAAGAACATTAGGAAAATGACATAAAGAATTTCATTTGAACCAAAACTATATATGCATTCACATTCTAAGTGAGATTTGACATTTAAAAACAATCTCAAACCAATGACTAATCAAGACTAACTCCTAATGAGTAAATTTTGAACGGGTATCTAAGCTCATTAATGATAAAAATTAAGTTTAATACAAATTGGTAATGAGACACATTAAATAAATAGTTAACTATTATGAAATTATTTCTTAATAAGATTAATTTCCTAATAAAATCAATTTACTAATAAGATTGGTTTCATTAAAAATATTAATAATTTGTATTAAGTTTCCATTCAAGAATTAATTAAATTCCAATTATGTTAAATTTGAGGCTTTATTAATTTGGTTCACTCCACTTTTTTTAAATTATTTTATGAATAATTATTTTGATTAATTAAGTTCCAATTATTGTTGATCAATTATTTTATGAATAACCAAATACATGAAAATTGAACACATCAAAAAAATTCACCAAATATAATATTATTTTTTTAAATATAAAAATATAATGTCTTATAGGATAAGAAATTTAATTATTTTTGCTTCTAATTAAAAATTTGATCATATAATATTATTTTTTAAGTTTAAGAATATAATGTCTTATGGGATAAAAACTTTAATTTAATTTTTTAGTTTATTATTGAATATTTCATAGGCCTATCGTCTTTTGTTTTATTAATTTTAATTATCAATTCAAACAAGTATAAATTTTTATGAAAATTTCAAGACTTCAACATAAAAAAAATAAATATATAAGAATTAAAATAAATAGCTCAAACATGATCATGCTCAAAATAATTTAGCTAAATCAAAAAAAATCATTGGTCGACAAAATTTATATAAATAATTTTTTTGAAATTATAAATTGATTTATAAGATATTGTTTTAATTTGAATTTTTAAATTTTATGGCTCTATTTTTTCTTTTTAGTTTGTGGTTGCCTTAAACTACTTTTATAGTAAACTTATAAAAAAAAATTAAATTTATCTTTATAGTTATTAAACATTGCAAATTTAATTAAATGATTATTTATTAATTTATTGTTAATTTATTTATATATTTTTATTTTTAAAATTTAAATAGAAAATATATGTAAAAATGAATATAAAAAATAAAAAATAAATACAGCAAATATAGGCGGGGCAACGAGAAGGCGTAACAAAGTCATTTGCACATATACTTTCTAAATAAAATGTAGAAATGGAGTGAAAGGCGCAAAAAAATAAAAAAAAATAAAAAAATAAAAACTAACTTAGCTGAGGTGACGAGAAGTAGCGGCAAAAAGTATAGCAGCAACAATGCCTACAACGTGGGTAGGATGGTGCGAGGGGCGGCGGTAAAGTAGAATAACAATAGCGGCTACAAGCGAAAATGAAGGGGAGAAGGTAGAAAAAATGCAGATATAGTAAATGAGAGGGAGGTCGGTTAGGTTTGTTTTAAATTGGAGCTTTATGTGTCGGTTTCATATAAAGATCGACACCTATATTATATACATTGGTTATTTTATAACAACCGACGCATAAGATGAGACCTTATATGTCAGTTTTTATTAACTAATATGCATAGTATCTCTTAACTTTATATATTGGTCATTATATAATAATTGACACATATTCTCTAGATTTTTTATTTTAATTACAAAAATATCATTACGTGTAATATATGCATCATATTTTTTATAAACCGATGCACATGATTTTAATTCTAAAGTATTTTTTATCATAGTGCGATATTTCAGTAACAGATTTTGTGACATTATCTTATATAATTAGATTATTTTGATTATATAAGATGGCATTACACCATTATCATCACTTATTTTCCCCATTTCAACACTCTTATTTCATATCTCTTTCCCTTTTTTTACTATTGCCTTTCCCCATTTCTCCGTTGCCCTTCCCCATTTCACTACTTTTCTTCCATATCTCCTTCCCCATTTCACCATTACCCTTCACCATCTCACTACTGCCCTTGCACTTCCCCTTTTTACTACCTGTACGAATATTTTCTTCCTCAATATTTTTGATAACTATATTGTTCTTCGTGGTTGGATTAACTGCATCTCAACCTCCTCATTAGTTAAGAGTTTGATATACACATCCACTTGCCTTTCCCCATCATCAACAGCATGCAATGCCATTTTGTAGATGTACACATCATTTTCTAAAATTTTCAAACCTGAATTAAAGTCTAGGTTTGGTTGCTTCCAATATTACATCATGTTTCCTATGTGACCTAACTCCTTTACCTAGACATCAATTCTCACCAAAGAAATCATATCCATATTAAATTCCTTATCGTCTACCTCACCATCAAAATAACCCCATTTCTCGAAATACCTATCATGATGCAGAATAATGGAGAATTTTTCTGGCATCAAAACCCATATTACAATATAACTATCATGAGATGCATACATTCATAACAAATACCAGTACAACAAAATACTAATAATATATATGCATGAATTTATAAAGTTTTTTTTTAAAAAAAATATCTTTTTGGAAAAATATGATTTTATCTAAAGCTTCAATTATTCTAAAGCAACTAGGATTTTCGTGTTCCCAAATTCACAACACACAAATATAACGACAAATTTTAAAGCACAAATATCTGGATCGCCTGTCTCCATTTCAAATGTGGTCCTCATCTTCTCTATCTTCTCTATAATAATCACTCAAAACAATCCCACCATCTGCAACCTTTGTTAGTTATATTTGAAGTTTTTCAATATCTGTAACAAACTAAAAACATACTTTATTGCTAACTTCAAGTTCCACTTTTTTGCTTCAACAATAAACAAAATGGTAAAATCCTTTTTTGATATTCAAATCCCAAAGATATCTTACCTTTTTGCTTCAAATTTTACCAACGAAAAGTAGTAATTCTTCAAATGTGGACATTTGCGACGGCGATTTCAGTGCAATTGAAATGTTCGATCGAATGAGTGGTTAGAATAGTCGGATTTTCAAACATGGAGGAGAGAGAGAAATATCACTTTTTTTTATTTGATTTAGGGTTTTAAATTGGGAAAAAAAAGTATCAAATAAGGAGAGAGAGAAAGAGTTGAAGTAGGCCAGATTTCAATTTCATTTGTTTTAGTTGACATACAATTTATTTTAGCTCGCTTAATTGAGAACTAAAAGAGTTTTTGTTACGAAATCAAATAAAAATTGGTTTTTTATTACTAATTATATTTAAAATACTGAGTGATTACGAGTTATATATTTAAGGTACTATCAATAAAAATTATCCATTAATATAAAATTTATAGCTTTTGCTAATAAATGAGCAACAAAATTGACAAACCGCAACATAAACTTCTTAACAAATAGAAACATGAGCTAGCATTTAACAAAGACTAATGCAATCAGCTGCAACGATACCGGATCAAGAAATAATCAGGCTTTCCAGAATTTAATAGCATTCATATATATATAGAGAGAGAGAGAGAGGATACCAATCAGCCCAGGGTTAATTTCCTCAGTATAACTTAGAAAAAACAATCACCCTGGTATAGACTAAAGAGTAATATTTTTTTCTCTCTTAACCCAATTGAAAAAAAAATTATTAATTGAAAAGATGCCGCAGAAAGAATCTGTATTTGATAATAGTTATGATGAACACTCAAGTGAATTGATTGGTTATAAGAGGCGCCCATTAATTATGAAAGGGAATTTTAAAATGAAAGCATTACTTTTCAAAATAATAAATCCTAAATAAGATTAATTAATTGGTTTAATGTAATTAACTCAACAATTGAGGTTATATAACAATAAACAATTTTTCTAAAAGCAAATTTGATAGCCAATTTAAACGGAAGTGAGTTGAGGCTAGCCTAGCATTTCAATCAGAACATTGTAGTTTATTCATTTTGGAATAAGTCTTTTCAAAAGTAGCTTTCAACCTCATCTTCTCAAAATGTCACATTGACATGAATACATAACTACCTACAACCTAGACTTAACCACTGCTAGAAACCTCACCTTTTAAAGAGATAAAATAGATTAAAAAGAGAAAATAAAGTGAGGTTAGTCACTTTAATTATTTGTTTATTTGATGTTAATTATATGCTTCTTCTCTCTCTTCAAAGTTAGGTATGAGTCTATTTATTTCTATTCCAGGCAAGCATGCAGAAAGTGAAGTCAATGATAAAGTGTGACAAAATCATTGAATCCCCTATTTTCCTCAATCACATATATCACAATTTTAGGCTTTGGATATGTCCTCACTAGTGGATGTGATGAATGGTGATCACTCTATGTATCAATGCTTAATTACCCATTGGTTATATATACGGCCTGATTTCGAGTAAGGCTCATGTATGTAACATGTAAGTTTAAATTAATACATCAGTAAATCCTATATTTGATTGAGAAAACATACACTTTAATTTTTTTCAAAAGCTATATAAAAGTTTAAGTTTGTCTACTCAATTACTTTTAAATTTAACAATAACCTTACAACTTAATCCGTCCGAAATAATAACAATAAGTAATCTTTATTCCATCAATAATAAAACATTATTATTAGTGTTATGGTTATTGAAAGAGTTTGTCAAATCGAAAATGCTATTAAGATGGTTTTATCTACTATATGGATGCCAAACCCTTATTATTATTATTGTAGTTGTTTTTGGAAAATTTTGTTAAACCGAAAATGTTATTAGGTTGGTTTACTTCATTTATAATTATAGATTTACAGCAAAAATTAATTTTGTTAATATTTTTTATTTTTTAGTATATATTAACATTTGCTGAAAATAAACTTTGGCCTAATTTACCCTTAAAAGTAAATTGAAAGGAGAATGATTGACAAGCCATTATAAGAATATCGTATACCATATAATCAGCCAATTAATATGAGATGTATATATCTTAACACACTCCTTTTATGCCCATGCTAAATTCATGCAAGAAATCTAGAGTTTGTGTAATTTCATATCAAATGTTTAAGAGATGAAATAACAGTTTATAATTTTGATATAACTAATTTTAAATTAACTTAAGTAATAATAAATCTATAATTACCAAGTCTTATTTTCTAGGCCCACATAATACTAATATGATATTAGAGCATTTCTAATACTCTTTTATTTAAGTTATACTTTTTATTTTAAATAGTCATTTTATAAGAGCATCTCCAATAATGTTCTTTATTTCATTGAAAATAATTTTTATAAAATGACTCTTTAAAATAAAGAGTATAGCCTAAATGAATAACTTATTAGAGATGTTTTAAAGAAAAAATTCCAATAGACTCACTATCTTTAAAATTTAGAGTAGAGAGTGAGTTTGATTTTATATATTTAGATAGACAAATTTCACTCTATTCTAATTGTTATTAATGCATAACCACTTTTTATGCATATTTTATAATAAAGGCATTTACTATTTTTTTAATAATTATTAATTTGTATGAGATAAAAAAAATTAAAGGTAGAAATATAGAGTTTTTTGGAATTGTAAAAAAAATTAATCTATATTTAAAAATTCTCTAAAATGTTTTTTTATTCTTCCAAAGATATTCTTTAAAATAAAATAAAATAAGTATTGGAAATACTTTTAAAGGCATAAGAGGTTTAACCACCATATGACTATAAATTCTATGGATAAAAATCTGAAGTCAAGTAAAAAATAAAAAGTCCAATTTAAAGATTGAGTATGCATGTAGCTCATCAAAAAAGAAAAAAATCAGGCAGATAAAAATGATGAACTAAACAAGTGACAATTGGGTTAAAACTAGTTATACTTGAGGAGAAATATTGAAGAGAATTTCAAATGAAAAGTTTAATAGATAAAAATCAGAGTTTATAATTATTGTGAAACTAACTTTAAGATTGATTTAAATTATTTTGAAGTGATTCAAGCTCAGCTCTCTACACCTACATATTTCTAATATATAGTCTGAAGGTAGCAGAACTGCAAGTGGCTGCCAAGAACAATTACAAACAACTACAGAAGGCTGGGCAACGGTTTTAATATCCTGTTTACTTAATTGATCTTGAAAGATTGAGTCCAAGAGTGGAAATTGTTTAAAAAAAAAAAAGAAAAGAAAAAGAAACCACAGGAGCTTAAAATGGGAATCTAATCTTTGCTCTTAGAAATGTAGAATGTTTAGAAACCCTTTTCGAACAAGTGGAAAGATGCATATATCAATCAATAGGAACTTATCCCTTGTAATTAAAAAGACTATGAAAACTTTTTGAAGGTGTGTGGTCCTTCTTATTTGTTATTATCATAAATCTTGGTGGCCTCCTCTATCTCTCACTATTATTATCATAAATCTTAGTTCATATGATTTACAGTATATGTAATCCAAAGCTAAAGTTAATCAGGTTCATGCATGTCGGTAAGTTTAATCACAAAATTCTCCACCCTTAATTGTGTGAGTAGTTGAGATTCTATATGTCAAATAAAGCCCCTTTAACTTTTTTTTTAATTATTATTATTATTATTTTGAAATTATAAATATTTAAGTGTAAAATTATCTTTATGCATGTCACTTTCATATTAGGGTTCTTAGAGGGAATCGAGGCCTCATCGCCTCCACTAAATTCATGCAATGATTGTATATTTTAATAAAATTTGAAAGCATTATATAATCAAGATTCATGGTTCTTGCTTAGGTCATAATATCCTTATGGCCCATTTTTCTGCATCACAATTTTTATTTATTATGTTAATTACTTGACAGATTAATAAGTGTCGGCGGGAAGTTCACATTCGTTGGATTTAAATCAATGGACTCACTCTTTTTATATATGATTATTCTATGATTGAAATCAATGAAAATTAATGGCATATAGAAGTTTGTGTGTGCGCGTGTATATATATATATTGTAAAGTTTAGAGTTTTTAATAATTATTTTTTAGAGTATGCTTGTTATAAATAAATTTTTATGTTTAGTTTGTACGAAAATTCATTTGAAATTCTTAAAAATCAATTTTATAGAATGAGTTATAACTAAATTAAATTTTATTAAAATTGATAGAATTTATAAATAAACTTTAAATTTTTATCATTCTCATTATCTTTCTTATTCCCTCTCTTTTATCTTTCTATCTCTTTAATATGAGATGCAAAAAGAAAAAAAAAAAAAAAAGACAAAACTGTTTTGAATAATTATATTTTTTTCTTGAAATTTTTATTTATCTCACTTATTTTTTCTTTAAATAATGTTTGATTTAATAATTTAGTTATATATTGAATAAGATTTTAATAATTGATAATTTTTTTGCTATATATATAATGACATAGTTATAAAATTTATACTTATTATTTAGAAATGACAAATTCTGAATTTCAAATTAAAAGTTTGCAAACGTAATATGCATTGACTATGATAATCATAAGAAGAAAGAAAAATCTAAATATATGATATGTTAGTTTAACAGTGGTAATCAAATAAACTGTCAGAATCAATAGTGATAGTCAGTTACGATTTATAATTAATTTAATTTTAAAAATATTTAAAATGAGTTATAATTTATGAAATTATTATTAATAATCTTTATAATATATTATTTATGAAATACATATATTAGATTTTTACTTATCAGAATTTATATATTTAAAAAATCGAATTGAATTAATCAATGGAATGCACACGAAACGACAGCGCGAGATTTAACGCGCGTGACATACATCACATGTTTATATAGGCCTTGGAAATGTACCATAAAACAATAACATTGGCAACAAAAGTGTGTCGGTGCTGTTGCTCTTAACAATGACACAAATCGCTTGACTCACGGGGAATCTTAATTATATCAAGTTTTCATATTCATTCATTTATTTTTAATTTTTTCTTTTTATTTTTAATTTTTTCTCTTTCTTTTTCTTTTTCTTTTTCTTTTTTTCTTAAAAAAAAGGCCATAAACACTTTAAACACTTGACCTTTGGATTACTATATGAGATCACTAATACTAATTGGGAACCTATTATTATTTTTTTATCAATTAATTTTCAGATAGAGGGAAACAAATTCTTTTGACCGATTTGATTGTTTTATCTTTCTAAACAAATTAAGAGTCAACATGACAATAAATAAGCATCTCTCTACTTTTCACAATTAAAAAAAAAGTGCAAAAAAATATATTGGATATGTGATGTGAGGATCATTGCATGTGCATATCTTTCACAAACTATCCAGGATAGATATCTCAATGCCCGGCTAGCTATGTGACTATAATCCCAAAAATATTTACCTAAATCTGATTTGTAAATTTTTTTAATCGTTCAAAATATCATATAAATGAGTTTTTATCTACTATATAACATTAATTCTATAATTGATATATATGACCAATAAAAAATATTGTAAATCCAGTCTAAACAAGATTTGATCAATTACCTATAAAAATTATTATGAGTCCGGTCTAAACAAGATTTGGTTAATTACTTAATTTCAATATTTTCTTTCATCGGCAAACATAATTTTAATATCAATAATAAAGATTTATTTTTTCATTTTTTTTGGACTAAATTTATTTTCAAGTTCCTAAACTATAATGAATTATTTGACTTAGTTCTTAACCTTTTATTGCATTTAATTCAATCATCACACTATTATTTTTATTTCATTTCATCTTTAAATTTTTATTTTTTTGATAAAAAAGTCATTTTTATTAAAAAAAAAAAAAAGAAAAGAAAAAACACAGGATAGAGGAAGGACTATCTCAGATCAAGAGATCTTCCCCAAATACCTACCTTCCAAAACCTATATGAAAAAATCCTTTCAAAAAACAAATACAAACAACCGAAAATACAATAAAGTTTTGTGCAAAACGGATAATAACAGTAGGAGGAACTAGTTACAACCAATCTATAAAGTTAGATTATCTAGAGATACCTATTTTGGCTAGACCATCAGCAATAACATTTGTTTCTCTATAAAAATGTTAAATAGAAAATGAGAGAGTTGAACTTGATAACCTTTTAATCTTGTAAATAGTGTCCCATAACTTCCAAGTGCAAGAATTAAAAGGACCGCTAATCCAAGATACTGCATTACTAGAGTCAAATTCCATCAACAAAAGGAATTTAGCAAGAAAGTTGTTGGCTATCGAAATCTCAAGGGCTTTTAGAATTGCTATAAGTTTTGCTTCATTAGAGTCTTTGACACCAATTGAGCAAGAGAATATTGCTTGAAAGGTATTATCAAATGACACCAATAGCTGCTGAACTAGGTTTGTCAATAGAGGAGGTATCCACATTCCATTTGAAAAAAGGATCCACAGATAGAGACCAAAGAGAACTTGACCTACTAACTTTTGGTTTTTCCCAAAATTTTAAGCAATTAGAAGCCATAAAGACTTGATTAGAGAAGTAGAAAAAAGAATGATCAAAAGCTTTAATCCAATGAGTTACACGCACCAAAATGAGATAAAAAAAAAAAGAGAGAGAGAGAGAGATTGTATAATATGGATATTATTGAAAATCTTCTTATTATGCTCAAGCTAAATAGATCAGATAGTGGCAAAGAAAATTAATCTCCAACTTTTATTTTGAAAGTATCATTTACATGAGAAAGAATCTCATTCTTATTCTTCAAAGAGAGAGGCAATTGAATTTGAATGCACCATGAGATATTCCACTAACTAAAACTTTTGCACCAAACATTCCAAGTCTAAGGACAAAATAGAAAAAGATGATTGATGTCTTCAGGAGATATAATGTATGGTTTTAAAGAATGAATCATATTCATAAACACAGCAAAAAATAAAATTTTTCAAAATTCAAAATAAAAGATCATACTTGTACCATTAAAACTAATTTATATAAATGTAAATGTTAAAAATTATACCTTATAAGTTTTATTTGTTCTTCAAATTTTCACTTTGTTGGGTTGTAGCAAACAACAAAAATTCACTCTAGGATGTCTCTAATGATAATCCACATGAAGAATGAAGAAGAAACTATCAAGAGAAATGGTTTGAATAAATTCAAAGTGCAAGCTTTGAAAGTATTATTGAGAGAATTTTTGTTGTGTCTTAAAAATATTTTTTTCACAAAAAAATATTTTTATGTCTATTTTCTGTCATTTGATGTCTTTTCTATTTGAATCAAATTCAAAAATAAGATGAAAAGTCAAAAATAGAGAAAACGAAAACAAATAAATATTAAATGCCCATAATTGGCCTAATTAAGGCCAAAAACTGTCGTTGGCCAATGGATGGGAGGCAGCAGGCATGTTGGGCCAGCTGCGGGCTGCTGCTGGGCAGCCCAGCTGGCCCACTAGGCAGGCCAGTAGCCTGCCTAGCCCACACGGGCTCGTGACACTCCCGAACGATTTTTCCATACGATTTTTCGATGCGATCTCATCGCGATACATCCTAAAATAATTCTCTCATATTTTGAATCTTATCCAAGACCATTTTACTCATTCTCAATATCTTCAATACGTGTGACCCATTAGGTTCCCAGTTATGTTGGCTACTTAAATTAACAATTGATTTAAACAGGTCATAAGCGGTATCTAGCAGCATATCATGACCCCCAATTGACCAGAAAGTCAGTGTTTTGATTACGAACCTTTCCATAGACAATTTCTGTGCAATTATTTCTTTCACCATTTTATACCCCACTTGGTTCAGAGTATGGACATGTGTCAACTCCCACTAAACTGACTATGTCACATCTAGTCCAAGTAATGTTAGTTCTTGTAATTGAGGCTCATTACTTTATTAGATATGTCATTGAAGACTATCTTTAAGATATTTCCACTTTGGCCAGAGATTCCTGAGTAATGACTACGACAAGAGGCCATGGGTATACACTCCTTCTATCAAGAGTGGTGAATCCTTTGTTGGTTACCCAATTACCTTCGAATACCTCAAGTTGTATCCAATCACCACCATATGAGCTACCTCTCTGAGGCAATAAGGAATAGTGTCAAAATACAGAATCAATATTCAAGATATCCTTGAGTACCTAAAGTCTAAGGATACTTGCACCATTGCTATGATGAGACTATCATTGACATTTGAATAGATTATCCATATGATTGTCTCATAGTTAGTCATCCAATGTACTTAGCTACACTTAGCAAGCATCCACATGTTAACTCTAAACATCTCATGTTTATAGATTATGAGATCTACTACTCAATCCAATCAAGGAGTGTAACATGTGCTAGTCTATCTGGATTAATAATGTCCCATCTCATTAATCTTATGACTAGGGATAATTTTGATACTAACATAATTACACATGATAAGAATTTTAATATCATAATCTCATCATGATTTCCTTCATGTTATGTTATATATCAAGGACTTCATTAATTGATTTAAGATCACTTATCAATTCATTTATCAAATGAACATAAAATTAATGAAAAAGTCTTTTATTAATCAAATAAATTTGTACAATAAGTGTTAAAGGTGATTGCCTTTAGAGCACTCCTCTAACAAGCTCCCACTTTCACTAAAGTCAATCGCCTTTATATTTAATTCCATACGCGAGTACATGAGAATCATATTTCTTTTGGGAAAGTGGCTTAGTTACAGGATCAACAATATTCTGATCAGTGGGCACTCTTTCTATCAATGATTTCTCTAATCAAATGGTATCTTTTGAGTACATGTTTGGATCTCTGATGAGACCATGGCTCCTTTTCTTGCGCAATGGCTCCATTATTATCACAATACAATTATATTGAATCAATAATGCTGGGAACCACTCCAAGTTCTATGATGAATTTCTTTATCCAAACTGCTTCCTTTGCTGCTTCAGAAGCTGCAATGTACTCTGATTCGGTTGTGGAATCAGCAGTCACTTCCTATTTGGAACTCTTCCAACTAACTGCTCCACCATTTAGTATGAATATATAACCTGACTGAGATTTTGAGTCATCCTTGTCAGATTGGAAGCTGGCATCGATATACCTGCTCACAGTAAGATCTCCATCTCCATATACCAAGAATACATCCTTAGTTCTTCTTAAGTACTTAAGGATATTCTTGACAACAACCCAATGACCTTCACCAGGGTCCGATTGGTATCTACTCGTGACACTCAAAGCATATGATACATTGGGTCTTGTACATATTATAGCATACATGATTGATCCTATAACTGAAGCATATGGAATCAAACTCATGTGTGTCCTCTCATCTTGTGTCTTTGGACACAAAGACTTTGAGAGAGTAATCCCAAGGGTTATGGGAATATATCCCCTTTTGGACTGCTTCATGTTAAACCTCTTTAGCATTTTATCTATGTATGTAGACTGTGAAAGACCAAACAATCTTTTAGATATATCTCTATAGATCTTTATTCCTAAAATATAGATTGTTTCTCCAAGGTCTTTCATAGAGAAATTCTTGGATAACCAAAATTTGACTGATTGTAAGGCTAAGACATCATTTCCCATTAACAATATGTCATCTACATATAACACAAGAAATACGAATGCACTTCCACTAACCTTTTTATAAACACAAGGTTCATCCGGATTTTGTAAGAAACCAAACTGTTTGATTGTCTCATCAAATCGAATATTCCAACTTCTGGATGCTTGCTTTAATCCATAAATGGATCTTTGAAGCTTACATACTTTTTTGCCATCTTTGTATATGAAACCTTCTGGTTGTGTCATGTACACATCCTCAGGCAAATTTCCATTAAGGAAAATTGTTTTCACATCCATTTGTCATATCTTATAATCATAATGAGTAGCAATGGCTAGGAGTATCCTTATGGATTTAAGCATAGCTACTGGGCTAAAAGTTTCATCGTAGTCAATTCCTTGTCTTTGATGATAACCTTTAGCAATAAGTCTAGCTTTATAGGTAATCATATTACCATCCATGTCAGTTTTCTTTTTGAAAACCCACTTGCACCCTATAGGCTTTATTCCTTTAGGTGGGTCAACCAAAGTCCATACTTGGTTTTTATATATGGAATCCATTTTTGACTTCATGGCTTGAAGCCATTTGTCATATTCTGAACTATTCAGAATCTCTTTATAGGTTGTAGGCTCATCATTTTCTATAAGCAATACGCCGTTCTGTTCACTAATGAGAAATCCATATCTCTTTGGAACAATACGTATCCTACTTGACCTACGAAGCTCTTGTGCTTCAAAAGGTTGAGCTGTTATATCATCTGTATGAGTAACAAGCTCGGGTTCAGGCAGTTGATCAGCATCTTTTTGAGCATCTTGAACTTCCTCAAGTTCAATTTTGCTTCCACTATCTCCTTTTAGAAGGAATTCTCTCTCTAAAAAGACAACATGTCTTGAAAAAAAAACCTTTTGTTCCAAGGGGTGGTAAAATTGATATCCATATGATACTTTTAGATATCCCACAAACAGACATCGGTCAGACTTAGCTTGTAGCTTATCTGACATTGTCCGCTTTACATAAGCAAGACAACCCCAAATTCTCATGTAAGAAAATATGGGCATTTTGTTATACCATATCTCATATGGAGTTACATCAACTGACTTTGAAGGAACTCCATTTAATATATAAATGGCGGTCTCTAGTGCATAACCCCAAAAGGATTTAGGCAATTCCGCAAAACTCATCATAGACTTTACCATGTCTAACAAGGTTTGGTTTCTTTTTTTAGTCACACCATTGTGTTGTGGCGTGTAAGGTGGAGTCCATTGAGATAAAATCCCACTATCCCTAAGATAATCTAGAAACTCTTGGTTCAAGTATTCACCTCCTCGAGCTGATCGAAGTGTTTTAATACTTTTGCCAAGTTATTTCTCTACTTCATTTCTGAATTCTTTGAACTTTTCAAAAGCTTCAGATTTGTATCTCATAAGATACACGTATCCATATCATGAGTAGTCATCGATAAAAGTAATGAAGTAGATGAAACCACCTCTTGCGTGTGTAGACATTAGACCATATACATCTGAATGTATTAAGTTTAAAAGTCCATTAGCACGTTCACTCTTTCCCTTAAAAGGTAATTTAGTCATCTTGCCTAGTAAACAAGATTCACATGTGTCATATGATTCATAATCAAATGTCCCCAAACTACCACTTTTGTGTAGCTTAGCCATGCGTTTCTCACTTATATGACCAAGACGACAATGCCATAAATAAGATTATTTCAACATATCTTGTTTTTTCCTTTTATTATCATTGATGTTTAAAATTGGATTTGACATATCTAATATGTATATTCCATTGCATAATGTACCATTAGCATAAAGAATTACATTCAACATAATAGAACAACAATTGTTACTAAAAACTAAAAGGAAACCATCTTTATTTAGACTTGAAACAGAAATAATGTTTTTAGTCAAAGCAGGTACATTGTAGCACTTATCCAAATTTAATATAAGCCCACTAAGGAGGGTCAATACATATGTTCCTATAGCTAATGTAGCAACCCTTGCTCCATTTACAATGCGTAGGTCTGACTCTCCCTTATTGAGCTGTCTACTGTTCCTTAGGCCCTGCATATCAGTGCATATGTGTGAGCCACAACCGATATCTAATACCCATATATTATTATTGGAAACAATATTAATTTCAATGACAAAAATACCTGAAGTAGATGGGGCATCAGATGCCTTCTTCAAGGACTCCAAGTAAGCCTTGTAGTTTCTCTTCCAATGGTCATCCTTGCCACAATGGAAGCATGTCCCTTTTGGAGCAATATACTTGGCCTTCTTCTTGACAACTCCTCCCTTAAGCTTCATGAACTTCTTATTCTTCTTAAAGTTCTTCCTTTTAGAACTTGAAGATTCCACCAGCATCACAGCCTTACTGTCCTTCTTGACAGATGGCTCAACTATTTTAAGTAAGTTAATCAGCTCAGGAATAGTGGTAGAGATTTGGTTCATCCTATAGTTAAACACAAAATGTGAATAACTATCAAACAAACTGGTTAGAATTAAGTCAATACTTAATTCATGGTCCATCATAAATCCCAAGGTGGACAACCATTCATCTTCAATGCATATTGCACTGGAGATGTCCCCTCAACCATCTTAGTGTGGAAGATCAACCTTAAAGTTTCAAACCTTTCGGAACGTGCTTACTCATCAAAAAGCTCTCTTAAATGGTATACTATGGAATTAGCATCCATAGCCTCATGCTGCTTTTGCAACTCAGCTGACATAGTAGCAAATATAATACAGCTTGCCATCTCACTATCATCGATATGCTTTTGATATGCCTTCTGAATATCTTCAGAAGTATTAGCAGCAGGGGGATTAGGGAGTGCCTCATCTAGGACATAGTCAATCTTTTCGAATTTGAGAACTATTCTCAGATTCCTTAGCCAATCCAAAAAATTAGGCCCAGTCAACTTATTTGATTCCATTAGCGATCGCAAATTTACACTTGTCATGATGATGATTCTAGCAACCTAGATGTAAAATAGAACATGTTAGAATGTACATAAAATGCATATTTATTAGGTCTTTAATAAATCGCATTATGGCTCCCACTATTTTATTGCGAATCCATAGCCCTCACTATGAACCCGAGAGAACTTATATGGAAGTTCTCCTAGTGGGTCGATATCCAACTAGCTAAGAATAACCTTGAGGCAATTCAACAAGCTATCATTAGTTTTGTTGGTAGGTATCTAATCCATACCAATTGCATTATTCATGCAACTATCGAATCTTGTGCTATCAACTTATCTATGTGTGCACATACATTGGGCTATCGACTCTTGATATGTGTACATCTCATGTATACAAACCCAACTTCACCTCCAATACACATTAACCTTGGTGCAAATCCAACAAGTTAATAATATCAGTTAAGTCTAACCCATTAATCGTGAAATCTAATTTTAATGGATTGAACATAATTCTTATAGAGTGAGCTTGAGGCAACTCAATAACCCTAACTCTAAAAGAACTCTGGTTCTCCCCATATTAATGGAAGACGTAAGACTTAATTGTTTATTTAGTGAGAGATTTCTTTGTTAAGTCTCATCAAGTTATTATTTCATGCTTTTATATATCATACATTCATCACATTGATATATAAAGATAGTTACATTAACTATATGACATGATTATGGACATACTAAAGTCAATCTCTTGAGCCAAAGAGAAATTGACTAGGTCTTACCTAAGTATATGCATGAATTTACAACCCAAAATAGAAATCAAATTTCTATTTCTAAGTCTTCTTGTTTATGGTACCATTTCATTTGCTTCTTGCTCATTTGTATCTTCATTCTATCCTAATTCTATGTAATCTAATTACATATTTCAAATTATAGAAAACCTCAATTTACATTTGAGGTGAGTAAGATGAGAAGAGAAATACATAATGTTGCCCAGATATTAGACCAAGAAGGGGGGTTGAATTGGAGTTTCAAAAATTAAACTTTAAAGTGCGGAAATAAATAGTTAATTTTAGGAAGGATAGAGAAAATCAGACACAAAGATTTATAGAGGTTCGGGTGTTAACAAACCCTACTCCTCTCCCTAATCGCAATTGGGAGTTTCACTAACACACTAAGTGTTACAATAGAGTTTTACAAGCTCACTCCCAACTATGGTGTTTCTCACAATGGCTCACACCTAACCCAGAAATTCCTTGTGTTTTAATGGCTCACATAATAACCAATTCCTTGTGTTTTACAGGCTCACACAAACAACCTATACTTTGTGTTTTACAGGCTGACACAAATAACCTACACTTTGTGTTTTACAGGCTCACACAAACAACCTACACTTTGTGTTTTGGAGGTTTACACAACTAACCCTTACAAGTGTTCTACTCTTAACCTAGAACTACCCAAAGTTCACTTGAGTAAAGATTACAGAGAGAACTACTTATAAATCTTTATTGCTCAAATATGAGGAGCAAAAAGAATTTTACAGAGAATTGATTTGTTCTCAAAGTATGAAAGTACAAGATAGCTTGTGATTTGAAGTATATGCTAATCTTTTGTTTTTCTCTTCATCCTCTTGTTCCTTAATGCATAAATGACTTCCATTTATACTCACATGGCTGAATATAGCCGTTGGGGTGCATTAAATAAGAAACTATCCGTTGTACCAACCAAAAAATCGCGTCTGACATTTTTCTCTTTCATTGGTCACGGGCGTGAATATGCTTGTCACGGGGGTGACAGTTCTTCCCAAGCCGTGACTGAAGTGGTGACTCTAGTCATGAAGCTTTCTGGGATGTATGAACATAAGGGGTCATGGGCATGACATTAATCCTTCACGGGCGTGACATTCTTCCCAGCCATGAGCCAAGTGGTGACTCTAGTCGTGAAGCTCTCTGGGATGTATGAACATAAGGGGTCACGGGCGTGACATTAATACTTCACGAGCGTGACACTCTTCCCAGCCGTGAGCCAAGTGGTGACTCTGGTCGTGAAGCTCTCTGGATGAAATTGCATGAAGCTTCACAGCAGTGACACCTTTCTTCACGGGGGTGACATAAATGCTTACTTCACGGTTTGTTTTTCCTTCATGGTCGTGAACTTCAAATGTTGGTTTTGGCAACGGTTAGCTTCCTTCCCGGGAGTGACTCCTAGAGTCACGACAGTGAACATGCTACTTGATTTTTGTTTCTCAAGGATTATTCTTCCAATTCTCCATTCTTGCTATTTTTAATTCATGTCCTGTATAATGCACTTAAAAACAAGTATGTTAAATATAATATTACTATAATATTTGTTATTATCAAAATGATGTAAATACCCCTCAAGGTTTAACAATCTCCCCCTTTTTGATGGTGACAAATAATCTAGCAATATGTGATTTTGAGAGGTCTCCCCCTCAAAATATACTTAGGATAAAAAATTATAATGTGCAAGAATAGTAAATAATGATGTAGCATTAAACTAGATTTTAAGTATATGCAAGTTATATGAGAAGTATATCCAATACATACCATAATTCCTTTTCAAGACATAATGTATATGTAAGGTATCTTTAAGGTATATCATGGCATGTTTTTATTTGTAACTTGCTTTTAAGGTATATGCAAAGTATACTTAAGGTATATCTAAGGTATCTAAAAACTTTATTTTCCAATTATATACTTTGCATATGAAATGTTGAATCAAGATTTTTAAACCAATTTTAAAGTCAATTCCCTTTTTGATTTACCAATTGATTTACCAATTCCTATACCATTCTCCCGTATCATATATTGCTAGTTTTCTCCCCTTTTTATCATCAATAAAAAAGAATATAAAGATTGAAGTAAACAAGAACAAATATATATATATATATATATATATATATATATATATATATATATATATATAAAGTAAAAGGATACAAACTAAGTCAAAATATTCAGAAAGGAAATGTTTTAAAAAATTTCCTACACAATCAAAACATAAAAATTACAAACAAGCTAAAAATGATCAAATTTAGGCTACACTCTAGCCTATCTCCTAGCCAGACATCCTATCACGAAGCCTAGCTACTTCAACCTCAAGGTTGTCCATCCGAGACTCCATGAAGTTCTTGAGGTTCTCTAACCCCTCATTGCTTTGTTCGATTTGTAGACCAAGGAAATACTTAAGTTTTCCCATCATGCTCATTTCAAATTCCCTAGTCATGCATTTAGCAAATTCTTGACAAATCAGCTCATTAGTAGAACCAAATATTATATCATCAATATAAATTTGAACAATTAGTATATCATGCTTATGCTTTTTGATGAACAGTGTAGTGTCAACATTTCCCTTTGTGAGCTATTTTCTAATAAAAAAGAACTTAGTCTCTCATACCAAGCTCTTGGAGCCTGTTTTAAACCATACAAAGCTTTTGAAAGTTTAAAACATGATTTGGAAAATCATAGCTTTCAAAACCTGGTGGTTGTTCTACATACACTTCTTCATCTATATAACCATTTAGAAATGCACTTTTCACATCCATTTGAAAAAGTTTGAAATTCATGTGACATACATATGCTAAGAGTATTCTTATAGCTTCTAATCTAGCTACAGGTACATATGTTTCATCATAATCTATACCTTCTTCCTAATTATATCCTTTTGCAACTAGTCTTGCTTTATTCCTGGTTATTAACCCTTGTTCATCTAATTTATTTCTAAATACCCATTTGCTGCCTATGATTGGATGATTCTTGGGTCTAGGTACTAGGTTCCATACCTTATTTCTCTCAAATTGGATGAGTTCCTCTTGCATGGAAATTACCCAACTTTCATCATTAAGAGCCTCATTAATGTTTTTAGGCTCAATTTGTGAAATAAAAGCAATGTCAGTGACTAAATGCTTGAAATGAGATCTAGTACTTACTCCCCTTAATAGATCACCAATTATTTGCTCTTTTGGATGATCTTTCTTCATGCTCCATTCTTTTGGAAGTTCTTGCTCCATTTGTTCTTGATTTTGAGGTAGTAAATTTTCTTGATCGTTTTCTTCTTTTCCATTTTCAATGACAAGTTTTTCCATATTATCTACAACATCATCAAGAGCACTACCTTTCACAAGATCAAATCTACTAGATTCATTAAAGACAACATGCATGGATTCTTCCACTGTTAATGATCTTTTATTAAATACTCTATATGCTTTGCTGATTGTAGAGTATCCTAAAAAGATACCTTCATCAGACTTAGAGGCAAATTTACCAAAATTGTCCTTGGTGTTCAATATAAAACACTTGCATCTAAATACTCTAAAGTATGATACCAATGGCTTTCTTCCATTCCATAGCTCAAATGAGGTTTTGTTTAAAAGAGGTCTTTTGAAAACTCGATTTGAAATATAACATGCAGTGTTTATGGCTTATGCCCAAAAATAAGTTGGTAATTCATATTCATTAAGTATTGTTCTCGCCATTTCAATTAATGTTCGATTTTTTCTTTCAACTACCCTATTTTGTTGAGGTGTCCTAGGAGATGAGAAATTATGTGAAATGCCATGTTCAAGACAAAAACTTTCGAAGTTTTCATTTTCAAATTCTTTCCCATGATCACTTCTTATTTTTGAAATGCAATACCCTTTTTCATTTTGAACTCTTTTAGCAAAGTTTTTAAAATTTTCAAACGCATCACTCTTTTGAGCTAAGAAAATTACCCAAGTAAATCTAGAGTAATCATCTACGATGACAAATGCATAATGTTTTCCTCCTAAGCTAGCAATTCTAGTAGGTCCAGACAAGTCTAAAAGCAGGAGTTGAAGAGGTTTTGAGATACTTACTATGTTTTTGGCTTTAAAGGATGACTTGTGTTGTTTTCCTCTTTGGCAAGGTTCATATGTCTTGCCTTTTTCATATTTAACTCTTGGCAGTCCTTTTACTAGTTCTCCTGTGCTGAGACTTTGTATTAAGTCCATGTTAGCATGACCAAGTCTTCTATAAGCATCCACTGTCTACTAGCCATACATTTTTGTTTATTGTGGACTTGAGGCATACCTATAGAATTACAAATCAAGTATGATATTTAGGTACCCAAATGAGTTTGGGTCCTTGGGGGTTAGCACATGAAGGTTCCCAATGAGTCTTCCTTATCCAGCAATTTTTATTTATATGACCCATTTTCATACAATAATTACATTGTTTAGGTGTAAACTTGCTTTTTGGTCTTACAATGTATTTGAATGCCATAATTTGATTAGACTGATTTTGAGAACAATGGCATGCATAATCATGACTAATTTGCATTTTTCTAGATACATTCTTCCTATATATAAATGCATGATTCTTTTTCTGTATAGAAGGTTTAACATTCTTATTTCTTGGTGCAGTTTTAACAGGTGTGGAGATGTTATGTTCTTTAGACTTAACAAATACTGTTTTGTTAGAAGATGATGATGTGTCCTTAAACCCTAGACCATGTTTAACTAAAGGTGGTCTTTGAGACACAATGAGAGTATCTAAGCTCTCTTTACCCTTGTGAAATTTAGAAATGGAATTTCTAAGTTCCTCAACTTCATTTTTCAAAGTATTATTTTCTCTTAACAGTGAAGCTGTTGAGGGTCTTGATGAGTATTCATCTAATGACTTTTGAAAAGATTCATTAGATGATTTAAGCTTTATGTTCTCTTTTTCTAAACCATCTATCTTATTTTTCAAATTAGAGATATTATTTCTATAGGTACTAAATTTAGTTCTATATTTCTCTAATTCTATATTTAATTCTTCTATTAGGCTTTGCTCATCATCACTATCACTATTACTATCATTATCACTACTATCATTATTGAAAGAGTATGAGTGTAGTAATCTTACTTTGTCTGAGATGTGATCCTCAATAGCCATGAAGCATAGGTTGACATCTTCACTTTCATTATCATCTTTTTCACTTGAAGAGCTTTCGTCATCCCATGTGGCTTTGTGACCTTTCTCCCCATTGTCTCTTTGGTATTTGCTCTTATGCTTCTTGAACCTTGGACATTCTGGTTTGATATGTCCTTTCTTTCCACATTCATAGCATTTTACCTCTTCCTTACTTCTGTGTATATCATTAGAAGTTTGTTTGAGGTTTCTTTGCCTAAATTTTCTGGAATTGCTCATTTTCTTCTCAATGATTCTTTTTAATCTCCTTGAAAGCATAACGATGTCCTCATTTTCATCATTACTCATCTCTTCATCATCTTCACTTTCTTCTTGAGATTTTGAAGTAGAGGCTTTAAGTGCTAAGGGTTTTCTTTTCTCTGGCTCTGCTTCAAGCTCTCTATCTCTCTTTACTGCCATCTCATGTGTGAGAAGCTTGCCAATCAACACATCAGTATTCATGATACTCATATCTTCATTTGCTTCTTCTATGCCAGCAACTCTTGAACCATAGTCTTTAAGAGGAACACTTCTCAGGATTTTATTGTTTACATCTTCCAAAATCAGATGCTTCCCAAGTTTCCTCATTCCATTTATAATGGATAGAAGACGGTTGGTCATGTCAGTGATTGACTCATTGGATTTCATCTTGAAGAGCTCATATTCTGAGGTTAGAAGGTGAATCTTTTTGGATTTGACTTGCTTCGTTCCCTCATGATAGTTCTCCAATGTCTTCCACATGCAATATGCTGTTGAGCAGTGTTGTATTCTCCCACATTCTTGAATAGATAATGAGCTTGATAGAATTGTCATTGCCTTCTTATTTTTGAAATTTGTTTTTCTTTGGGGCTCTGTCCAATCATCTCTTGATAGGATTTCCTCTTCACCATCAGCTCCTCTTCTGGTTGGTGGTATCCATTCTTTTTGTACACTATCCCAGACTTCAATTCCTTCACTATCCAAGTATGTCTCCATCCTAAACTTTCAATGGGCATAATTTGCTCCATCAAAGTAAGGTTTGAGACTCTGAAATCCTTCACTGGCCATATCTTACTCTTTACTAGTGCTTTTTAAGCTTTAATGCTAGACAAGGCTCTGATACCAATTGTTGCCCAGATATTAGACCAATAAAGGGGGTTGAATTGGAGTTTCAAAAATTAAACTTTAAAGTGCGAAAATAAATAGTTAATTTTAGAAAGGATAGAGAAAATCAGACACAAAGATTTATAGAGGTTCGAGTGTTAACAAACCCTACTCCTCTCCCCAATCGCAATTGGGAGTTTCACTAACACACTAAGTGTTACAATGGAGTTTTACAAGCTCACTCCCAACTATGGTGTTTCTCACAATGGCTCACACTTAACCCAGAAATTCCTTGTGTTTTAATGGCTCACACAATAACCAATTCCTTGTGTTTTATAGGCTCACACAAACAACCTATACTTTGTGTTTTACAGGCTCACACAAATAACGTACACTTTGTGTTTTACAGGCTCACACAAAAACCTACACTTTGTGTTTTGGAGGTTTACACAACTAACCCTTACAAGTGTTCTACTCTTAACCCAGAACTACCCAAAGCTCACTTGAGTAAAGATTACAGAGAGAACCACTTATAAATCTTTATTGCTCAAATATGAGGAGCAAAAAGATTTTTACAGAGAATTGATTTGTTCTCAAAGTATGAAAGTACAACATAGCTTGTGATTTGAAGTATATGCTAATCTTTTGTTTTTCTCTTCATCCTCTTGTTCCTTAATGCATAAATGACTTCCATTTATACTCTCATGGCTGAATATAGTCGTTGGGGTGCATTAAATAAGGAACTAGTTGTTGTACCAACCAAAAAAATCGCGTCTGATATTTTTCTCTTTCATTGGTCACGGGCGTGAATATGCTTGTCATGGGGGTGACAGTTCTTCCCAAGGTATGACTGAAGTGGTGACTCTAGTCGTGAAGCTCTCTGGGATGTATGAACATAAGGGGTCACGGGCGTGACACTCTTCCCAGCCGTGAGCCAAGTGGTGACTCTGGTCGTGAAGCTCTCTAGGATGTATGAACATAAGGGGTCACGGGCGTGACATTAATACTTCACGGGCGTGACACTCTTCCCAACCGTGAGCCAACTGGTGACTTTGGTCGTGAAGCTCTCTAGATGAAATTGCATGAAGCTTCACGGGGGTGACTTAAATGCTTACTTCACGGTTTGTTTTTCCTTCATGGCCGTGAACTTCAAATGTTGGTTATGGCAATGGTTAGCTTCCTTCATGGGAGTGACTCCTAGAGTCACGGCAGTGAACATGCTACTTGATTTTTGTTTCTCAAGGATTATTCTTCCAATTCTCCATTCTTGTTATTTTAATTCATGTCCTGTATAATACACTTAAAAACAAGTATGTTAAATATAATATTGCTATAATATTTGTTATCATCAAAATGATGGAAATACCCCTCAAGGTTTAACACATAAGAAAGAAAAAGATGTAGGGACACTCAAGCCCTATTTACCATAAAACAAAATAATTTCATGCATGCTCAATCACATTGGCCCTAAGTCCATAATCATTCATCATACCTTTTCATACACCCCTAACATGCATTCTCTAATACACAAAATAAAAATGACAATTTTGGCTTTCAATTTTGTAAATCGATTCAACACTTGAATCGAAATTGTATATATGCGTTCTTTCGGTTAATTTAATTTTGTATGTCATTTTAAAGTGGAATTTTAAATTTAATCAAATTAAATTAAATTTCATATTCCCAGAAATAATTCAAAATTAATTCTCCTTAAAATCAGAATATTATGATGTTAAAATTAAACAATTTAATTTTAATATACATACCAATTTCTAGTCATACTAGAATTACAATTGCACAACTTAAATTAATTCAAAATTAATTTCCAAAAATTCTACAAATTTCTAGAACATCAAATCACCATTCTAATTATCTTTAGGTCAGCTCAAGTTTATCAAAATATTTTTGGCACAAGCCAAAATTACTAAGACAAACGAACCAACACACTTAAATACTCAAAATGACTAATTCGATATCTAGAATTTTTTTAAAAATTTCAAATGCTTGCAAACGAATTTTGGCATGCATCTAACATCAAAATAATATATTTTTAATCACATAAAAATTATTTTAAGGTGCTAGAAATAAAATAAACACATACAAAAAAATTAAATAAAATAGCCACACCGGGTATGCTAAAGCAGTCTCATTTTTATATTTGTTTGAAAAATTAATTAAAATAATTTTTAATTAATTATTGGACACTTCAAGAGGTATAAACATATTCTCAATATGTCTAAATAATTTTTTTCATAATTAAATTACAAGAAAAATATAACCAACTCCATCAATTAAACCAAACAACAACACATGTTCATAAATAAGGCAATTTTAGGCATTTTTGAAATAAATCCGAAATTAATTATTTGAAGCACATTCAAATCATTTTTCAATCAAAATAATCATTCTTAATCATCCCATGATCAGATTAAAGAAAGAAAAATGTGTAAATTATATTTTACAAATTAATTTGAATTTTTCAAAACCTATTGATCCAAAATCATCAAAAACATGCAATCTCATTGCACTTTCAATTAAAATTAGTTTTAATGGATACAAGGAGGCTCTGATACAAATTTAGGATTTTTAAAAATGAATCATATTCATAAACACAACGAAAAATAAAATTTTTCAAAATCCAAAGCAAAATATCATACTTGTACCATTAAAACAATTTATATAAATGTAAATGTTAAAACTTATACCTTGTAATTTTTAATTGTTCTTGAAATTTTCACTTTGTTGGTTTGTAGCAAATCACAACAATCCACACTACGATGTCTTTAATAATAATCCACGCAAAAAATGAAGAAGAAATTATTAAGAGAAATGGTTTGAACAAATTCAAAGTGCTAGCATTGAAAGTGTTCTTGAAAGAATTTTTGTTGTGTCTTTAAAATATTTTTTTCACAAAAAAATATTTTCATGTCTATTTCTGCCATTTGATATCTTTTCTATTTGAATCAAATTCAAAAATAAGATGAAAATTCAAAAATGGAGAAAATGGAAACAAACGAATAGTAATTGGCCATAATTGGCCAAATTAAGGCCAAAAACTATCGTTGGCCAATGGATGGGAGGCAGTAGGGGCGCTGGGCCTGCTGTTGGGCAGCCCAGTTGGCCCGCTAGGCTGGCCAGTAGCCTGCCTAGCCCGTACGGGCCCGTGACCATTTTGGATCCTATCCAAGACCATTTTACTCAATCTCCTTATCTTCAATGCGTGTGACCCATTAGGTTTCCGGTTATGTTGGCCACTTAAATTAACAATTAATTTAAGCAGATCATGAACGGTATCTAGCAACACATCATGACCCCCAATTGACCGGAAAGTCAGTGTTTTGACTACGAACCTTTCCATAGACAATTTCTGTGCAATTATTCATTTCACCATTCTATACCCCACTTGGTTTAGAGTATGGATATGTGTCAACTGCCACTAGACTGACTACGTCACGTCTAGTCCAAGTAATGTTAGTTCTTGTCCTTGAGGCTCATTACTCTATTAGATATGTCATTGAAGACTATATTTATGACATTTCCACTCCGGCCAGAGATTCCTGATTAATGACCATGACAAGAGGCCATGGGTATACACTTCTTCTATCAAGAGTGGTGAATCCTTTGTTGTTACCCAATTAACTTCGAATACCTCAAGCTGTATCCAATCACCACCCTATGAGCTACCTCTCTGAGGCAACAAGGAATAGTATCAAAATACAGAATCAATATTCAAGATATCCTTGAGTACCTCAAGTCTAAGGATACTTGCACCATTGCTATGATGAGACTATCATTGACATTTGAATAGATTATCCATATGATTGTCTCATAGTTGGTCATCCAATGTACTTAGCTACACATAGCAAGCATCCACATGTTAACTCTAAACATCTCATATTTATAAATTATGAGATCTACTACTCGATCCAATCAAGGAGTGTAACATGTGCTAGTCTATCTGGATTAATAATGTCTCATCTCATTAATCATATGACTAGGGATAATTTTGATACTAACATAATTACACATGATAAGAATCTCAATATCATGATCTCATCATGATTTCCTTCATGATATGTTATGTATCAAGGACTTTATTAATTGATTTAAGATCACTTATCAATTCATATATCAAATGAACATCAAATTAATGAAAAAACTTTTTATTAATCAAATAAATTAGTACAATAAGTGCTAAAGGTGATTGCCTTTAGCGCACTCCTCTAACATATAAGGTATAAAGTGCAGATATTGGAGACTTGATTATTGAGGTTAAGTCTTGCGAGCAAACTCCTAGATTTGACTTTACCAAGTAATGTCAGCCAAACCATAAGTTCTACCATTGGTGGAGCAATGCATGGGATGGTAAGGTCCATATTATTTTATATACATCTGCTTCAAAAAGAATTTAACACTGTATTCACCCCTTAAGTTGTAGCTCCAGAGGAGTTTGTCTTCAACGTATGATTTTGGATATATATCCTCTAGTTCAAGCAAAAGCGGTATAAAAAGTTGGCTTTCCCAGCTGAAAAGATTTCTCTCCATGGCAAGTTCCACACCCAAATGCCTTCATTCCAAAAACCAGAATTACATACCAAAATATCTTGATCTCTGCATATGGAGAATAGCCCAGGATATCTATCAGCTAATGAATTGTTATCAAGCCATGGAAATTTCCAGAATTTAATAGTGTTGCCATTACCAAGCCAAAACTTGATCCCATTTTTTACCACTCCATGAGCAATTGAATTATTATAAATGGTAGAAGTAATACCTTTCCAAAGTGATGATCCATTGTTGTTATCTTGACATGTGCTAAAAGCATCAACACCCAATTTTCCTTTAATAATAGAGACCCAAAGGGCATTAGAGTTGTTTCAAAATTTATAAATCCACTTAAATAAAAAACCTCTGTTTTTGTTAAGAATAGAGTCAACTCTAAAAAATTTAAGGATTATAGCTTATGATCCTTAAATTTTTTATTTACTTCATATCTAAGTTCAATTAAAATGGAAAAAATAAAATATTAATATTTTTAATAAATATTGTTAAAAATAAAAATATTATATTTAAAAGATATTAACTTCAGCATTGTAAAGATTATCACTAATGGTATGATGAACATTATTTTATCTACAATTTTTCTAACCATTGTGTATCTGAGATTTGAAAAACACATTTTAATTCTTGTGATACAACTAATCCAATATCTTTCAATAGCACTCCACCAATAGAATCACTCTCATAGTCGGTAAGCATCCAACCAATCATTCTTTCTCATCTCACTTAAGTTCCACCGCCCATCCACCAGATACTAATGGGAGTTCAAGATATTTTATTTCAACCAGCCAAAAAAATGAGGCTTTTGGGATCTACAAGTTGTTGGGTATCACGTTTAGTGATAGATATAGATTAAGCAAATTAAACAATTCTTTAGTTTCAATCCAATGCTTAATGCACTAATAGAAACAAGGGGCTTTAGCAACTACAGAAAAATTCCATCTATATAAGTGGGTTAATAGCAACTAGATTTTTTCTAGTCATCAAATTACCAAAATACATGAGATTTTGCAATGGCATACAAAAATTGTCACAATATGTCTATCTCGATCATCGCTATTGTCCAAAAATTTCATCTATATAAGTGGGCTTTTAGAATTGTTATAAGTTCTACTTCATTAGAGTCTTTAACACCAGTTGAGCAAGAAAATATTGCTTGAAATGTGTTAACAAATGAATGGAGAACCCCACCAATAGTTGTTGGACCAGGTTTACCGATATATGAGGCATCCACATTCCATTTGAAAAAAATGAGAGAACTTGGCCTACTAACTTTTAGTTTTTCCCAAAATTTTAAGCAATTAGAAGACATAAGGACATGGTTAGGGGATTAGAAAAAAGAAGGATCGAAATCCATGAGTAACATGCACCAAAATGAGATATAAAAAAAAAAGAGAGATTGTGAAATATGGATATTATTGTAAATCTTCTTGTTACACTCAAGCCAAATAGACCAAATGGTGACAAAGAAAATTAATCTCCAAATTTTGCTTTGAAAGTATCCTTTACTTGAGAAAGAATCTCATTCTTCAAAGAGAGAGGCAACCGAATTTGGGATGCCCCATGAGACATTCCGCTAAATAAAAATCTTGCACCATATATTCCAAGTCCAAGGACAGAATAGAAAAAGATGATTGGTGTCTTTAGAAGATATATGGTATAAAGGGTAGATATTAGAGGCTTGATCAATAAGGTTAAGTCTTGCGAGGAAACTCCTAAATTGGACTTTACCAAATAATGCCAGCCAAACCATGAGTTATACCTTTGGTGGAGTAATGCATTTCCATAAATTTGGCCAATAGGGGATGGTAAGACACGTATTATTTTATATCCACCTCCTTATAAAAAAAGATTTAACTCTATTTTCGCCCCTTGAGTTGTAGATCCAGAGGAGTTTGTCTTCAACATATGATTTCGAATGTATATCCTCTAGTACAAGCAAAAGCAATGCAAAAAGTTGGCTTTCCTAGCTGAAAAGATTTTGTCTCCATGGCAAGTTCCACACCCAAGTGCCTTCATTCCAAAAACCAGAATTACGTGTCAAAATGTCTTGATCGCTACATATGGAGAATAGCCTAGGATATCTATTAGCTAATGAATTGTTACCAAGCCATGGAAAATTTCCAAAATTTAATAGTATTGTCATTACCAAGTCAAAATTTGATTCCCATTTTTTTACCACTCCATAAGCAACTAAATTATCATAAATGGTAGAAGTAATATCTTTCCAAAGTGATGAACCATTGTTGTTATCTTGACGAGTGCTAAAAGCATTAGCAACCAAATTTCCTTTAATAACAAAAATCCAAAGGGCATTAAAGTTGTTGCAAAATTTCCAAATCTACTTAAATAAAAGATTTATGTTCTTGTTAAGAATAGAGCCAACTCTAAAAAATTTAAGGATTATAACTTATGATCCTTAAATTTTTTATTTACTTTGTATCTAAGTTCAATTTAAATGGCAGAAATAAAATATTAATATTTATAATAAACATTGTTAAAAATAAAAATACTATATTCAAAAGATATTAAATCCAGCCTTGTAAAGATTATCACTAATGGTATTAGTGAGCATTATTTTATCTATAATTTTTCTGACCATTGTGTATTTGAGATTTGAAAAACACATTTTAATTCTTGTGATACAACTAATCCAATATCACTCAATAGCACTCTACCAATAGCATCGCTCTCATAGCTGGTGAGCATCCAATCAATCATTCTTTCTCATCTCGCTTTAAGTTCCACTGGCCATCCACAAGATACCAATGGAAGTTCAAGATATTCCACTTCAACTAGCCAAAAAAAAGGAGGCTTCTAGAATTTATAAGTTGTTGGGTATCATGTTTGGTGATAGATAGAAATTAAGCAAATTAAACAACTCTTTAGTTTCGATCCAATGCTTAATGCACTACTAGAAATAGGGGCTTTAGCGACTACAAAAAATTTCATCTATATAAGTGGGTTAATAGCGACTAGATTTTTTCTGGTCATCAAATTACCAAAATGCATGAGATTTTGCAATGACATAAAAAATATGTCTATCTCGGTCATCGCTATTGTCCAAAAACTGGCGGGGGCACTTTAGCGGGAATAAAAAAGAAAGAAAAAATGTAAAAAATAAAAAGAAGTGAGAAAACATTGGATGTCCACAAGAAAGAAAAACTCGCACAAAATTGAGACCTTTTTGACATTTGAAGCAAAACCCTAAAGCAATTGCAGCGCTTAAAGAAAATCTAATCAAAACCCCAAATTAGTTGCAGCGTATGTTTCTTCCTAATCGAGATATGGTACTTTCATTCTTTCTCTTTCTGCTCATTTTATGGTTGAGTTGTTCATTTCAATCTATGTTCACCGAGTCTCAGCTTATAACTAAAATTTTCTTCACCATCAGCTTGTTCTTTTTGTTCTTACCAGAAATTGGTCACATAATGAGATAAAAGCTTGCAAGCCTTGCTGATAGCTCAGAGTCTCCTTCGTACATCAAAATACAGCGGACTCAAGTACATAATTCTTTACATTGTCGTGTCTACTGGTCAGATCTAAGAGATATTAACATTTTTTTCACCTTTTTTTTAATGATTTGGTTGGTGGGTTCATGTAACCTTATTTTGCTGTTTCTGTCTTTATTTCGACTCTTCCCCTCTCCTTTTCATGTAAATTAAAAACATCAGATGCAGAGAAATCTTGATACTTTCGTGCAATAAGGATGAATTTTGTCTTTTCAATGGCTTTTTCTCAACTCACGAAAAAAAAGCTTAAAAGTAAACATTTCTTTTTCTCCCCATTTTTCCTCCCTCATTCGTAACCTTCAATTTTTTATGCATTTATCTGCTCATTGTTGAGTAATTTTGTGGTTGGTGATAACAGACAAGGATTAGTGAACAGAAAAATGGATCCGTAAAAGGATTTAGGATTTGTGCTATGAGTTGTTTGCTTGTGTGATTTGAAATTGGATTTGAAATGTTGAGGGTTGATTATGAGCCATTCAATTATTTTTTTTTTAGAAAAAGAAAGAAAGATGGATCTTAATCAAGCATAATCAGAAAACAAAAGGGAAATGTGAGTTTTTTCTTGCGTTTCCTTGAATCAATTTCAACTGGCTACCTAATTCTTTTTGAAGTTATGGTGGTTATTAAGGATAACAACTATGACATTATTCTGACTAGAGTGAGGGGAAATGAAAATGATGTTATAGTGTGATATGTATGTGTTAATTGCAGCTATGGAGGATCATTGTCATGAGTAGGCAGATATTGGAGGCTTGATCAATAAGGTTAAGTCTTGCGAGCAAACTCCTAGATTTGACTTTACCAAATAATGTCAGCCAAACCATGAGTTCTACCTTTGGTGGAGCAATGCATTTCCATAGATTTAGCCAATATGGGATGATAAGGCCCATATTATTTTATATCCATATGCTTACAAAAAAAAAAATTTAACACTATTTTTGCCCCTTGAGTTGTAGATCCAGAGGAGTTTGTCTTCAACATATGATTTTGGATGTATATCCTCTAGTTCAAGCAAAAGCGATGCAAAAAGTTGACTTTCCCAGCTAAAAAGATTTTGTCTCCATGGCAAGTTCCACACCCAAGTGCCTTCATTCCAAAAACCATAATTACATATCAAAATGTCTTGATTGCTGCATATGGAGAATAGCCTAGGATATCTATTAGCTAATGAATTGTTACCAAGCCATGGAAATTTCCAAAATTTAATAGTGTTGTCATTACCAAGTCAAAATTTGATTCCCATTTTTTACCACTCCATGAGCAACTGAATTATCATAAATGGCAGAAGTAATATCTTTCCAAAGTGATGAACCATTGTTGTTATCTTGACATGCGCTAAAAGCATTAGCATCCAATTTGCCTTTAATAACAGAGATCCAAAGGACATTAGAATTGTTGCAAAATTTTCAAATCTACTTAAATAAAAGACTTATGTTATTGTTAAGAATAGGGCCAACTCTAAAAAATTTAAGGATTATAGCTTATGATCCTTAAATTTTTTATTTACTTCGTATCTAAGTTCAATTAAAATGGCAGAAATAAAATATTAATATTTATAATAAACATTGTTAAAAATAAAAATATTATACTCAAAAGATATTAAATCCAGCCTTGTAAAGATTATCACTAATGGTATTAGTGAGCATTATTTTATCTACAATTTTTCTGACCATTGTGTATTTGAGATTTGAAAAACACATTTTAATTCTTGTGATAAAACTAATTCAATCTCTCTTAATAGCACTCTACCAATAGAATCGCTCTCACAGTCGGTGAGCATCCAATCAATCATTATTTTTCATCTCACTTAAGTTCCACCGTCCATCCATAAGATACCAATGGGAGTTCAAAATATTTCATTTCAACCGGCCAAAAAAAAGAGACTTTTAGGATTTACAAGTTATTGGATATTATGTTTAGTGATAGATAGAGATTAAACAAATTAAACAACTCTTCAATTTCAATCCAATGCTTAATGCACTACTAGAAACAGGGGCTTTAGCGGCTACAGAAAAACTTCATCTATATAAGTGGGTTAATAGTGACTAGATTTTTTCTGGTCATCAAATTACAAAAATACATGAGATTTTGCAATGACATACAAAAATTGTCGCAATATGTCTATCTCGGTCATCGCTATTGTCCAAAAACTGGCGGGGGCACTTTAGCGGGAATAAAAAAGAAAGAAAAAATGTAAAAAATAAAAAGAAGTGAAAAAACATTGAATGTCCACAAGAAAGAAAAACTCGCACAAAATCGAGACCTTTTTGACATTTGAAGCAAAACCCTAAAGCAATTGCGGCGCTTAAAGAAAATCTAATAAAAAACCCCAAATTAGTTGCAGCGTATGTTTCTTCCTAATCGAGATATGGTGCTTTCATTCTTTCTCTTTCTGCTCATTTTTATGGTTGAGTTGTTCATTTCAATCTATGTTCACCGAGTCTCAGCTTATAACTAAAATTTTCCTCACCATCAGCTTGTTCTTTTTGTTCTTACCAGAAATTGGTCACATAATGAGATAAAAGCTTGCAAGCCTTGCTGATAGCTCAGAGTCTCCTTCGTACATCAAAATACAGCGGACTCAAGTACATTATTCTTTACATTGTCGTGTCTACTGGTCAGATCTAAGAGATATTAACATTTTTTTTCACCTTTTTTTAATGATTTGGTTGGTGGGTTCATGTAACCTTATTTTGCTGTTTCTGTCTTTATTTCGACTCTTCCCCTCTCCTTTTCATGTAAATTAAAAACATTAGATGCAGAGAAATCTTGATACTTTCGTGCAATAAGGATGAATTTTGTCTTTTCAATGGCTTTTTCTCAACTCACGAAAAAAAAGCTTAAAAGTAAACATTTCTTTTTCTCCCCATTTTTCCTCCCGCATTCGTAACCTTCATTTTTTTATGCATTTATCTGCTCATTGTTGAGTAATTTTGTGGTTGGTGATAACAGACAAGGATTAGTGAACAGAAAAATGGATCCGTAAAAGGATTTAGGATTTGTGCTATGAGTTGTTTGCTTGTGTGATTTGAAATTGGATTTGAAATGTTGAGGGTTGATTATGAGCCATTCAATTATTTTTTTTTAGAAAAAGAAAGAAAGATGGATCTTAATCAAGCATAATCAGAAAACAAAAGGGAAATGTGAGTTTTTTCTTGCGTTTCCTTGAATCAATTTCAACTGGCTACCTAATTCTTTTTGAAGTTATGGTGGTTATTAAGGATAACAACTATGACATTATTCTGACTAGAGTGAGGGGCAATGAAAATGATGTTATAGTGTGATATGTATGTGTTAATTGCAGCTATGGAGGATCATTGTCATGAGTAGGCAGAGATTAGGAACATAATGCATGAATCAAGTGTGCTTAATTTAGAGATTATTTGGTAGTTCTTTTGTACCAAAAAATTATACAAACTTATTTCGTATAACTCAAGAATAAGTTGATGATAGCTAACTCTAGTTACTTTTCCAAATGTTGTTGACTTTTGTATAAAAATGAATTATGTAGGTGCATGCATCTGTTCAAGTTTATTGGGTTGAAAAACTGGTGACTACTATATTTCTATGTATGATATACTTATAACTGGTTGTCCTTCATTGCTTCTACATATTGGCTTATTTTCTATGACACTATTGGTTTGATCATGCCACTCTTATTCTGATGTTCAATGGGTTTTTAATTTTCAATGTCGGAGATTATATTTCTTACTATACTAGATGCTTGTTGAAATGTGAGCATAGCAATAAAACTTTTGAATATCAATTTTTCTATGTGGTAATCAATATGATTTTAATTTGTCTTGTTCCTTCTTGGATACTTGTGAATTAGTATAATCAGGCTAGAATCTCTTAAATATGTTGTTATTACTTGTTTGATTAGTTATAATTGTATAATTGTTGAAAGAGCATGATTTGCTTATATTTATAGTAAAAATTATATGCATGTCTTATTTTTAAATGTTGTTACGTAATAGTTTTAGAAAAAAAAATAAATTTGAGTAAGAAATAGTATAATTTAAAAAATAAATGACTTTTTGGAGTGTTATAAATTCAGAATTGCAATTTTAAAAATAAATTAGAGAGAAAATTGACGAATGAATGAAAATGATTGGCATGAAAATGAAAGGAAATTTTTTTTTTTATATGATTGAAATGCAGAAGAATAAGCTTTAAGATGAGAAAGGAGTGATGCTGGTGTTATCCACATGAGTAGCATTAGTACAGCTAAGCTAACATTCTCATTTTCAATAATAAAAAACATATGTTAATTTGGGTAGACTGCATGCTGGTGTTATAAAGTGACAACTATATAATGAAAGAGAGTAGAAGTAGACAACTTGACAACTTGACAACTTTAACTCCATTATTATTGACTCTATTATATTTTATTGAATCTTTAAATATTAATCTTAATTTATATCGAATTAAAAATTGTATCAATCCCATAAAAGAAATTGTATTCAATAGAAAAAAATAATAATTTAAAATTTTAATGCGTTACAAAATATTATTATTATTATTAAGTTTAAATTTATAGCTGATGTATGATAAATAATTGTTTGGGGACACATAAAACACTGTAGAAAGTCAAAAGACTTGCTCTCATTGTCACGTGGGCCTACCCAATATGTGAAATGTTTTAAAGGGTATATTTGCAATGGTTATAGGTTTCATATAGAAGATCATGGAAAGAGTTTGAGGGCACAAAATAGTAGAGTGGTTGTAGTTGGTGACAATGGATTAGGGGATGGTAATATTGATTACTATGGAGTCTTAATTGAAATTCTTGAATTACAATATCTCATAGGAAGACGAGTGATATTGTTTCGTTGCAATTGGTGGGATGTATATGATAGGGACAGAGGAGTTAAAGTATTTGAATATGGGATAGTTAGTGTTAATAGCCAATGTGAATTGAAAAAAAATGAGCCTTTTGTATTAGCTAGTCAAGCATCACAAGTTTTTTTTTATGCTAATGACAATAAAAAAATAAAGGTTGGTATGTTGTGCGAAAGACAACCACGTGACTTATATAAGATCCCAACACAATTTGAGAATGATCTTCATGATTCAGATCATGCAAATGATGCATACCAATATCATGAATCATTTAATCCAAGGTTTGTCCCTTCCACCTCACTTGATGGAGATGGTGAATCTTATTGGAGTAGAATGGAGATAGAGCCAACAATTGTTGATGCACCATCTTCACATCGAAAAAGGAAAGGAAAAAGAAAAAGAAATCAGTAAAGGTGCAATTGATTAGACATATTATGACTGTTTATTTTTATTATATACCTTTATTTCAATCTTAAATGTTTCAGTACTTTTTGTTATTTAATTTGTAAATATAATGACTTTTGTTGATGTAAATTTATAGACTGGGTTGTCCATGCACAATATGAGCTGCATGAAGAAATGCTTCTTATTTTGCGAAGTATGGATCAAGGGCAAGAGACTCATAATGAGGTAATCTCTATATTGAAATAGTTAACTTTAGAAACTTAATTGGGAACCTGTATTACTTAGCTTTCCTGATATTTTTTTTCTTTTATGAATTCCCCTTGTTGCTTAAGGAGTCAGCTTTAATTGTGGTTTTCTGTTGTGCTAATGGGATCATATAGTAAGATAGCTTCCCTATAGCAATTTGATTGGTCTCCCTTTTCCTTTTACTTGGATTCTTGGATATCTCATTTGATTTGTTTCTTTTTGATCTTTTGAATATGGATTGCATAACATGGAGCTCATTTCATCAATTCGTATAGTCTTGAAGAAGGAATTAATGATGGCATCTGTAGAATGAGTGACTGCAAATTTATGAATCTGTACAGGCTTTTTGTACAGGCTCTTCTTTTCATAATTATCTTGCACAAAGCTTGACACTTTGACCCTTAAATGAAAAATAAGAATTTATCAATAAAAACAAGTTATTTAGCTTACCAATAAGCTTGTTTAATCTCTCCTTTCACAATTATAAAACAGAGTATTACTATATCTCACTTAGCAATTTATATTATGCTGAATTTAGGAATTTAGCCAATGCCTTCACGTGACCAGAAGCATTCTTCGTTTTCTTCTCATCTATTTCATGTATTTATACCTTTATTTTAATTGGGACTCATTCATTTTTCTTAATAACATGTTATCATTCTGTTCTTTTTCTTTTGAAATGTTGTTTGCCTTCTCAAATCTATTGAAAGCAATTCATAGTTCTTATTGTTGTATGATTAGTGCATTTTGAGTAAATGTGTACTTTCTTAGTGCAGTTTATGCTTGAGCATATTTTGGAACACGTATTTGTTTCAGTTACTTTTATTGAGCCTTTTTTTATGTAATAATGATTGTTGTGATGGGAGTGGTGAATTTGATGGTAAAGTGGAATGTCAGAATACACGCTGGGAGGCTGGCAAGGTGGCCAGGGAAAAATTACAGAGAAAGATTGGCATTTACGAAGATGGTGTCACCTTGCGAAAATTGGGAATTGAAAAAGGAAATGAAACAATGGCCAAAGATAAAGAGGAATTATTGAAGCTGAAGAATGAGGAGAAAATCCTTAAAGGACTTGTTAAATAGGTCAAGGGTAATGCTCTATCATCCTAGTTCTTTTCATAATTAAAGGTTGAATTCTCTTGGATGAGAGCAAATCTTTTATTATTGTTGTGGCGATCACACTAGTAGTGCCCTAAGAAATACCATCAAGATGAGCAAGAACGTAGGCTGAAGTCAATTGAGCTAGAAGTTAATATGAACTTGAGTGAAGTTAATTGGAAATTGAACAGATAATTATTTAGTTCATTTGTTTTTTTCTTTTTTCGGCTTTTGTTGAAGGTGGCTAATTGTTGGAAATTATTAATTATGTAAAGGTGACTCCTTGTATTTTAGAATCTGATGCAATTAATAGTTAGTTTGATCTTGTAGGAGCACTTGACTTCTCAGTGTCTCACTTCTATTGTTTGTGTGGAATTCATAGTAGTTTCTTTCCCAAGGAGCCAGAATTTGAATATGTTCAGTTTCTTTCCATTGGAGCCAGAATCTGAATATGTTCAGCCAATGGTTAAATATTGCATGATATAAATATGCACTTGTTGACTGTTTTTAATCTTTTGTAGTTAATGCTCATTTATAAATGCAAGTTTAAGAAATGTTATTTTAATTTGGTTTCTATTTTATGTTATTTTGCAGCCTCTTTTACCAAATTGTATATATGGACTACGAGTGCTATGCATTGACACTCCCAAGGTAAGTGTTTTTCTTGAACTAAATTGAAATCACAAGTCAACTTATTCTTTATATGCTTTTATGTTGTGGCTAAGATTTAATTTGGAAATTTACATGATGTATGCTCTTTACAGGTGGAAAAAAAAATTACAAGTGATGTTCATAAAAAATCAACACATGTTTTGGGATAGTTATATATTCTTCATTTAGTTCATTTTGTTGTTTTAGTTGGGATTTTTCTTTTTTTGGGGGGATATTTTTGTATCTATGCTTAGAACAATTTACATTGACTTATTGAACAATGTAATTTTTATATAGATGAAAATAATCAGAATTTTATTTATGCATTTAATTTTATAATATATGTAAAAGCAAAATAACAAGAATATTGATAAATAATTAATAAAATAATAGCATTAGTGACCTCATTCCAACACCTCAATAGCGACCAAAAAACTTCTTCGCAAAACTGAGAAGTCTCACTTACGACCAAATAATCCGTTTTGCAAAAAGTCAACTACGACTACAAATTTTCGTTGCGATTAATTATTCATCAGATTTTCTAAACGACAATAACGCCGCTATTGTCATCGCCATTAACAATAAAAGCGCCGCTGTTATATATTCTTTGCGACCACAATATATGCTTTCAAGATAAATCATTTTCAACCACATGCTTTTTTCTGGTCACAAATACTTTTAACAGCAAATCGTTTGGCGACGAAAATATTTGGTCGCTAAAAACTTTTAGAGACCAATTTTTAACTTTTAAGGACGACTTTTCTAGTTGTTATAGAGCTTTTTTCTAGTAGTAATTATTTCGACAAGATTTAAGCAGGACATCCTGTTTGATAATGGATAAGCATTGATGTTAAAATGATTTTATATTTTTTTACTTTTTGTTTTTATTTTAATAAATAAAATAATTTATATATTAAAAAATATAAAATGAACGCATAGATTGACAATACATGCGCGTCACTACCGTCTGTCCCGTTATAATTTGACTTAGAGATAGTGTAAATAAAGGTATAAAATTATATTTAAATAAAAATAATAGTTTAGAGATTTATTTAAACACAATAAAAAGTTAGATACCGAATTAAATAATTAACTAATTATAATTTGCAGATTTAAAAATGAGTTTTGCCATATTTTTAGCTAAGCAAGAAAAGATATTTTCCATAATGTCGTTCCATGTATGCGCTACATACTTTTATATTATATTGAAATCGAATGATTGAGAAATTCATTTTTGTTTTAAATATTGTATTTGACATTTTGTGAATAATGAATGAATTATATCTGTCTTGAATGAATTGAAATCATTTTTTTGAGATTCTAAGTATATTGATTTTGGATTTGCAAATTTTAGTAGGCAGGACAGGAAACTTTCTTGAGCTCTTTCATTTTTTTTCTTAAACCTCTATAATTTTATTGTATTGCATTTAACCCCTAAACTCTTATAAAAATATCCATTAATACCCTAAACTTACACATTAAGTCCATATAGATTTTTAGAGATTTACACTTGAATCTTTTTTATTGTGAATTTAAAATTTAGTGTATAGATTTATGAACATTCGGAGGCTCAATAATAAAATATAATTATAAGAGTTTAATAGATAAACAAATGAATAAATATTTAAGTAACACTATATTACCCTTAAATTTCTACCAATTATTATTATTGTACATTTCTAAAAAGAAATAAAATTATCTTTTTCCAATTATTAAATAACGGTAGAATAGAAAAAAAAAACAATTAATATTTATTGATAACTTTTAAAACGTCAACCATTTTGGAAAAAAATAAAATCTTTAAACAATATATATTTAGGAATAATTTGAATGCTTAGCATATTAATTAGGGAAAGAGGTGGCCGAAAAGAGCACTAATTAATTGCTTCAACCACTTAACATAATTTCCCAAAAATCTATTAAAATTTTGGTGCATAAGACTATGCAACTATATACATCCTAGCTAGGAAAGCAATAGGTTAGGTTGGACCCATTGTTAAAACCACTGAAGGGAGATGGGTGGTGAAGTTGTTTTCAAGTATTAAATGATTAATGAGATATGATTATGACTATATAGCTTTTTTTTTTTTTTTGTAAAAAAAGAAATGTAATGACTAGTCAAATTATCAAATCGGTGGAACCAAAGGAGGGACCATTCTGTTTGCTGAAGTTGAAACCGCAACGAACTGACTTCACCTTATTCAATTTTTCTTTTTCTTTTTTATTATGTTATCTTAATTTTAGCCTGCTTTTTATCGATTAATTGGGTCTATCATCCAATTTATTCATCAAACACGGTTTCCTTTTTATTTTAAAAGTGGCTTCTCAATTTTTGGAGTTTGGATAAATAAAAATTTAGAATTCATAAAGTTATTAAAAGTGTTATTTGGTTGCTACCTCCCTACCTTACTTATAATGCATAAAAAAATTCTGATCATCCATTAAAAAAACTTGTATTTAAAAAAAAAATTACACTACTATAAAAATAATATAGGAAAATAACATAAAATTACTAAAATATATATTTAAAATTATCATTAATAATTTATGATAACAAATTGATTACTTTTTTTACTATTTGCTTTCACTGATCTAAATAACAAAAATTCATATAAATATAAATATTTACACTGATTTAACCCTAAACTAATAATATTCGGATCAAAATAATATTTTTTTTACCAGCCCAGGGTAATCAGAAAACATGTGTATGTCTAATGTGAATCAAAGAAAAGCAAAAGATGAAAAATGGGTAATGCTTATAATTATTACAAATCTAATTATCTATGTATCTTTCACTTGGACAAGATGTATGTGTATGGGTTGTAATTTTGCTTCTCTCCTATAATCCAAGAATGGTCCAGTGTCACATAGCTCAAATCATTTCCCCATATATTTATAATCCGATTGAGATTCAATTCAAAATATTATAATTTTAATCATAAAATCAGTAAAAATAAGAGCATGATAATTATAAGAAACTAAAATTAGTTAAAAAATAACTTAAGTATGGAGGAAATGATTGAAGTCATGAACTATTCTTAAATAGTCTTATTTTAGAATCTCCAATGAAGGGTTCTTTTGAATATATATTCAAATTCAAGAACCCTTCAATGGAGAATCTATATAGAGTTTTTTTTTAATATTAATTTGAATTTGAAATGTTACCGTTTTGGTTAAAGAATCGGTAGAAATGATAGTATATACTTCCTTAGTCTTGAAATGCATGTTTCTTTTTGAATTTGTCTCAAAATAATTGCTCGTTTTGTAAAAATAATATAATTTTTCAATATTTTTTCTATTTAAACTCTTGTTTTAATAAAATCTGAGATTTTATGTTGTGTGAAAATTTATATAATAAAAAGTATTGTAGCCGATAACTTAGTATTATTAATTTTATTAATTCTAATACCATATCCAAAAGGGGTACCTAACTTTTTTGAGACAAAGTAATTATAAGAGGCTAAGGTCCTTTTTAAAGTAGAAATTATACAAAAAAAAAAAATCCTAAAATATAGGGTTACTTTCCAATATCTCTCTATCTCATGGAAACCAACTTAACACTTTTATCATCCGTTACTACTCATATTATTCTTTTTTATTCTCTTTTCTCCTCTTCTTTTTGAACATCTACCAGTAGTCGTTTAGATTTTCCTTGTGAATTACAATATATTCAAGATAAACAAAAAACTCCAATTATTGAAATTCTCTATCTTAGTGCTTATGATGCTTATAACTAGTCTAAATCTTCTTAAAAAAATTAACATAAAATTACTGGTAAAAAAAAAATCTCTAAATCTATGAAAGAGTATGTTCAATCTTGATATTTTGATCATTACATCATTAAAGCTACAGGAAAAGAACAATTTGTCTCCTTGAAAATTTCACCATAATTTCTAACAATCTGGAAACATGATAGTTATTCTTATATCCATTTTGGAGTCATTAGGCTAACACTTTCTTATCATGGGAAAAAAGGTATTTCTGTTTTTGCTAGAATAGCTTTGTTGGATACCAGGTATTTACAGTATCAATATGTTGTTATTAGTATTGTAGAAATGACACTCAATGCTGTTACGGTGATTTTCACTTTTTTCCCAAATTTCAACCTTTCCTTAGATGATCCACATGTGCTTTCAACCTTAAAAGTACAAGTTTAAATCACTGGTGCTTCTCAAGTTATGACAACCACTACTGCAATATTTCATTATCAGCTAATATATAGGATTCAAAATCATATCATAGATTTAGTTGTGCTGGTGTCAAATGATGCATTGCTAATAGTTGCAAATGAACATAAAGTTCCCGCATGTATGTATGTACCCAAACAAATATCCCGAGCTAAACTTTTGAAGTTGCTACTAGAGACATGTGTAACAAACTCTGAAAAAATTCAAAGTAATGCTCAGTCGGTTCAATATCAGGAATCACAGTTCCTGAAAAAACCAGATGGTACTATTGAGACTAAATTTGTCTGATATGTGGAACCAAGCTCTAGTACTCCAATATTTATAACTCAATTTATGATTGAGCTACATGAAGTTGAAGAAACTCTTCCAATCACTGGCTTTGATTCAACCAAAAGGCTAATATATGCTATGTATCAAGGAAACCACAAAGTACTTGATATCGATTGTGATTGTCAATATTGCATAACATGTGCTTATTATGACTTCTATGAAGATGAATCTCATATCAGAAGAAGACATAAAAAGAAAAATCCTTCTGAAAAGAATATGAGACATCAATTTGATGATAATGATATTTCAGTTGGATTACTTGGTTAGCCATCAAGAAAGTATGATTGCGTAGTCAACTTTTTTGAAGTATAATCATTTAGATCAAAGATACGTATTCCATCTTCACCACAGTGGGATGAACCAAATATAAAACCACCAAAGTTCAATCCTTCTTGATTGCCACCCTTTCTGATTTATAAAAAAAGATTGGAATGGATAAAAAAACATGAGCCACAACAATTTTGGTTCCAAAACCTAGCACCTCCCAAGCTATTAGTTAGATATGATCAGTAAATCTTGATCCAACTCCTATTTTAGTAATATGCATGTTCCAACCTTAGGAACACAACTTTCTTTCTCTACACAAAACCATGGATCCAAATCTACAGGTTAAAAAAATCTCATGGGTCAAATCATCTGGTCCTGATGCTTATGGCATGCCACGAGAAATTACAGTTGAAGAGTCTATCCTTAACTGGTAGACAAATAATGTTTTAGCACAAAACACAATTCTTGAGAAAATTGATAAAAAGGTGGATCAAGTTACATAACAGATTAATCAACTGGGAACTAATGTCAATAGGCAATTTAATTGGTAGCAAGAGTTTATACTTTCAAAAGCAAATCATGTCTCTTCATCAAGAAATATTGCAAATGATTCAGAACCAGATTTCTAGACCACTTTTCTAAAAAAGCAAGTGGAGATATCTCATCTAAAGAATCAACTCTATTAGATTGAAAAATATTTGCATGTTAAAACACCATTTAACCTTTTTTGCTTTCACTAGTACACAATTTTTGCCAGAACCTATTGTTTCAAACATTCTCACCCAACCTAATTAGATCCAATTTTGCTTCAATATGAAAATTTTCAAAAAATGTTGAGAGAAAACCCATTTTCTCCAAACCATCTAAGAAAAAACCTATTATTCCTATCATAACAATTTCTACCACTTCTACCTCAATAATCCCATCCAAAGAAACACCCCCTATAACTAGAGAACCTGATAAACAACCAGTTTTAGATCATTTTCAGGACTCACAAGATCCTTATCAGTACATGGCTTAAACGACAACATCTACAAACCTAATAACTTCTTTTTTGCAATCTTATACAGACCGTTCACCCCAAATTCATCAATTTGACATGAAAAATGATTCATCAAAATCTAGTTCTATTTGTTCTGTTAAATATGAAATTTTTGAATCTGATTCATCAATTCCATCTATACAGATGGTGAGTCCTTATGCTTATCCTACTACACAATCTGGTCAAACTGGATCTTTTAATTCAACACCAATTATTTAGGAACCAACTAATGAAGAAATGAGTGATACTTCTTATATTCCAAAAGTATAAAATGGTCATTGGTTCACATTTGATGATATTCTACCAAGTCAAAGAAGAACACGACTTTTGGATATGTATGAATGGATGGAAATAAAAGTCCAATCATGAATTCCAGTTCCAGAAGTTTTGCAGGAGTTTACCATGAGATTTGTTGACAGTCTATGAGAATGGTAGATGAGAATCTCAAAATCTAAAAAATTACAATTATGCCAGCTCACAACATTATTGTTGCAATGTCTTACATTGAAGTTGAGTTTATTGGAACTTCTGAAAATTCACTGGAAATAGCTAGAAGTGAATTCTTCTAATTAAAATGTTGTTCATTCAAAAGAAAGGATTTAGACAAGCATTCATGCGAGCTTCAAGTTGATATTATCAAATTGGCTTTAATGATATCAATCTAAAGTAACAATTTGCAATTCAGTCCTAAAGGAACTTATGAATGCAACTTTGTGCTATTTTAGAAAACAAGAAAATCTCTGAAAGGCTTCTCTTTGGCACAAATTTATCAGAAAATGCTTATGGTTCTTGAAGACCTTTGTGCATCTAGAAAAACAAGTTAAACAAGCTTTAAACTGGACAAACAACAGAAGTCTTGAGCCTATTTGTAACAAACCCGATCTCACTATCAAATGTTCAGATAAAAAGAATTGTGATTGCAAACAATGCAAAAAGTGTAAGCATTACAAGAAATACAAATTCAAAAGCAGTTCTTTATACAAAGATCACAAAACAAAAAAGTTTAAATACTTCAGAAAGAAACATCAAATGTTAAAAAAAATTGATTGATGTTATCTCTGTGGGAAAAATGGTCATTTTGTGAAAAATATCCAAATAGGCCTAAGCAGCCAATCAAGCTAGTTTAGTAGCTAGAACATCAATATAATTTGGATCTTGAAGATGTTGATATAGAATCATTGGTCCACATTGATAATGAATTCACTGTAGATTCTCTCATGGGAATAGAAGTTATATCTTTCTCCTTAGACTTTGAGGAATAATGTTTCTCTATTGTAAAAATAATATCAAATCTAGCCCAACAAGTTGCAACAACTCAAATATTCAAAAAATAAACAGTTCCTTATTGCCCTATACAACTGTTCACAGAAAAATATAACAAGCCTATTAAAGTCATAACTATTATTGATACTGGCGTTCATAAAATTATTACAAACCCAAATCTCTTTCTAGACCATTTTTGGAAAGCCTATAAAGAATTTTTTAAAGCAGTAAATAGTGAATTATTCTCAATAGATTGAATTACAAAAAAAACCCATCAAAATCCAATTTCCAAATTGTTCTGTATGGACAAAAGTTCTCGATTCATATCTCTCCAAGAAGATATTTTCATTGGTTTTGATATCCTTAGTCAATTTCCCCACTTATTCATCACTATTCAGGGTCTAAAATCTAAAAAATAGTTATTGTCATATACATTTACTCTAAACCTATTTATAACATCTATATCTAACCCATTCTATGACATCTGCTAGAGTTTTGTATTTCATTGCCAATTTAAGGAGAATAAAGATATAAATTCTACAAATGCAATTCGTCTAGAAATGAATCCAGATGATTTATATTATATCAGTGTTTGATTGAGACGATAAAATCAAATTGGGCTTTGTCAAACATTCTATGTGAACAAATATTTTGAACAAGTGAGAGGAAAAAAAAAGACTTATCATTGATTTTAAGCCTCTTAATCATTTCTTGAAAGATAATAAATTTTCTCTACCAAAAATTTCATCATTATATACATTTCTCAAAGAGCACGAAGATCTTTTCAAAGTTTGATCTCAAATCATGATTTTGACAATTAGAAATACATTCTCATAATTATTATAAAACAATATTCTGCATTCTAAATCATTATTACTAGTGGACGGTAATGTCATTTAGCTTGAAAGTAGCCCCATTACTTTTTTCAAAAATATACGATTCAGATTTACAGACCAATCTTGTCTTCAACATTGATCTACATATATGATATTTTACTTTTTTTCAAAAGATGCTGATAGTCATAAGCACTTATTAAAGTAATTTGTTGACTTGACAGTTCAATATGAAGTCATATTTTCTAAAAAGAAAATGCACATGGCAAAATAAAAGTTATAATTTTTAGGGATGAAATTTAAAGATGGTGTATACCAATCATGTCCACACATTAGGCTTGAATTATTAAAGTTTTTTGATAAGAAATTGACAGTTAAACAAATTCAATATTTTATTAGACTTGTAAACTTTGTCAGAAACTTTATTTCTCAATTTTTTAAAATAGCCCAGTCATTATGGTAATTATTAAAAAAAATGCTCCACCATGGTTACAAAAGAATAGACAACAAGTGTAAAGAAGATAAAGGAAATTTGCAGAGATTTTCCCCCTTTGCACATACCAACCTAAGGAAAAAGAATCATTCAAACAAATGCTAATGATGAATACTGAGAAACAATTCTTTTAGAAGAAAAAGATGGAAAGAGACAAGTATGTGCCTATGCGAGTGGTCACTTTAAAGACTCAAAATGTCATTATCATTTAACTTTTAAAAAAATATTGGTGGTAAAGTATGACATCAAAAAATTTGAATTTCATTTGATTGACCATTACTTTATAGTTTTAATGGATTATTCATTATTCTCAAAGATTTTAAACCTCAAGTAGAAATAAGTGCCACATGCTCAATTATTGAGATGAAATGATTAATTTTTAAAATACAGTTTTACAATTGAGCATATAAAAGAAGATAATAACTTGATCCTAAATTTCTTATCCAGACCACCATTAAAGCAATTAGGCTTCATCACTTCAACTTAGACAATTCTTCTAATTTTAATGGTTAGTTATAACTTCTCTCCACACCCTCCAGCTGCAATAAGAATAATGAATAAGAAATAACGAAAAGTTTAATTGTGGATTGCCAGTTGAATGCAATATGAAGGTATGATACTACTTTTGTCAAACCAGAAGCTTTCCATCCACATTATCCTTTTATGGATATTTTCAAAATTTATTGAATATGTTGTGGTATATATGTGTCATGTATTACATGACCTTTGAATTATGTTTAGTACGATGATATAATTCTATTGCAGCCAAAACATTGCTAGAGAATACAAAAAAATAATTCTAGAATGGTTCAAACTGTTAGATGAGTGCTCTAAAGGCAATCACCTTTAGCACTTATTGTACAAATTTATTTGATTAATATAATATTTTTTTCATTAATTTGATATTCATTTAATATATGAATTGATAAGTGATCTTAAATCAATTAATGAAGTCATTGATACATAACATAACATGAAGGAAATTATGATGAGATCATGATATTGAGATTCTTATCATGTGTAATTATGTTAGTATCAAAATTATCCCTAGTCATAGGATTAATGAGACAGGACATTATTAATCCCGACAGACTAGCACATGTTACACTCCTTGATTGGATCGAGTAATAGATCTCATAATCTATAAACATGAGATGTTTAAAGTTAACATGTGGATGCTTACTAAGTGTAGCTAAGTACATTAGATGACCAACTATGAGACAATCATATGGATAATCTATTCAAATGTCAATGATAGTCTCATCATAGCAATGGTGCAAATATCCTTAGACTTGAGGTACTCAAGGATATCTTGAATATTGATTATGTATTTTGACACTATTCTTTGTTGCCTCGGAGAGGTAGCTCATAGGGTGGTGATTGGATATAGCTTGAGGTATTCGAAGGTAATTGGATAACCAACAAAGGATTCATCATTCTTGATAGAAGGAGTGTATACCCATGACCTTTTGTCATGGTCATTACTTAGGAATCTCTGGCTGGAGTGGAAATGTCATAAAGATAGTCTTCAATGACATATCCAATAGAGTAATGAGCCTCAAGGACAATAATTAACATTACTTGGACTAGACGTGACGTAGTTAGTCTAGTGGGAGTTGACACATATCCATACTCTGAACCAAGTGGGGTATAGAATGGTGAAAAGAATAATTGCATATAAATTGTCTATGGAAAGGTTCGTATTCAAACCACTGACTTTCCGGTCAATTGAGGGTCATGATGTGTTGCTAGATACCGCTCATGACCTGCTTAAATTAATTGTTAATTTAAGTAGCCAACATAACCGGGAACCTAATGGGTCACACGCATTGAAGATATGAAGAATGAGTAAAATGGTCTTGGATAGGATCCAAAATATGAGAGAATTATTTTAGGATGGATCGCGATGATATCACACAAAAAAATCGTTTCGGAGTATCACGGGCCCACACGGGCTAGGCAGGCTGCTGGCCTACCTAGTCGGCTAGCTGGACTGCCCAGCAGCAGGCCCAGCGCACTTGCTGCCTCCCATCCGTTGGCCAACAACATTTTTTGGCCTTAGTTAGGCTAATTATGGCCAATTACTATTCATTTGTTTCCATTTTCTCCATTTTTAACTTTTCATCTTATTTTTGAATTTGATTCAATAGAAAAGATATCAAATGACAGAAAATAGATATGAAAATATTTTTTTGTGAAAAAATATTTTTAAGACACAACAAAAATTCTCTCAATAACACTTTCAAAGCTAGCACTTTGAATTTGTGCAAACCATTTCTCTTGATAGTTTCTTCTTCATTTTTCGTGTGGATTATCATTAGAGACATCCTAGTGTAGATTGTTGTGGTTTGCTACAACCCAACAAAGTGAAGATTTGAAGAACAAATAAAAATTACAAGGTATAATTTTTAACATTTACATTTATATAAATTAGTTTTAATGGTACAAGTATGATCTTTTGTTTTGGATTTTGAAAAATTTTATTTTTTGCTGCGTTTATGAATATGATTCATTCTTCAAAATCCTACACAAACCCCTTAGCTATTTGGCAACAATCTCTTCTAGCTTCTCCAAAAAAATTGGAACGTTGGAGTCCAGACAAACAAGATCCACTCAATTATTATTTTACACTATGATGAATATTATTCAGCTTTTGAAGTCTATCCTGCTTTTGAACATTATTCAAATTTTGAAGTCTGAGAAAATTATGACTCACATCCTTTGGAAGTCAAAAAATTATAAAGATTCATAGCATCAAGAACTCAATACATTCCTCAAAAAATATGGCCCAAATATGAAGAAAATTCTTACTGGGAAGCCATTTCATCCAATTACATAGACAGTCTAAGAAGAGAAAAAGAAATACATGAAGGGATTGTCTTTGGAGAATAAATGTCACTGTCTTATGATTACAATGCAAGACCCTCCACATCACTCAATTATGAACATCTCTCCTAGTCATGAATCAAGATTTAATAAAGATTAAAGTAATATCTTTGTACTATTTACTTTTTAATTGTTGGTGTGTACTTTTGTAATAATTAAATTTTTCTTTGTAAAAGTAAAGATCTTTAGCATTTTTATTTTAATAATTTTAGTTTGTTTTTTTCTTAAGAGCATTCAATATAAAGAGACTATTTATTTGTAAAAATGCAGAATGTTTTAGGAAAAATAAAAATTTTAGTGTGTTTTTACTTATATAACTTTCTAAAACTTATTTCTTCCTTAATCCTAAGTTAGTTAAATACACACATATTATGGTTTTTTTTTCTTAAATAACCATCGCTCGATCGATAAGTCTTTCGGATGGTGCTATTGTTGCACCAAAATAGATAGCTAAAAGGCAAGCCCTTTGAGTGGCCATGTATTAGCTAGCATACCTGCTATCTATATTAATACCTCAATAGTAATCATCAGGGGTTGTTGTGGTATCAAAGCAAGGATTATTTTTTTAAGAGAAGATATATTAGGTATGTATCTAAACTAATGAAGGATTAAGGGTTTCTCTAACATTTTTACTATCAATTAGAATCCTAACATTTATTTTACTTTCAATTTGAACCATTTTCATCAATCTACCATCTAATTGAATGATATAATGTTAAGTCGACATGTTGATTATTATTAAAATGCCATGTTGGGCCACTGATTGTGTGAAAGTGAGTTTTTTCTTTTAAAAAGCTAAGCAGGTATATCATAAAATTAACTATATTTTTATCTCAAATTACCATATATTATAGTAGTAAGCAATATTTATTTATGAATTTTAATGAAGAAAGAGTCAGTTTGTGTCATCATCAATTAATCAACATGACATTTCAATCCTATTTAGCTCGATAGTTCAACATTATCTTTTAATTGGACCACACAAATGGATAGAGAGTGTGAAAATTAAAAGTAAAACAAAACATTAGGATTCAATGATAGTAAAAAACATGTTAAGGTTTAAATTGAAAGTAGTCTTATACATTATATTCTTATTTTTAATATCTCCTCTTTGGATAGTTACAAAATAATTCAAATATGGAGGAAATAATTAGTTGAGCTAAATGGCTAAGTCTCTATTTTGATATTGACAATCAAATTGAATGTTACTAATGTATTTGTTAAGTGTTTATTTTATAGGATACAAAATTTCATTGAATATTGAAGTTAAACACTTAGTAAAACTTAAAGTGCTTTGAAGGTCTTCAAAATTGCGACCAAAATGGACATGTTTGCTCGTGAAGAGAATTTTTCAACCACACTCAGTACATAGCGATCACAAATTCAATGAAGCCAAAAGAGCTGAAGAAACAATAGAGTTCATGACCAAAAGAGGGAACCACGAAGTTCATGGTAAAAGGTTGTTCGGGACATCGAAAAAGGTAATAGCAACCATGATTTTTGAAGACCCAACAATGCCAGAAGAAGCAAAATCCAAGCAGCCACATGTCCAAGAGGGAAATGAAGATTATGAATTTTACGACTGCGATATGAGAAAATGTGATCACTATTTCAATGAAGGCAAAATCCTCAATTAGACAAAACGGATTGCGACCGCGACAACAAAAGTACTATCAAGAGATTCATTTTGAGTCGACTGTTGTGGACCAAGCAACCATAACAAGCCATGTGTCAAAGATCATTAGAGCTTGAAGAAATCGCGATTGCAAAAGTGAAAATCGCGACTGTGTTTTTGGATCTAGAATAACAATTACTGCAATAGAAATCTAGTTATTAGAGATGAATTAATTGTTTTATTTATAACAATTTTTTAGAGGCTTGAGACTATAAATATCCCTAAAAAAAGTTATTGAAAACAGAACAACAATATCTCATATGCCAAAGATTTGCTAGTTTGATATTCAAGCATTCATAATCAATTTTTATGAGTGATAGTTTAAGTGTTAACCTTAAACACTTAGAAGGATTTGAGAGTGATTCTGAGTAAAACTCTTATAAGAATTGAGTGTTAACTTAGAGAAAAATGCCAATTGTAAAATATTTGGATGTAAACTTTAGAAAAACACTTATAAGGAGATTAGAGTGAGCCTTTAAGAAAACTCTGGTTGAGTTTAAGAGTGAGTCTTAGAAAAAAAAAACTTAGAAGGTTTTGGTGTGAGCCTTGGAAAATACTATGCTAAGAGTGAGGTTTGTAAAACTCTTGTGAGCCTTGGAAAATACTATGCTAAGAGTGAGGTTTGTAAAACTCTTGTGAGCCTTGGAAAACACTTGAAAAGCTTCATTTAAAACTATTTGAAAAATAGTGAAATTTTTCAATTAGAGGTTGGAGAGTAGATGTATGATTAGTTAATATCCAAATCATTATAAATTTTTTGTATTCTTTATTTCTTTTATTTATCTTTCATTTAATATTTGTCTTCTCCTATCCAATCATTGCTTAACAAATTGCTCATTGTTCAAAACCTAAATTTTTATCTTGCCATTAATTCAACCACATTATTGGTGCATTTTGAGAGAACACAATTGTTAAGATGAATAATTCTTAAATAGTATTATTTTAGAATCTCCAATTTAGCGTTTTTGAAATTGTAAAAATGAAAAAAAAAAAATTGGGGTTTCCATTTAAAAACCAGAAAACGATTCATTCCTTTACGCGATCCAAGCCCTCACGTTAATGTTTAATATATGATATAGGTGGTGTTACAAGTATATATGTAAATTCAAGTAGTATGTGTTTTCAAAGTAGTATTGATGAGTCTCATAAAAAAATAAATAAATGGAAAAAAAATTGTCATGTTTTAAAAAAAAAGTCAAATGTCACATAAGACCAGGGCACATCCACTACTCCTCATGTGAACTAAATTGACATTATATAAGATCTCCAAAATACATTTAAAATTTTAGGGGACACATAAGAATTTATATTTTTTTATTATATCAATCAAAAACTAGTCTTGATCACATGAACATCTTTCTCTCTCTCTCCCAAGTGTCCAAAAGGATATATAATTGCTTTGTTTTACTTTAAACGATAAAAGAATGTTAATTATTATTAATTTTAACATATTTTATTTCAAATATAAAGAAATTGTTACACATAACAAGCATATACATATTCCGAACAGTGTACTTCATTCATATAATTAATTAGAAGTAAATATAAATATTATGATATTATATATTAATTTTCTTTTCTCCAAGGTGTTAGGGTTCCATTAATTGAAACCAAGAAGAAGCAAAAAAGCTGCCCACAAGTGGAGAGTTGAAGGGATCTTAAAGCCAAATGTATGGATTGCTCCCATATGATGTAATTACTCCACTCCCAATAAAAGCTTATTGATCAACTATTGGGAGATTCCATATGTGGGCCTTTTTATTTTTATTTTTATTTTTTTGCCTGATACACGTGGGTATATATATATATATATATATATATATATATATATATATATATATATATATATATATATATATATATATTATGAGATAAGTTGTAAACATTAATCTGTTGGGGGTTGTTACATACGTAAATATTTTTATTTGAACATGAAAAAATTTGGGTTGGCTAAAATTATAGATAAGCTCTCGTGAATTAAGGATTTGATCTTGCGGTGTAAGATTGCCACACATACAACATTCTTATTAATACATATATAGAAAGAAAGAAAGAAAGAAAGAAATGTTTAAGTTGGGTGAAAATGATGGGATTGCTTATAGATCAAGTTAGCTTATTAATAAAGGAGATTCGCATCATTCCTCACAAGCAATCTTTATCTATTTCTCACAATAATAATATACTTTGGCTTTTCTGAAAAAAGTTAATGATCCATCGTACACAATTTACTATGCAATATTCCTTCTTTTTTTTTTTTTTCTTCCTAATGCTAATCTATGGGCTAGCTAAATATCAGTACATGTGTATATGAAGATTATCAAATTTAGGAGAACAAAATGGCACTATTCTTAATTGAAGGGTAAGAACATGCTAGTTTGCAAGTTAAGCGCCATCGTTTTTCATTCAACTTTGAACCCAACATGCAATCGCTGTAATTTCAGTTCACCACGAACCCAATAGTCACTGGGATTTTGCTCCTCTTCTTCACATTCTAGCAGCTTTTGTTAGTGTTTAGATTAATTTAGGGTTTTGAAATCTAATAATAATAGAAAAGGAAAAACAAAATGTGGATTTTGTTTTAGAACTTAGAAGGCAGAGAAGCATGTTTTGATTTCTAAAAGGGAGACTGTAGAAAGCAGGTGGGACACCCTCTTTCAAATTTTAAGGTACAGTGACATCTAATTATCAAGATAACATATGAAATTAATTTTTTCAAAAAAATAATATTTATGTTCCAATAATTAAAGTTTGAGAATATTTATGTTACAAATTGAAGATGAAGAAAGTTATTATACATTAATTATACTCTATAAAATTTACTATACAAGAATTTATTCTATTAATTTGACCTACATTTCCTGAATAGGAAATTAGATTCTATTCTTAATATATATACGGCTTTAGAAACTTTTTGTGTATCCCGAAAATATTTATGGAAGTCAATTAATCTTGCAATTTAAATTTTAATCATAATAAATTATTTTGAAGGTTGTTTGAGGTAGAAAAGCCTTTTTTTTTTCAAAAATAAGGATCACAGTTTTTTTTTTTAAAAGAGGATCAGTCATCCAATAATTCTTCTGCTTCTGGATCATGCTTTAGCTCTACCTATTTCTTTGGATTAATAAATTATCGATAGCCTGGCATTCTGATTAATTGGAGATTTTGTACATAGTGATTACTTTATCATAACAGAAAATATTAAAATTAAAATTTTATCAATATAAAATCTTCCTAATCTTACATTTTTTTTAACCATCATTATTCCTCATCTTATTTCCATTTCCTATGCGTTCTATGGATATAATATTATTAAGCAATACAGAAGTATGCATATAGAAAATGTTGATTTTTTTTTTCTGAATTTGTTAGAAGATGCACTTTTTTCTTGCAAATTTTCATATATTTTCTAGCCAAATAAATTAATCTTAATCGCGCAAATTAGGCGACATAATGAATTTTACTATTCATTAAGGTAACCACGACACAATCCTTTAATTTTGGATTGGGAAAAGCATGCCACAATTTAAGGGTTATGGATGCCACAATCAAAGGGATATGTATAATTTATATTGATTTAATTTAATTAACTGATTTAATGTGATTAATTAAATATATATATTTAATTCCAATTTATGGGTCTAGTAAAAAAAAAGTTCAAACTTACAAAAATGCGGAAATTATTAAAATTAATTGAATTTATGCAATTCTATGTAATTATAACAATTGTAAATATTAGAAAAATACACAGGCGAAAACAAAATACAAAATTGATGAGTGAGAAACCAACTTCGGTTTAACCAAATTAATTTTTTCAAGTAGTAACTAACAATATATCAGTTGGATTTGGTTCTTTATGCATTTAAAATTAAACAACTCAAGTTTTAAAAAGTAAATTCATGCCAAATAGAATCGTTTTAAAGTCTTTGATTCACCATTAATAAATGAATCGAAAAAATTAAAATATTCGCAAATTTCAAAATGAAATTGAAATAAAAATTTGAAAATTAAAATAAATAGATAAAATTACATTTGATATGGTTCAAATTTATTTATTTATTTATTTGAAGAGAAGGTATCATCGGTTCAATTTTTGGATTCTTTAAATGGATATTGTGAGCCGCAGTGGGAGGGGAATATTTTAGAGAAATGATTTGGGTTGATCGATTTGTTAAGATAGGCAAGGGATAAAATTCGTGTGGTGAAATTGCTTTTTTTTTTTTTTCTTTTTTCCTTTTTGTGCATTTGATTTAAGTCATGACTTAATTATCGTTCAAAAGAGATATAGTAATGAATAAATAAATAAATAAATAAATAAAACTAAAATTTGATTATCAATATCAATCGCTATGTGAGTGGGGCCGTAGACTAAATTCAATATTATTGAAAAGTTCAACTATTTTTTGGCAAAAACTAACGGCAATTAATACCAACAAACAAAGCATTGTTTCAACCACTTATTTCATCTCCCTTTTCTTTTTTCCCCTATTAAGGGGCATATCATACAAAGCTTTACCGATTACGTCAACGGTCAAATTGAAGTTTATTAACTATTCTCTCACTTTGCCTTCCCTTTCTACTCTCCATTTTCTTGTGACTAACACTATTTATCCCGATTTATTTTGTATCAATTAATTTTAATTGTATTAAAATATTAGTATTTTAATGCAGATTGAGTAATACAAATAGATGAATTAATAAAGTATAAATATTTTTAATGCATATTGAATATGAGTTGGAATAAAAAATAGTTGAAAATAATAATTATTTTCTTTTCTTCTTCAAGACTTCAACTCTCTTATTCTCTTTAACTTAAATATAAAAGTTCAAATACTTTGAATTACTATATAAATGTCAAGAGAAAGCAGCCATACAAATAATTTTCTTCAAAATGAATTTTTCATTTTTTGATTTTTGTAAATGATTCTTACATATCTTAAAAATTGTATAATTAGGGTTATTTTCGTATATACCTTTAGATTGCATATAAACTTTTTGCATCCCCAATCCAACCCTATACTTTTGCCACACCATCGACAATTGCCTTATTGGCTTTTTTTTTTCAATTTTTTATTATGAAGCCTGACATTGGATTTTGCGGTGGAAAAATGTCGGAGATAGCATTATTTTTTTTCAAACCAATTGTATTGTACAAACAACTGATTTTTACTTTTTATAATAATATATATCCCATAAATGCAATATTAAGATGTTATATATATATATATATATATATATATATATATATATATATATATATATATATATATATATATATATATATATATATATATATATATATATATATATTTACTATGAAGTCTCTGTACTTTAATGTTTTTCAATATTAATTATATTATTTTTAACAGTTCTGTTGACAGAGAGAATTTAATATGTTAAAGGTTGCTTAACACTAGAAAATCGTGATCTCACCATTAACGGGTAGGAGAGGGAAGACGAAAAAACTCTAGGATTTAATTAGGCTTTAGCCAGAATAGCAGTTTTCGAATGAGGAATGCTAAAAACTAGCTGGTAATTTAATGATAAGTTGATAATCTAGTTATAACTGATAATCTAATGAATTAAATTAAAAGTATTTAATAAAATTAACTGAAAAATATAAAATAATATAAAATAATATTCTTATAATAATTAACAATTCTATATAAAGTGTATTTAAATACGTAATAAAATATATTATATAATATATATACATACTAAATAATATAAAAATTATATTAAATATCTCAACCTAATATAATAAATACGTTTACTTTTATCATTTAATATTCAATTATTATATATATAGATATAATAATTTAATAATTATATTATATATAATTATTTAGAACTAGTATTCATTTAGCAAAAAAAAAAAAAACGGTATACTAGCTTATAAGTTGAATACTAGTTCTACTATTTTTTTTTGAAGGAGATCATAATTTAGTATTTTTTTCAAATATTTTACTTTACAAAATAAAAATTATTGGTCAAACTTGATTAAATTTATGATCAAATTATATTATAATCTAGTTTTGTATTACTAAAAAGTATGTAAGTATACTTTACTTTTTTAAACACTTTTTAATACTACCTTTCAATTGGTTGATGAGAAAAAAGAGAATTTATTTTTCTCGTTATTAACTAATAAGAATGTAAGTATTGGAAAGTTTATAAAAAATAATAGTGTAATTATCATTTGTAATGCAAAATTTTTAACAACTAGAAAACGTTAATGACATTCTCTTTTCTCAAAATGATAAATACTAATAACGCTTTCCTTTTTCGGATAGGTCATGGGTGAAAAGTAATTTAACAGTATCACTCCGGTTTTTAATGCTTATAACTTTCAGTTCTAATAAAATCTTTAGGAAAAGTTGTAAATAGTGGCAAAAAAAAAGAAAATAATAATTAAAAATATAGGAGTTCAATAAAAGAAAGAAAAGTTGAGGGGTTTGTTATTGCATTTTGCCTAATCATATTCTTTATCTTAAAATACAAAAATATTTTTGTTGTCAAATTTTCGTTCATAAATTTTTATTTAGATTACGCGTTAACTTCAAATCTTTTTGTATAAATTGAAACTTAGAAATGTCACGAGTATCAAATATAAACTTTCGGAGCAGAAATAAGATCAGAAAGGAATTGAGGCACAACCAATAAAATTAGCCCATCAAATTTAGAAATTTCTAAAAGCTGAATTCCAGTTCTCTTTGTCAAAAACACTTGTACAAATAGAAGTTATACACAGAGATCTCAATTTATCAAAGCTCTCTCTCTCTCTCTCCCTCTCTCTCTCTCTCTGCCGCCTTGTTTTTGATGAAAATATAATTAAAAAGGCAAAATCCTATGGTTTTTATAAAACAAGATATATGGTCCAACCTCATGATATAGTAAGATTTTCATTGATTTGTTTTTTTCCTTAAATATTTTTATATTATGATTTCTAGCTAAACTTCTCCAATTCATTGCTGGTTAAGAAATGAGAATAATAAAATAATAAAGACGCAGTCACAAATCCATTGTTACCTTAATTTCCAAGGCAAAATACTTTATTCCTTCTTCTTAAAACTCCAACGGAAAAATTACTGAATTAGTTCGACGATCGCATAGTTCGCGTTGAAACTTAAAAGATCAGTTCCAATTCACTCAAAATCACTGCATACAAGCACAAGTACCATTTCGCTTCATTAAAAAAAAATTACAGATTCTTATTTTTATTATGAACTAAATCGATAATAAAATACCATATAATTAAATTAATAATTTCTTTTTTTATTTAATTTTAATTGAATCGGGTATACCAATTAAAAGAGTAAAACGTTATCTCTCAAATTTTATAAGTACTTCATATTTATTTCTCAAACTCCATCTTTAATTAAGAGAGACAGTATCTTTCTTATTTCAACTCTCAGGATATCTAAAATGATGAGAACCAAAAGTTTTATTATCTGATTAGCACTAATACCGCACTTAATTAAATAAGCACAACATGTGTTATTAAGGAACCTGATGTTATCTCCGATTACTTCATCTCATGACATCTTCAAAAAGAAAAAATCTTCATCTCCAATCTTTGCTTTCCCTATCTCTGTTCCTTCCATATTGATTGATGTGGCTAAACAAAAGAGTTTGAGCAATTACTGCAGAAACGAAATCAAACTGCAAATTAAAAAAAAAATCAGAAACAAAAACATAAACAAAGGATCTTACTGTTTGTTCATGCGCGTGGTGGCCCCCATCTTCAGTTCCCTACCGTACAATTTTTTTTTTATGAATTATATAAATTTGATAATATTATCTCTTTTCTATTCTCCCCCTTCTCCCGTCTCTCTCTACCTTTCAAACTCTTCTGAACAAAAAGTTTCAAAAACTACGCGTCCTTTCCAACACAACCGAACTCAAAACCCTAACTTTCTCTCTCTCCTCTACTCTTTTTTATTCTTTTCCCCCCCTTTTTCCCACTGGTTTCCCTCTATTCCATTTTCCTCCCGATTTCAAATCCTTATTTAGTTTTTTTTTTAAAAATTTTATTATATGGATGATAAAGAGAATCCCGATCCGGGAGGTGAGTTTGCTGGCGACTCTACCTGGGCCATCGGACCTGACTCCGATAGCGTTAATTATCTCTTCGGTAGCCGCAGAGAGAGCAGTATTCTCAGTGAATTCGGATGGAATCTTCAGCCTGACCACACCAGTGAGCAGGGCCGCTTTTGCGGCCTTGACCCGATTGAAGCTGAAGGTAGGTCCGATTTGGCGGGAAATCATGGTTTTGCACCTGAGAGCAGTAGCGGAGGCTTACAAGGATCGGTTAGCGGTGGTGCTGGTGGTAGTGCTGCGGGCCTGGGCGGGTCTGGCACTGCGAGCGTTGGTAGTGGTGGTGGTGACGTGTCAACTTCGCATCCCTCAGTTTCATCAAGTTCCAGCGAGGATCTGCCTGAGAAGTCCACGGCCTCCGACGGGAAACCACCTGAGATACCGTGAGTGGATACATCCATCAAATCACTAGTATCGTAATTAACTCAAAAGTCAAGGGAAAAAAAACAATTATTATGCACAAATCAGAAAAAGAATCTCCAATTGTAGTCAGGGGAAGAGAGAGAAAAGAGTGCAATTTGCGCCTCCGTACGGCTTAGAAACTGTCAAAAATTTTAGTTCATGCAAGTTGGGGAATCGAGGTAGTTTCGTAATTTCGACAGAAAATGGGGATAGATGAGTGATTTTAATTTATTTTTTTCTTTTTTAATAAAAAAGCTTTTTTTTTTTTTTGAAGATGATAATAATTGAAGAGCACTCGAAGGGCGCCGTTATTGCGGCGGGAATGGCGTACTCTAGCTTTTAACGCTGCTAATTGGAGAAACAATTTCTTAGGATTTTTTTCCCTTCTTATTTTTTCTTTCTTTATATATATATATATATGAAAAAAGGTTTTTTTGTGGATGTTTTATTCATGGATACTAATTTTTCTATATTCCTTTCAATGGAAAAAAAAGTATAGGAGATATTCTGTTATGATTTTCTTCTTTTTTTTTTATTAAAAAAACATTTATTATTGGATGCTTGTTTTATGTTCTACATTCATCCTCTTTCGGTAGTGCGTACATTATAATCATTTCGAATGGGATCCGTGTCTGCAAGTTGCAAGACACCATGTTTCACCATTTTTGCATTGGTTATTTTCAGATTTCTCATTTCTTTCTATTGCTTTTTGTTGCTTTTGCATGTTCATATTCATATACACTGCCATTCATCCATGTTTTCTCTGTACTCTTCAAAGGTTTTAATCGCTGATAGAGATGATGAAAATGAACTTTTCCTCTGTACCATATTGAACTATTATGTTGTGTGTTTCTCTATATTTTATTTCAAGGATATAAATAGTATATTATTTAAGTAGGGAACTGGGAATCTCATATTTATTTATAAAGCACAATTTTATGTCGTGACATTTAGATTTTTGACTGTTTGTCTATATTCTCTAATTAAATTTAGCTAATTAGCAGTAATACCAACTGAAGTATTTGCTATATATATATATATATAAAATTTTAATTCGATGAACCATTTTTTGACTTGATTACTAACTGTGATATCAATCTCTACCGCTTGCACTGAACTCATCGTATTTATCTCCTAATAGATGTGATTTTTTGGTTGTCTATTACTACCCACATTAGCTAAGTACATCATTTTTTTTTTAACTTGTTTCTAATTTTATTAATTAGCCTTCTTTTGTATTCTTCTTTTTTCTTTCTATGTCAATATCTTGAATTTTGCTTAGCTACACACTTGAGTCTCTCACATCTATTTTCATGCCTCTTACATAGTTGTGTGATAGATTATCCGTCCTTAATTTTTAAGTGAGAGAAACCTTAATGATCTCTTTCCATTTCAAAGATGACAACCATCAATCTCTAACATTTTCTGCAAGAAATTACATCCAATTAGACTGCATTTATATTATCCTCTGAATTGACAACCATTAATATCCTGATAAAACTTATTTCAGATATTCTCTTTGCAAGTCTTTATATTTCAGAATTTTATTTTTATCTTCTATAATTGTATGTGAAATATTTTGTAGTAGCAAAGTTAAAAGGAAGGGGCAGAAAAGAATCCGCCAGCCACGTTTTGCATTTATGACTAAAAGTGAAGTTGATCATCTTGAGGATGGCTATCGTTGGCGGAAATATGGACAAAAAGCAGTTAAAAATAGTCCATTTCCCAGGTCTGCACTTAATCTTCTCTTATTAATTCCTATATATTATTTTCAGATTTGTTTCTCAATCTGTACCAAGAGTATATCTCATTTCTCACTTTTGGTTTGGCTTAAAGATAAAACAGCCTGATTTGTACGCTTTACTTTCTTTCAGTTATATTATCGGCCTTAATTTTCTCATATAACGTCTGTTTAAGGTTTCCAATTCACCTTCTTTGTACTATTGCACTGCATTCAATCATTTATAATGTTGGAATCATTACAACGAATGATTGCTAATTCGAATTAATTGAAAGCTTATATCAAAGAATGTACTAATATATATGCTTCAAAATCTTGTTCATCTATTATTTTGTTACTATCATTGCTAACATTGAAGAATTTATTAAATACTATAATCAAATTGCAAGTTGCAAACTACGTATTTTTTAGTAAAAAGACCTTTGACTCTTGAATTTTTACAATAAAATCATCTCCCAAACTGGCCTCCTGAAAAACTGGTACTCCAACACTATGGTACGAGTATTTTGGTTTTATATTCTTAAATTCCTGATGCAGAATTGATGGCTTGTTGTAGAAAAATCCGTTACCTAAAGAAATATTTTTTTTTTATCACATTGTAGTTCATCTCACTGACATAGATTAATTATATAAAATTTCAGGAGCTATTATCGTTGTACAAATAGCAAATGCACAGTGAAGAAGAGGGTGGAAAGGTCTTCTGAAGATCACACCATTGTGATTACAACATATGAAGGCCAGCATTGTCATCATACTGTTGGTTTTCCTCGAGGAGGAATTATTAGCCATGAAGCCACATTTGTTAACCACTTGACTCCACCAGTGTCGCAATTCTATTATCCTGGAATTCAGTCACCACGAGAAAATCCTCCAACTAGAACACAAACACAACAGGTACCAGCTCAAACAAGTGAATCTGGTACACTGATAGATCCAACCCACCAGCTCCCAGCATATGAAGGATTGCTTGGGGACATTGTACCTCCTGGAATGCGTAACAGATTAGAATGAAACGGTACATATTACTTCCCTTCCTTAATGTGATTCAATCAATGCGACCCTTTAGAAGTCATGAAACTTAAATTGAGCATCTAGTACCATTTCAAAGGTCTGTATCTGCTTGTGTGAGCGAAAGTAAATTGACATATGGCCTTCAACGATATACTATATCTTGTTAGATAGCTTTATTATTTCAGCGCACAACCTCAGTAATCGGGATTCTTTCATGAATTCGAATCTTTTCATGCTAGTAGAAAAATGACCCATTATAATTTTGTAATCTACCCTTGAATTGAAAACAATATATATAGGCCAAAGACATCTTACAGTCATTGATTCTGATCCTAGTGACTCAGACTACGCATCTATACTATGTCATAGAATATGTCATGTTTACTCAAACTTGCAAAAATTTCAATCCATGTCATCTGTCTTTTAAAGGCCAATTCAGGATACTAATAGAATCCAGTTTTATTTGTTTTCTCTTGAATCACGGCAAGTATGCTCTTCTTTCTGCATTTTGTTTCCTGAAGATAACTTTCATGAAATTGTTCATTGTCAATCGTGTTAGCGGACATTAGAAATTTCTAAGGTTCCAAATTCTTTTAATTAGTCATTTTTTTAAACATTATTGCTAAGTACAATTCTTGTTCTTGTTCTTATTTTTCTTATGTTCTTATTTTTAAATCATTCTTCAAAGTGTGATACTCTAGTGGTTTGAGAGCAACGTACATGATCATCATTTTTTTTCATCTCTTTTCACATGAGAAATCCTTTTACTAATTCAAAAACTGATCGTTGAACTACATTTTACTGATCATCATTATTACATGAAGGGATGAAATGCACAAAATTACCTACACTAGTACTCAGGGAGGCGTTCTGTTTAGTTCAATTATTCAAGCTAATTAATAGCTAAGAGTAGTTGTTGGCTGTTTATAGTTAATTGATATTTAGTTTATAGAAAAACTTTATAAATCTGTTCCTATTAGAATATAAAATAACTAATATGAATATAGTTTTTTTAAAATTAAATATGTATCTTTTATGATATATAATTAAATAAAATAAATGCTACTAAAATAATGTTTCAAGACTTAACAGAATTCAAAAAAAATGAGAAAAATCCAATATGTATATGAAACAAAATTTTTTGCTATGCGGTAATATTTTAACATTTTTTAATATCAAATTGCATAACGTTAAGGATTTATGGAATATAAAAATAAAAACTTCATAAAAAAAATTTCTTAGTGTGCACAAAATAAATAATTATATGTTCTATTAGAATAGAATCGTAGCAATTCAATACGCAAAATATTGAAAATTCAACACAAAATGCATTTTTTCCAATTCTTATATCCAGCTTTAGATAATATTTGATGTTGAAGAGTTCAGAAGACAGAGACTTGTCTTTGATAATATTTTCCCCATCATCCTACAAGCAAGTTTTAACATAATTGTGCATTTGCCGACAAGAAATAGAATGGTCTTTATTGGTAGGAGTAAACATAAACTGCTCATGTGATGAATACGAGGGTAGGCCAATGGGTTGCTTGTGAGTTGTGATATGATATGCGTGGACCGTGTCCTCGTTTCCTTGTGATTATGCATCATTGCCACTATCATGTCGTTCTTATTGGCTGCAAATTCATGTGCTAGTAGTGCTTGAGACATGAGTATTATTACTTACGAAGTACCTTAACTTTTGGTAATTGTATTCAAGTATAACCCGCATCTTAAAATTAGAGTTCCTTTTTTTTTTTTTAATTTAAATTTTCAATGCTCTCCACTTCTAAAGTTCTACATAAGTGGGGAGCATAATAGCATGTGTTGAATTTATTGCAGTAATTCATTTAATTCCATTCTCCTTTAAGATCGTTTGTATCTCATCCTACATATATTAGTTTGTTCCCGAAAAATTCAACTAATCATGTTTCCTTCGCCCAATTTGAATTCAATTAATCATTTTGCGTTCACCCAATTTGAAGGCAAATTAAATGATTTCTTTCATTACCACTGCAACAAAAGCTAGTTAATTACGTCAAAAACTTGCAAGGTTGGCATCAATCAAAAATGAAAAGGCTTCATAAATAATTTGGGTATTGTAAGCATAGTTATCTACATTTGGTCCTCTCCTCTACTATTTTCACAACCGAACGTATTTATATTTATTAATTGGCATGGTGGGAGTGCCTTTATCTTAAATTACGTTGTTAATGAGTGCACGCCTATGGCTGTACATTTCTTTTAACGTTGTGATTATTGCAGTAAGATACTGTGTAGCTAAAAGTTTTGATTTCATATCCTGGTGGTAGGACACATGCCCCATATATGAAAAGCAGAATATAGAAAACAGTGATCAGAAAATTTAATTTCTTTAAACTAAGTGCCACCTTAGAGACAAAATCTTGTTAAAGGTTTTTGCCAGGCATTATACTAATCCTTTCATCTCTTCCATCTGCTCATAGCAAGGCACATATCAACTGTGGAATATTGCTTTTGCCCTTATATATTCTTTAGGCATATTGCTGGAGCTAGATGCTCTATTATATTCCCTACTGATCTTTATTATTATTATTATTATTTGTTGCTGAGCCTCATTAAACTTGTTAGTATTTTACAGGCTATGCAGTAAGGGTCTACATACATAGACATATAAATAGTGCAGAGAATTCATGGTTTGGCTCATTGTGGAAGTTGATATCTAATGAAGACGGGAAAAAGAAATATTTTTTGTTGCTCAAAGTGAGTTTTCTTCTAAGAACTTTGTTTCTCGTATTAGAGTGAAGGTAAGTTAATGTGAAATGTGTAAGAGTAAGTATCATCATGTATGGCTCGTATTGATGCGGCTTAACACAAACTGTGCCATTGTATATATCCATTTTTGCCACTTTGCCCCTAAATTGTTTTTGGTACACTTTAACCTTTTAAAAAATTACAATTTCGTCACATATAATCTCATTAGCTGGCATGACTGGAGATTGTATTTCTAATAAATTCTGTAGTGCGTGAAGTTTATAAAAAAAAAAGCAAAAATTGAATAAAATAATTTAGAGCATCTCCAACTATACTCTTCATTTTAAAGAGTATTGCTAGTAGAATAAAAAAACATTTAGAGCACATTTAAATATAGAAAGTGTAAATGTTTTTCAAGTCTAATAAATTCTTTATATTTTTACTTTATTTTATGCAAAATAGTATTTATTAAAAGAAAAAACAAATAATTTTTATTATTAGGAAAAAAATATTTTTAGAGAAAGAGAAATATTTTTAGAAAAATACACAAATAAAAAGATAAAATATGCATAGAAAGTTGAGATGTATTAATTATAATTAGAATAAAAAATGAAGTTTGACTTTTTAAATGTAGAGAGTTAAACTCGCTCTCTACTTTAAATTTTAAAAATAAAAAGTCTATTGAAGACATTTTTTATAAAATGACTGTTTAAAATAAAGAGCTTATAATTAATGTTTAAAAGATAATTAATGAGAATATCATTACTAAAAAACCATCTTCTTCTTCCCCATTTTTAACCTAAAGGAACACAAAGAGACATAAAATAACTGGTACTGCCCGCTAAACTGTGCAAGTAATTAAGGAACTCTCAAAAATCAAGGTCTTCCTTGCTTACATTAATTAGGCTGGTGACCCCATTCCTCATACTCTTCCCCAAGATGACCAACCTAGAATACGAGAGATTTATTGAGATCAACAGTGAATTGTTTTTAATTGGGCCAACCCTGTTAATTATCTCTAGAAAATAAAAAATCACAACCACAGCCGAATTGTGGTGGTTTTGTTGTTTTCTCCGTCTTTTTGGTCTTTTGCACCTGGTTCAACATATCCTCCGCCACTGCCACCACCGTTGCCTCCATCTCTGTCCATTTTAGGTCAATTTTTTTTCATTTTCTATTAAATGCTATTTAAAAAATGAGGTCTAGTTTTAAAAAAAGTAAGGAAAAATTTTGGATTTGGATCCATAGTTATAATAAGAGGTTTTGGAGTTTGAGGACACAAATTTGGAGAAGGAAAGAACAAAAGTTTCTCCCTTTCCCATCTTTCATTTACTTCACTAATCTCTCTCTCTCTCTCTCTCTAATTGATATGGAATTATTTTGTAAAATTAGTACTGAATTTTTTTTGTCTTAAAATTTTGAGTTATTGATGAAACTAATTAGATTTATAGATCTTAAAAAAATTACTCGAAATTGTTGAAGATGATTGATAGAAATTTTGGAGTTATATACGAGTTAGGCAATACTATTCAGTATTTTTCAAGGACTAAATTGGTTTACACCTTGTTGCTCAAAATAACTCTCTTCATTTTTTTTTTCTGGATTTTCTTAGTAGCCAAACAATTTATAATCATATTTCCTGGATTTTCTGGGATGGCCGGATATGGCATGGGGAGCAGTTTTTGAGAAGAAAAGTCTGATTATGATTTCTATACAAAAAAGAAACCCTAAATCCCAAATCTCTCACATAAAAATGATGACAATTTCCATATTTGAAGGAGAGATGAGAGTTTCTTATTTATTTATTTATTTTCTTTTCTTTCAATTATTTCTAATTTTGAATGGTAGAAAATAATTAATGTTTCCATTTTACACGTGGCAAATTGGTGTCATGCATCAAACGCTTATTTGACTGCAAAAACACATTAGTGTTAGCACAATATAATTTATTTTTAAATTTTTAAAAAATAAAGAATAGAAGAGGTAAAGTAGAAAAAAAATAATTTTAGGAAGAAAAATGATAAAAATAGATAAATACGGTAAGCCTATCGATGCCCTTTTGCAGAGATCCCATTAATTATCTAATTTAAAACTTGCATTTTGATGATTAGTTCCGTATGTGTAAATATTGGAAACTTACGTTTTCAGTCATAAGTAAAAATTATTATTATTATTATTTTTACATATAATGGTTCTTTTATATATGTTTTTTGTTTTTCTGCTTTTTTTGTTTCGGTAATTGTTTGGTGTGTGTGTGTGTGTCTCTCTCTCTCTCTCAATTTGCTGAGTTTTATTCATGAGAAGTACGTGGCGATTTATTGAACGCAGGAATCAGTGAATGTTGAACACTGTTGTCTAGGAAATGAAAATGGATCTACGAAGTGGGCCCCTCGTTGTTGGGTTGGATGGCGTGGATTTGGATGTTTCTCCACAGTCAGCCGATTTTTTTTTTTTTTTTCACTGAAGATTCGGTACTCTTTCACCGTTGTATCCCCCCTTACCCCTCTTGTTTTTTCAACTTTTCTTGAAGGATACGCAACCCCTTTATAGGCTCATTTCTACCTGCCTACTTTACAAATAAAGTAAGGGACATGATACAATATTAACTTAAGTTTCGAAATTATACCATTTCCTTTCTCAATTGAATATATAATCATTTCATTAATTTTAATAGTTTTATTGGTGATGGATAATTAAATAATTAAAAAATTAAAATTACTTTTAATCTCAAAAATAAATAATATAAATTTTAAAATTTCAGAAAATATTAATATAATATATCAAATTTTATTAGATAAATAATAATTTTTTTATTAAGAAAAATTACTATGGAAGAACTTTTTTTATTATTTTACAATAATTTAACATTTTTTCTGATATAAAATCTAATTAGCATAATAGATAAAATAATAAAAAAAAATAATATAATTTTAAAACTTCAAAAGTATTAGTGTATTATGTTAAAACTTAGGGTAAATAATAATTGTCCCATAAAGTAAATTATATGGAATGTACCCAAAAAGTAAATTACATGGAATTTGTATTTCATACTAAATCTAAAATATCTTTACATGCATATTTAGTTAAAATAAAGCAAACATATTTTCAATAAATAAATAAATCAAACATAACTTGTTCCAGCCAGCCCAAAATTAAATTTTATGTATAATTAATTTTTTTAATAAGATGTTAGATTATTCTCGACTTAATTTGTCTACATATTTTATAATGTATTATTTTTTTTTATATTGAATTAGTTTATAATGTATTAGACTATTTTTTAGTATTTGATAGTCCATTCTAATAATATATTTGATTATTTTTGAACTTATTATATAATATACAAAAGCTAGGCTTTATTGGTTTATTGTTATAATTTTGAAAAAATATTAAATTTTTATTTTTATTTATTAATCTCTTATGGGATGTCCACTGGCCTTGCCAAACCCGTCCAAGCTCGGCATAAAGAACAGTTTCTTGAAACCCAATTAAGATTAGTCTGAACCGTAAAACCTGGCTTAGCATGCTTGGCTAGATCTACTTATAAGCATAAGTGAAAGAAATGTTTGCTATCAATTAAACAGTGTTTTTCTGAATTTCAATTTAATTTTAACTAACAGTACTTCTGTCAACAATATATAATCACATTGTTTAATTAACATATCAAAATTTACCTTAAGATTAAAAAAGAGAGATGAAATCAATACAAAATCAAATAATTTTTATATCAAAAATTGACATTTTAAGTTAGTAATATATTAAAGAATCATGAATATATATATATTTACATTCACCATTTATTATTATAATTAAATAAAAATATTTATTTTTTTAAAAAATAACTATTTAACATTTAATTTTAAATGTTAATTAATAAACAACGAATATAAATTAAATGAATATAATTTATTTTATTCAATCAAGTAGCCATAATATCTCATTTCTTAATTAATCCTACATAATGGAAGGGAAAACCCAACATTGAATAACTTGGCATCAGGTACGTGAAGCAAAGTCGTTGTCACTTGTCAAGAACCAATGGTGCGCGTGAATGATTAAGATTCTCCGCCAATTAAAATGTGCTTCTAGTGAACCTTTGGTCCAAACATGTCCTATCTTTTAATTTACACGTGTCCTTATGCATTCTGCCGATTTGTTAAAGCATCCAACTTCTCGGCGATTTTTATGGCGAATCCTGGATGGCAGTTTCCAGTTTGGCAGTTATAGGGGTGTTAGTTACAGTTATCATTAACAGAGCCGAAGCTGGTCCCACTTCGAAACTTTTGAAATCTATATATATATATATATATATATATATATATATATATATATATATATATATATATATATATATAATAATGGACCGAAAAGGAGGCCCAATCTCTATGCAGTACGCACTGTCTCTGGAGATTATCCCAATAGAAAGACAATTCAGACCCATGTAGCCTCCTCAAAAGTCCCGGTGCATATGATCTTAAATAGAAATATATACAATTGAGTTTAGCTCAATCCGTTCTCCTATTATGAAATAGTCATAAAAGTGAAAAAGTAATAGATTTAATATTTATTCTCTATAAAATATATATAAAAATAGAAATATATAATAAGCATATATATTTTTTTCAATTTTGTTTTTTTTAATCTATACAATATTAATAATAATTTATATAAATTATAAATATCACATTCATATTACTTAGTACAAATAAATATTAATGTTATAACTTAAACTAAAATTGATCAAGTTTACAAAATAGGTTTTATTTTGAAAAGAAAATGCAAAGTCCATAACTTTATTTTCTCATTGTCAAATGCTGACAAGCAAAAAAACTTGCAAAAAAAAAAAAAAACCCTATTCGATAACAGCTTTGAGAGGCCAAAATTCAGCATTTTTGTCCTATTCTGGATTGACCAAAATTGTTATCCCTTTTCAACTTTTGCATGGGAAAAGTTAACGCACATGAAAATTCACATGCAATTGGCAACCTACAGAAGAAAAAATAAAAGAGAAAAAAAAATTCAGTCAAAAGATAGGAAGGGAAGAGAATTAATGGTTTTGGAGTACTTGAGATTTGTTTTTGCTTTATTTTTCAGTTTATGTTTAAAATAATTTAAGATTAATAAAATTCAATGGTTTTGCAGTACTTGAGATTTGTTTTTGTTTTATTTTTCAGTTTGTGTTTAAAATAATTTAAGATTAATCAAATTCAATGGTGGCAGTCAGTTCTCAACGAATTGATAATTATTAACTATCAACCTTAATATAAATTCTCAATCTTATATGAAGGCATTCAGTGATTTATAATTAATTTTAAAATTGTTGGATAGCTTAGGTGTTAAAATTTAATTTTCAATCTATAAAATTACTATTAATAGCTATTATGTAATACACATATTTTTTTAATTTATTATAATGCATATCATATATGATATAAAAACATTAATTAAATATAAATTTATAATATAAAATATATTTTTAACCCATAAGAACTATTATATATTAATATAAGCATAATATAAATTATTTTACATTAATATAAGTATAATATAAAATTATTTTTAGATATTAAAATGTGAAAGCTAGTTTTTGATAAAAAAAAAAGTTGACTTTTAAAAATTTTCAAAACTGACTTTTATTTATATTTTATTAAACACTCAATTGTGTTTTTTTCCTTCTTTTAAAAATCTAAATTAGACAGAATTTATGAAACACTTATTTGATTAATTTTAATTTGTTATATCGCCAATATATAGTTGGAAGTAAAACATTAATTGTACTTTTTAAGATGGCTTGAATAATACTTATTCCTAGAATTGATAACCCGGATTCTATGAAAGATTTTAGACCTGTATCTTTGTGTGATGTGATTTACAAGATTATGGCTAAAGTTCTAGCTAATTATCTAAAAAAAGTTCCATCTACCATTTCTCCTGAACAATCAGATTTTATTCCAGGTCGATCAATTACTGATAATGTTATTGTTGCTTTTGAGCTTATTCATATAGGCAAGCAAGGAGATGTTGCTTTCAAAATAGATATCAGCAAAGCTTATGATCATATTCAGTGGTCTTATCTGCAGGCCATTATGATCCAACTGGGGTTTAGTTCTCAATGGGTGGACTGGATTATACTATGTGTCTCTTCAGTTAGATATCATGTCTCAGTTAATGGTGAGGAGCTAGGCCCTATCATTCCTAGCAGAGGTCTTCATCAAGGTGATCCTTTATCGCTTTATTTATTCATTCTTTTATGTTGAAGGCCTATCTTCTTTGATTAAACAAGATGAAGAAAATGGTAGGTTACATAGGTGCTCTATTCGAAGAGCTGGTGCTCCTTCTGTTTCACACCTTTTTGCGGATGATAACTTTTTATTCTTTCGGGTATCTATGGATAAGTGTAGAGAGATAGAAAGGATTCTTGATGTTTATGAAAATCTTTCAGGTCAGGCTATTAATTTGCAAAAATCAGGTATGTTCTTTAGTTATAATGTTGACAGGGCTCTTCAAGTTAGTATAAAAGATGCTCTAAAGGTGGCTAACCCGCTTAAAACTAGCATTATTTAGGCCTCACTTCATTGGTGGATTGAAATAAAAGAGTCATCTTCCGTTATCTGAGAGACGAGTTATGGAAAAGGCTTTTTGTTTGACATAACAAACTACTCTCTCAATCTAGTAAGGAAGTCTTATTGAAGTCCATAACTCAAGCTATCCTTACTTATGTTATAAGTACTTTTCTCTTGCTAATCTTGCTTTGCGGGAAATGTAGCAGATGATGAATTCTTTTTGGTGGGGCTCTAATAGAGAGGGAAAAAGGAGAATCCATTGGGTTTCTTGGGAGGATTTATGTCAAAAAAAGGATGGAGGATTGGGTTTCTCACATTTACAATCTTTTAATCTTGTGCTTCTTGGTAAGCAAGCATGGAATTTTATGACTAAACTACATGCTCAGTTACTATAATCATCATAGCTAAATACTACTCGAATGGAGACTTTATCATAGTGCAATTGGGATCTAATCCCAACCTTGTATGGAGGAGCATATGGAATGCAAAATTTGTGCCTGATGAGGGTTATCGATGGAGGTTGGGGAATGAGTATAGAGTAAATGTGTGGAAAGAACTGATAATAAATTTAAGTTGTTTTCTCCCATGAAAGAGGGGTTGGAGAATCTGTATGTTCGTGATCTTTGGATCTTAGGTAAAATATGAATGAAACATGAAATTATTGTAAGATATTTTATTTTAATATCTTATATTTGTGGGCTTTTAATTGAAATATCAGGACAAATTACAAATAAAGGACCTTAAGAATTTGATTAATTTTTTATTTAGACAGAACTTCATTTATTAATTAAGTGTGAGATATTTAATGTGAGCTCAGATAATAATATGGGTATGATGGATAACCTATGATTATTATATACCGGTGAACTAAGTCTCTTTTGTTGCTAACTCTGATGATTAAGCTCCTCTATATAAGGAAGGATAAAAGATAAGGAAATAAGAAACTTAAGAAAATGAATAGAATTCCATCATTCTTGAGTTAGAAAATGAGAGAAGATATTGGTGCAAAACTTCTCGGATCGTTTCTAAGATAATGAATTCGACCAAATTAGGTACATATCTTCCTTTTTACCAATTAAACTCGTTATTTTGTGTTCTAAGTAGCGTGTATTAGATCCTGGGGAGAGATTTGCTAGATTTCCGCTATAGATCTCTCTATCAAGTGGTATCAGACCCTAAATACATGTTCTTAGAACCATATTTGAGTATTTCTCATCAGGATCTAGAGAAAAACCGAGTTTAATTGAGGTTTTGAGGAAATTTTGATTTGGTTAATCACATGCTTGATTATTTGATTTTATTAATTTTCAGTGTTTTTCGTTAATAAAATCAAAATTATATGTTGTTGCATGTTGATTTAAAGTGAAACTTTGAAGAAAATTGGGTTTAGGAGTGAAATTGAATTTTTGGGAAATTTTGAACTAAAAATTTCAGAGAATCTAGAGGAGAAAGACGGTGGGGCGTGCACTACAATCGCCATAGATGCGCGTGTCGCGTGTACAAGACTAGAAGGAAGTGTGTCTGGTGCATGCAGTACACGCGCTAGAGACGTGTGTGGGCACATCGGGGCGAAACAGTGGAGCTATAGCTTGCGCGTGTATCACACACGCAAGCTAACAGCTGCAGGCACGTGTGATACACGCACGCGGGCGAGTTAGGCGTGTTCACTGCATGCGTGCGCCACTCTGCCCACTTTTCAGTTTTCCATTTCTACCCCTGAACTTTCTGATTTTTTTCAATTAAGTCCCTAATTCATTATTTCTCACTCCATAAGCCTGTTTTTGACCCGATTTCTTCTGGAATTAATTTAGTTTTTCTAAATTAATTTTTAAAAGCCATAATTGAGAAAAATTGTGACATTTTTAGAGATAAATTGTTATCTCATAATTTATTTAATTTATGCACTTAGCATAAAATGTCACATATGAAATTAATTTTTCTTATGTAAAATTGATAATGTAATTTTATTTTTGTGATCATAATTTTTCTTGACATTTAGCCCCATGTCCATAAGGAATGAAAAATTATATTTTCAAGACAATAAATAAGGTGTATCCCGATATAAGTATTTCTTTTAAAATTGGCTAAAATGTAGTTGGCAAAGTGACATTTTTAACTAAGATTTTAAGAAATATAAACTTATATGTTTTAGGGATATCTCAGATTTGGTTTATAATTATTCAGCCCAAAGGTGTTTATTATAAATTCAAAATTTGAGATGATAATATAAGACATTTGATTAGGAATGAACCGGTCTGAGTGGTTTATTCTGCCCAAAGGTGTTGAAATTTGAAAAAACTATGTAAATTCCTTGATCGATCTTATATTGAAGAATTATCTATTGCATGTTATATTTTCTGCCCAAAGGTGATTATATAATGATGTGCTAAGATTTTTCGGATTAATACTCTTTTATGGTTTTGAGTATTATTATTTTCTTGAACTAAAGTATTACATTGTTGATTTTTTCAGTCATCTTTTCAATCAATAACTACATTGTTACAGTTTAGACATTAATAGCTTCTAATTTCAAGGAGTGGAAAAGAGACGTTGAAATGACTATGGAGTTGGCAGATATTGACCTTGTCATGACTACTCCTAAACCCAGTTGACTTGACTCCTGAGAGTACTGATATGGAAAAAGAGTTACACTCAACCTGATATAAGATGAACCGTATGTGCTATTTGACCTTTAAAAGGTCAATTCCAGAGCATCTGTTGGGTGGTCTTCCTGAAACTCATATAGCAAAATAGTTTCTTACAACTTTGTCTCAGCGTTATAAGGTGTCTATCAATGTTGAGATTGGTACCCTTCTGAAACAATTATACTCCATGAAGTATAACGGACTAGGAGGTGTTAGGGAGTACATTTTAAAGATGGTCCACATACAAAATGAGTTGAAGGGTTTTGACATTATTATCCCTAATGCTTGTATTGTGCATCAAGCTCTCAATACTCTACCTCCTGAGTTTGAGATGCTTATTACGGCTTACAACTCTAGGGAGGATCCTTGGACCGTCAATGCTTTCATTGTAGTTTGCGTTGCTGAGGAAGAGAAACTAAAGGCGAGACAATCCAGTGTCACGCTTCTTGTATCCGGACCTCAGTATAAAGGTAAACTAAAAGGTAAGAAACCTAAGACTAATGCTTCTTTTTCTGTTCATGGACATGAGTCTTCCCTATCTAGTGCTGTGGATGATTCTAAAGGCATTGAGAAAAAAAGACTTAAATGTTTCTTTTGCAAAAAGAAATGTCATAAAAAAAGTAGATTGTCTTAAATATAAAGTTTGGTTAGAAAAGCGTGAGCCTACAGGTAACTCTTTTGGTTTTGTTATTTGTGAATCTAATTTAGCTGATGCCACATCCAGTTCTTGGTGGCTTGATAGTGGAGCGACTAAACTTATTGCCTTCACATTACAATGATTCACAAACATGAGGAAGCCAAATAAAAAAGAGTTAATGCTTACAGTTGGCAATAATGTTACAGTTGAAATTCAACTAGTTGAAAATGTTTGTTTGAACTTAGATGGTGGTTATGAACTATTTTTATCTAATGTATTGTTCATACCATCTTTTAGACGGAACTCGGTATTTGTTTCTGAATTAGACAAAAGTGGCTATGTTTTTGTATTTAAAGATGAAGTTGTTAATATAACTCTTAATTCAAATGCAGTTGACCGGTGTATTTTTTCATATGATTTGTATCAAGTTTCTTTAAGTTTAAATGAAATATATTCCACATCATGTAATGTTGAACATATTGGTGCCAAAAGACCCCTAATAAAGGAAATATCATCCATGTTGTGGCATAAAAGACTTGGCCATATTTCTAGGGAAAGGGTAGAAAGGCTAATTAAAGATAATATTTTACTTGCCTTTGATTTCAGTGACTTAGAAATATGTGTTGACTATTGTAGGGATAAACTAACCAAAATTAAGAAAAATGGTTTTATCAAAAGCTCAGATCTCTTAGAGATAATCCATACAGATATATGCGAACCTTATTCACCCACAATATGCAATAATAAATATTTTATAACATTTATTGATGATTTTTCCCGATATGGCTATCTGTACTTGATTAAAGAAAAATCTGAATCTCTTGAGAAATTCAAGATTTTTAAGACTAAAGTAGAGAAACATCAGGAAAAATTTATCAAAATTGTTAGGTCGGATCGAGGTGGTGAGTATTATGGAAAATACGGTATAGCAGGACAATTAAAAGGTCATTTTGCCAAATACTTAGAGGACTGTGGAATAATAGCTCAGTTTACTATACTAGGAAGTCCTGAACAGAATAGTGTGGCTGAAAGGCGGAATCGTACCTTAAATGAAATGGTTAGAAGCATAATGTCAAGATCTAATCTCTCAGACTTTTTATGGAGTGAGGCTATTAAAACGACATTATATATCCTCAATAAAGTACCTAGTAATTCTGTGGCTAGAATGTTATTTGAACTGTGAACTAATAGGAAAGCTTAAGTTACCTCCATGTTTGGGGTTGTCCTTCAGAAGTACGCCTTTATAATTCTACTGAAGGTAAATTACAATCTAGATCTACTCGTTGCTATTTTATACGATACCCAGATCACTTCTTTAGGCTTTGTTGAATGATCTGGATATCATATACATATAATTTTATAGGATACCCATATCACTTCTTAAGATATATGCTATTTTATAGGATACCCAAATCATTCTATAAAATTACAATATAGGTTTGAAACAAGTCTCATGACAGTGGTATTTAAAAATTGATGATGTAATCACTTCTTTAGGCTTTGTTGAAAGCAAAGTTGATAGATGCATATATCTCAAGATCAGTGGGAGCAAATATATCTTTCTGATATTATATGTATATGATATTTTGCTTGCATGTAATGATTTAGGTACACTGCATGAGGCTAAGCAGCTGTTATTTAAATATTTTGATATGAAAGATCTTAGAGAAGCATCTTTTGTCCTTGAAATTGAAATCTTAAGGAATAGATCGCAAAACCTTTTAGGCCTCTCTCAAAAGGCATACATAGTGAGGATATTGAAGAAATTCAATATGCATGAATGTAAATCTTGGGATGTGTCAATTGCTAAAGGTGATAAATTGAGCTTGGCACAGTGTCATAAGAATGAGGTTGAGAGAGAATCAATGAAAGCAGTGTCATATGCTAGTGTAATAGGAAGCTTGATGCATGCTCAAGTTTGCACTAGGCCGGATATTGCATTTGCAGTTGGTATTCTAAGTAGATATCAATCTAATCCTGGGATGGACTATTGGACTATGGCTAAAAGAGTTTTGAGATACCTTAAGGGGACTAGTGATTATATCTTAACATACAGAAAAGTTGAGCATCTGGAGTTAACTGGCTATACAGATTCAGATTTTTCCGGTTGCTCAGATGATAGAAAATCCATATCAGGTTATGTTTTTATGCTGGCTGGTGGGGTTGTATCTTGAAAAAGTGTTAAACAGTCCTTAGTCTCTTCTTCCACGATACAGACTGAGTTTGTAGCATGTTATGATGCAGCCACATAAGCTGTATGGCTACGAAATCTCATTGCAAAAATGTCAATTATTGATTCCATTGACAGACCCATAAAGTTGTATTATGATAATCTTCCAGCTGTGTTGTTTGCTAAAAATAACAAAAATATCACAGGGTCTAAGCATATGGAAGTTAAGTATTTGACATTGAAAGAGCTGGTAAAGAAATGTGACGTTGAGGTGGATCATATAAGTACAGAAGATATGATAGCAGATCCTCTAACCAAGGGACTACGACCTAATATTTATGTGAGACATGTCATTAGTATGAGTCTAACGTCTGGTTTTGATCCCTTGGATTAGTGGGAGGATATTACTTTATATAATGTTTGTACGTACTTTGTACATTGGTATAAATATACATTATTGTATTTCTAATGATTATCAATACAGTGTTATATTTTTATTGAAAACCATTATGTGATATATCATATCAGATATTTGAAAGTCTTAAGATTAGTGTCATCTTAAGCGAAGGCTTGGAGCATTGATATTCATAGCCTTGGGTGTACGTCTTGTGACACATAAAACATCTCAAAATATAAAGTTTTTAAGACATACAGACTTCATTTGAAATAATAAAGGATTTCTTATGAGTAACTGTGTTACATAAAGATAAGAAATTTGACTGATAAGAAAATCAACACATAAAGTTTTGATCATAAAGTTAGTGTTGAATAATCCTTACCACATTACCACACTGATGCATATGACGATTGATAGGGTTATTGGTATATGTGACTATGAAAGGTGTCATGTTATTGATTATGTGGTTTCCGCTATCATTCTATGTCAATGGTCTTATTGAATCGAGCGGGAATGTGAAGTCTTTTGTAATATATTCTCAATTAATGCGCCCAAGTGGGAGAATGTAAAATATTTTATTTTAATATCTTATATTTGTAGGCTTTTAATTGAGATATTAAGACAAATTACAAATAAAGGACCTTAAAAATTTGATCAATTCTTTATTGAAGCAAAACTTCATTTATTAATTAAGTGTGAGAGATTTAATGCGGGTTTAGATAATAATATGGGTATGATGGATAGCCCATGATTATTATATACCGGTGAGCTAAGTTTCTCTTGTTGCTAACTCTAATGATTAAGCTCTTCTATATAAGGAAGGATAGAGGATAAGAAAATAAGAAGCTTAAGAAAATGAATAGAATTCTATCGTTCTTGAGTTAGAAAACGAGAGAAAATCTTAGTGCAAAACTTCTTGGATCATTTCTAAGACGATTGATTCAGCCAAATCAGGTACATATCTTTCTCTTTATCAATAAAACTTGTTTTGTGTTCTAAGTAGAGTGTATTAGATCATAGGGAGAGATCTGCCAGATTTTCGCTATAGATCTCTCTATCAATTATTGCATGAGTTGTTTGAAGAAAGGGATGTGAATTTTATATTGAGTTTTTCGGCTAGTAATTCAAGGTTCAGGGGTGAGATTATTTGGCACTATGATAAGAAGGGTGTGTATAAAGTTAAATTGGGGTATATATTGGCTTTTAAAAAGGAATGTTCATCGAATTGATTGGGTTTAGATGTGGGGACTTAAAATACCTCCAAAAGTTAAGATGTCTGTGTGGAAATTGTGTCATGATTTTTTGCCGACAAAGGAAAGGCTTTTTCTCAAAGGTGTTCCATTGGTTAATAGTTGTGTGTTATATGGTGAATATGGAGAACACAGGATGCATATTTTTCTAGACTATCCTTTAGTTGTTCAGGCTTGGAATGACATAGGTATTAACTTATTATGTGCATTTGGATGATATTGCGGCCTGGTTTGATAATATGTTGTATTAACATATTAACTAAGATAAGGTGTGCATGGAATTATGGAGCATTTGAAATATGAGAAATAAAGTTATGTGGTCTTTAAATCTTATACCACCATATCGTTGCATGGCAAACTGCAGAGATTTTTTGGCTCAATTTCAACATGTTAATACTTGTCAAGGTCGGGGTGGTGTTGATCAAATAGAGCAACAAGTTTTAGTTAGGAGATATCCTCCCCATGGGATGTTGAAACTCAACGTTGACGCTGTTATAAAAGCTCTTACGGGAACAGTTAATTTTGGTATGGTGCTTCGTGATTTCATCAATCATGTAAAGTCCTGTAGAACTACTCTTGTTGCTGGCCATTGGACATCATCTGTAGCAGAAGCTATTAGACTTAAAGAGGCATTGAGTTGAGTTAGATATCTGAATGTTATAGAGGTTCAGGTGTTAACAAACCCTACACCTCTCTCCAATATCAATTGGGAGTTTCACTAACACATTAAGTGTTACAATTGAGTTTTACAACCTCACTCCCAACTATGGTGTTTCTAACAATGGATCACACCTAACCCATAAATTATTTGTATTTTAATGGCTCACACAATAAACCAATTCCTTGTGTTTTAAAGGCTCACACAAATAACTCTTACAAATATTCTACTCTTAACCCAAAATATCCAAACTCACTTGAGTAATAGATTACAAAGAGAAACACTTACAAATCTATAATGCTTAGAGAATAATGAGCAAAAAGATTTTCGCAAAGAATAAATGTTTGTTTTGAAAGTATTAAATGCACAAATGGCTTACAACAAGATTTTGATTTGAAGTCTTTGCTATTCTCTTATTCTGGATTCATAAATGACTTGCATTTATACTTCCATAGAGAATTATAGTCGTTTGATTGCATTTAATGCAGAAATAGCTGTTGCACCAACTCTTATTTTCGCGTTTGACATGTTTCTCTTTCCTCTTTCACGGTCGTGAGTGTGAATGTCACGGTTGTGACTGTTCTTCCAAGCCGTGACTTGAGTGGTGACTTTGGCCGTGAAGCATTCTGGAAGGATTTGAAGTGTTTGATCACGGGTGTGACATTATATATTCATGAGCGTGAACATCCTTCCTAACCGTGGTCCAAGTAGTGACTCTGGCCGTGAAGCTCTCTGGAGGAATTTGTCATGTCTTCTCACGGGCGTGACTTTCTTTCACGGTCGTGACAGATATGATCATTCATGATTACTATCATTCTTCATGACCGTGAACTTTAAATGTTGGATAGTTGGTGCTAAGCTTTATCACGGGTGTGACATATAAGATCATGGGTGTGAACATGTTATTTCTTCATTTTTTGTCTTTTTAAGATTTGTCTTCCATTCTCCATTCTTGCTATCATATTCCATACCCTGTTTAAAAAAATTAGAAAACAAGTATGTTAGATACATTATTGCTATTTTATTTGTTAGCATCAAAATTACGGAAATACCCCTCAAGGTTCAACAATCTCCCCCTTTTTGATGGTGACAAATAATCTAGCAATATGTGCTTTTGAGAAGTCTCCCTCTCAATAGATGCTTAAGATAAAAAAATTACTGAAGTGCAAGAATTGTAAAGAATGATGAAGTGTATCATCAAAATATGCTTCCTAGTTTTAGGTATATGCAAGTTATATACAAGGTATATCCAATGTATACCAAATTTTTTCCTTAAAACAAGTTAAGTATATGCAAAGTATATTTAAGGTATATTCAAAGTATATCAAATGCATATTCATTCATGTAACTTGCATCAAGGTATATGCAAAGTATACTTAAGGTATATTCAGAGTATATTAGCTCATTTGCATACTTTCATTGCATTTAACTTTAAATATAATATATTGCTAGGTTCTCCCCCTTTTGTCATCAACAAAAGGAATAACAAAAAGATAAATCATAATGGAAAAAAAAGCAATTGTATTAATACAAAAAGACAAATACAAAGATTTGAAAATAAATTGATAGTCCTACAACAAACAAGCTAAAAAAAATAACATAGCTAACATCTAGTGTAGCTAGATTTTGAGCCGGACATCCCATCTCTAAGACGAGCTACTTCCATCTCGAGGCTCTCCATGCAAGACTCCATGAAATCCTTAAGGTTCTCTAACCTCTCATCCATTGAAGCCTGCAATTGTTCAAACTATGGTGCCAAGAGATCAACCATTTACTGAGCCAAGTTTGGTGTGGAGGCAGAGGATTGTCCAATTTCCTGCTCAACCTCTGGAGGCGCCATCTCAACTAGAACTCTCTTCCTCTGCTGGATACCTTAGAGGCCAGCTTTGAAGTCATCCGAGTCATTGTCATCCCAAAGAATCTCACCAACAGTGTTGGTGAAGCGGTAGTAGATGTTGTTCTCATGTACTATATGAACAACCGCTCCCATTTTGATGAAGGACTCGATGTCTAGTCGGTCTCGAGGATGTGCCAGTATAAGGTTGAAATGGTGCTCCTCTAGCTTCAAATATGCCAGCTTGATAGCAAGGTGAGTCACGTACCCACCAATCAGAATGTCTCCGGAGGGCTTGGTGGCAATTGACAAAATATGGTATGCAAACCATCGAGATAAAGCTAGTGTTAGGCCTCTTCGGGCCATCTCTAGAAGAAAGAGCTCTGACTTCCTAATCGATCCATTTTTGTCTCCTCTGGCAAAAATGCTATAGGTTAGAACCCTATGCAAGTATTTGTGCACTGGGGATCGAAGGTGGGTGCTTTTCATCTTCTTAACGTCCCAGCTGCAGTCAAGCCTGAAGTGAGTCCATGCCTGAGTAGCATAGAACTCCACCTCACTCTCATTCAGGATACCGTCAGAGGGAAGGTTGAACATGTCTCCAAACTCTGTGGAATTAAGGGTGTTCGGATGCTTGCAAAGTTGGAATTTTACCGTGTCGGTAGGAGAGACTTGCGAGGTACTCAGGAATTCTAGAGTTGGTTTCCTCAGTGTTGGTTGATGGATATCAACGAAATCTTTTAGATGACAAGCCTGGAGTTGTTCCGTCATGCTTGTTTCGAGATCGAGTGTTCTGATGGTTTGCCACTCAAATGATCGAGAGGAAAGGAGTGGCCTTTGTTTGAGAACCGAGTATCTTGGATGACAGTGCTCCGGAATAGTGTTTAGAAGGTAGTCTGTGTACCTTCTTGGAGCATGAGACTTCTTTTTGGTACCTTTGGAGGAGCCGATTTCCATTTTTGATTGATGAATGTATTTTTGAAGAGTGAAAATTTGATGGAAATTTTGGAGTTGAACCTAAGGTGTTTTGATTTATGATGATAGAGAGAGTTTTTAAAGGTTTTTATAGAAGAAATGAGTTGCTAGGGGGTCAAAATCTTCAAAATGGTATTCAATGGTGATAAATGAGAGAAGTTGGAGAGTCGAAAATGAGAGAAATAACGGCAAAAATGTTTTATAGCCGACATCTTCACGGACGTGAAATGTCATATTCACAGTTTGCTGAAGAGACACTATACCTGTGAAGAGGGATGTGAAACCATTCACGGTCATGACAATTAAAGGTAATGGGCATGAATGATGAAATATCACGGTGGTGACAAACGAGTTACGGGCGTGAAGTACAATCTTCACTACTTATGATCGTGAAACAGAGCGTGACACAAAGCGTGAATGCTTCTGTAAGTTCTTGGTGGAAATGTTCACGGTTGTGATTAAACGTCACGGACATGAACAGGTGGTTTCACGGGGGTGATATAAAAAGGTTATAGACATGAAACATAGTCTTCACTACCTTCAACCGTGAAGCATATCGTGAAGCAAGATGTGAAAGCTACTGGAGCTTTTGGCGATTATGATCACAGCCGTGAATATATGTCACAGGCGTGAATTGCCTAAAATCCTCATTATATAAAATTAAATCTAAAACAAGACTAAAGCATTTCTAAGGAGCTTCTATCCCCTATATCATATAGTTCTATCAAGTTAGCTACTTCATATCTAAAAAAATGAGACAAAAAACACAAGATTATCAATCAAGGTTCAACAATTTTGGCAATCATAAAGTTAATCCATCAATCATACCAAGCTCTCTTCTTATGAAATTAAATCTTTCCTCATTTAGAGACTAAGTGAAGATATATGCCAATTGATTGTCTATGCTTATAAATTCCAATACAACATCTCCATATTGAACATGATCTCTAATAAAATGATGTCTTATGTCAATATGCTTACCTCTAGAGTGTTGAATGAGATTTTTAGATATATTTATAGCACTTGTATTGTCACATCTAATAGGTATATGGTTCATACTATGACCATAATTTTTAAGTTGTTGTTTCATCCAAAGGATTTGTGTATAACAACATCGTGCTGCCACATACTCCGCTTCAGCGGTAGAAAGAGCAACTGAAACTTGTTTCTTGCTAAACCAAGAAACTAAGCATTCTCCAATAAAGTGACAAGTATCTGAAATACTTTTTCTATCTAAAAGACTTCCAGCGTAATCAGCATCTGAATATCATATAATGTGAAAGGATGAATTTCTAGGATACCATAAACCTAGTTGTAATGAGCCATGTAAATATTTTAAAATTCTTTTTACTGCATTTAAATGAGACTTTTTAGGACATGATTGAAAGCGAGCACATAAGCATACATTATACATTATGTCAGGTCTAAAGGCAGTAAGATATAAAAGTAATTCGATCATACCTCTATAGAGCTTTTCATTGATGCTCTTACCATTTTCATCCTTGTCTAATTTTGTTGATGTGCTCATTGGAGTCTTGACATTTTTGCATCCTTCCATTCCAAATTTCTTAAGTAAGTCTTTGGCATATTTGGATTGGTTGATGAATATGCCCTCATTGCCTTGTTTTATTTGTAGACCGAGGAAGAATTTTAGCTCACCCATCATGCTCATTTAGAATTCTCTAGTCATATACTTAGCAAATTCTTGGCAAAACAATTCATTAGTAGACCCAAATATGATATCATCAACATAAATTTGAACAATTAGAGTATCATGCTTATGATTTTTAATGAATAATGTAGTGTCAACATTCCCCTTTGTAAAGTTATTTTTTAAGAGAAAAAAACTTAGTCTTTCCTACCAAGCTCTTGGGGCTTGTTTCAAGCCATATAAAGCTTTTGAAACTTTAAATACATGATTGGGCAAATCATAGCTTTCAAAACCTGGTGGTTGTTCTACATAAACTTCTTCTTCTATAAAACCATTTAAAAAGGCACTTTTTATATGCATTTGAAAAAGTTTGAAATCCATGTGGTATGCATATGATAAAAGTATTCTTATGGCTTCTAATCTAGCTACAGGAGCATAGGTCTCATCATAATCTATTCCTTCTTCCTGATTATATCCTTTTGAAACCAACCTAGCCTTATTCCTAGTTATTAAACCTTGTTCATCTAGTTTAATTCTAAATACCCACTTGATTCCGATGATTTGATGCTCCTTGAGTCTAGGTACTAAGGTCCATACCTTACTTCTCTCAAATTGATTGAGTTCCTCTTGCATAACAATCACCCAACTTTCATCATTAAGAGCCTCATCAATATTTTTAGGCTCAATTTGAGAAACAAAAGCAAGATTAGAAACTAAATGTTTGAGATGAGATGTAGTACTTACTCCCCTTGTAGGATCACCAATGATTTGCTCTTTGGGGTGATCTTTTGTCAATCTCCATTCTTTTGGGAGCTCTTGCCTGTTTTTCTCTTGAGCTTGAGGTAGAGAATCATCTTGATGTGAATCTTCTTGATCATTTTCTTCTCTTCCATTTTCAAGATCAAGTCTTTCCAGGGTACCTACAACATTATCAAGAACACTACCTTTCACAAGATCAAGCCTACTAGATTCATCAAAAACAACATGCATATATTCTTCAACAGTTAATGACTTTTTATTAAACACTCTATATGCTTTGCTAGTTGTAAAGTATCCTAAAAAGATATCCTCATTAGATTTAGAGGCAAATTTTCCAAGGTTGTCCTTGGTATTTAATATGAAGCACTTGCATCCAAATACTCTAAAGTATGATATCAATTCCATAGCTCAAATGAAGTTTTGTTTAAGAGAGGTCTTTTGAAAACTCGATTTGAAATATAACATGCAGTATTTGTGGCTTCGGCCCAGAAGTAAGTTGTTAAATCATACTCATTGAGCATTGTTCGAGTCATTTCAATTAAAGTTCAATTTTTCCTTTCGACTACCCTATTTTGTTGAGGTGTCCTTGGAGATGAAAATTTCTGCGAAATGCCATGTTCAAGACAAAAGCTTTCAAAGTTTTCATTTTCAAATTCTTTGCTATGCACTTCTTATTTTTGAAATACAATATCCTTTTTCATTTTGAACTCTTTTAGCAAAATTTTTGAAAATTTCAAAGGCATCACTCTTTTGAGTTAAGAAAATTACCCAAGTAAATCTCGAGTAATCATCGACGATAACAAAGGCATAGTGTTTACCTCATAAGCTAGCAATTCTAGTAGGTCCAAATATATCTAAATGCAGGAGTTGTAGAGGTTTTGAGGTCCTTACAATGTTTTTGGATTTGAAGGATGACTTGTGTTATTTTTCTCTTTGGCAAGGTTCACATGTCTTGTCTTTTTCAAATTTGACTTTTGGCAGTCCCTTTACTAGCTTTCCTATGCTGAGGCTTTGAATTAAATTCATGCTTACATGACCAAGCCTTCTGTGCCATAACCAAGATTCATCACTAGTAGTCATAAGACACTTAAATGAATGGTTAGATATTTGGTGTAAGTCTATTATGTAGGTATTGACATCTCTGTTTCCTTTAAATATCTTTTGACCATTAATAGAGGTTACAAGACATATGTTGGAAGTAAAGATTACTTTGTTTCCTTTATCACATAATTGATTTACACTTAACAAGTTATGTTTCAAGCCATCAACAAGCAAGACATCTTTAATAAAAGTAGTATCATTAATACCAATAGATCCAATGCCAATTACCTTACCCTTAGCATTGTTTCCAAATGTAACTTTACCTCCATCAATACTTTTGATTTCATTGAAAAGTGATTTGTCTCCTATCATATGCCTTGAGCATCTACTGTCTACTAGCCAAGCATTTTTGTTTATTGTGGACTTGAGGCATACCTAAAGAATCACAATTCAAGTATGGTTTTTAGGTACCCAAATGAGATTGGGTCCTTAGGGGTTAGAACATTAAGGTTCCCAATGAGTCTTCCTTATCCAGCAATGTTTATTTATGTGACCAAATTTTATACAATAATGACATTGTTTAGGTTTAAATATGCTTTTTGGTCTTACAATGCTCTTGAATGTCATATTTTGATTGGATTGAGTTTGAAAGCAATGACATACACAATCATGATGAATTGGTGCTTTTCTAGGTGCATGCTTCTTATACATAAAGCATGATTAGCTTTTTGAGGTTTCTTTCTTAGGCTTATCAATCCTTGATCATCCCTCTTATGTATAGAAGATTTAGTGTATTTTGTGATCTTAGCCATTGGGGCTGTTACAGCAAATATGGAGATGTGAGGTTCACTTGACTTAACAAAAATAGTCTTGTGAGAAGATGATGATGTACCCTTAAATCATAAACTATGTCTAATTAAGGGTGGTCTTTGAGACACAATGAGAGTATCTAAACTCTCTTTTCCTTTGTGAAATTTTGAAATGGAGTTTCTAAGTTCCTCAACTTCATTTTTCAAAATATTATTTTCTTTAAGCAAGGATTTAGTTGAGGGTCTTGAAGAGTATTCATATAACGACTTTTGAAGAGATTCATTAGATGATTTAAGCTTAAAGTTCTCTTTTTCTAAAACATCCATTTTGATTTTCAAGTTAGAAACATTATTCTTATAAGTATTGAATTTACTTCTATATTTCTCTAGTTCTAGATTCAATACTTCTATTAGGCTTTGCTCATCATCATATTCACTATTACTATCATTGTCACTACTATCATTATTGAAAGAGTATGAGTGAAGTGATCCTACCTTATCCCATATGTGATCCTCTATAGCCATGAAGCATAGGTTGACCTCTTCACTTTCATTGTCATATTTTTCACTTGAAGAGCTTTCGTCATCCCATGTGGCTTTGTGACCTTTCTCCTCATTGTTTCTTTGGTATTTGCTATTGTGCTTTTTGAGCCTTGGACATTCCCGTTTAATATGCCCTTTCTTCCCACATTCATAGCACTTTACCTTCTCTTTACTTCTTTGTGCATCATTAGAAGTCTGTTTGAGGATTCTTTACCTGAATTTTCTAGAGTTGCTCATTCTCTTCTTAATAATTCTTTTCAGCCTTCTTGAGAGCATAGCAATGTCCTCATTTGCATTATCGCTCTTTTCTTCATCATCTTCAACTTTCTCTTGAGATTTTGAAGTAGTGGTTTTTAATGCTAGAGGCTTTCTTTTTTCTGGCTCTGCTTCAAGCTCTCTATCTCTTTTCATTGCCATTTCATGTGCAAGAAGTTTGCCAATAAGCACATCGGTATTCATGATGCTTATGTCTTCATTTGCCTCTTCTATACCGGCAACTCTTGAACCGTAATCTTTTTGAGGAAGACTTCTCAAGATTTTGTTATTAACATCTTCCAAGCTCAGGTGTTTCCCAAGCTTTCTCATGTCATTTATGATGGCTAAAAGACGGTTGGTCATGTCAATAATTGACTCATTGGATTTCATCTTGAAAAGTTCATACTTTGAAGTAAGAAGTTGAATCTTCTTGGATTTAACTTGCTTTGTTCCTTCATGATAGTTTTCCACATGCTGTAAGCAGTTGGACAATGTTGTATTTTGCCACATTCTTCAATGGATAATGAGCTTGAGAGAATTGTCATTGCCTTCTTATTTTTGAAGTTTGCTCTTCTTTGAGGCTCTGTCCAATCATCTCTTGACAGGATTTCTTCTTCACCATCAACTCCTCTTCTAGTTGGTGGTGTCCATTCTTTTCGAACACTATCCCAGACTTCAATTCCTTCACTATCCAGATATGTCTCCATCTGAAACTTCCAATGAGCATAATTTGCTCCATCAAAGTAAGGCTTGAGACTTTGCAATCCTTCATTGGTCATATCTTGATCTTTGCTAGCGCTGTTTAGGCTTCGATGCTAGACTAAGATCTAATACCAATTGTTGCCCAGATATTGAACCAAGAAGGAGGGTTGAATTGGATATTAAAAATTTAACTTTTAAGTACGGAAAGAAAAGTTGAGTTAAGTAGGGATATGAAGATATCACACAGGAATTTTATAGAGGTTCGGGTGTTAACAAACCCTACTCCTCTTCCCAATCTCAATTGGGAGTTTCACTAACACATTAAGTGTTACAATGGAGTTTTACAAGCTCACTCCCAACTATGGTGTTTCTAACAATGAATCACACCTAACCTAGAAATCCCTTGTGTTTTAATGGCTCACACAATAAACTAATTCCTTGTGTTTTAAAGGCTCACACAAATAACCCTTACAAGTATTCTACTCTTAATCCAAAATACCCAAACTCACTTGAGTAGTAGATTACAAAGAGAAACACTTACAAATCTATAATGCTCAGAGAATAATGAGCAAAAAGATTTTCACAAAGAATAAATGTTTGTTTTGAAAGTATTAAATGCACAAATGGCTTACAACAAGATTTTGATTCGAAGTATTTGTCATTCTCTTGTTTTAGATTCATAAATGACTTGCATTTATACTTCCATGGTGAATTATAACCGTTTGATTGCATTTAATGCGGAAATAGCCGTTGCACCAACTCTTATTTTCGCGCCTGACATGTTTCTCTTTCCTCTTTCACGGTCGTGAGTATGAGTGTCACAGTCGTGACTGTTCTTCCAAGCCGTGACTTGAGTGGTGACTTTGGCTGTGAAGCATTCTGGAAGGATTTGAAGTGTTTGATCACGGGCGTGACATTATATATTCACGGGCGTAAATATTCTTCCTAACCACGGTCCAAGTAGTGACTTTGGCCGTGAAGCTCTCTGAAGGAATTTGTCATGTCTTCTCACGGGTGTGACTTTCTTTTACGGTCGTGACTGATATGATCATTCACGATTGCTATCATTCTTCATGACCATAAACTTTAAATATTGGATAGTTGGCACTAAGCTTTATCACGGACGTGACATATAAGGTCACGAGCATGAACATGCTATTTCTTCATTTTTTGTCTTTTTAAGATTAGTCTCTCATTCTCTATTCTTGCTATCATGTTTCATACCATGTTTAAAAAACTTAGAAAACAAGTATGTTAAATACATTATTGCTATTTTATTTGTTAGCATCAAAATGACGGAAATACCCTTCAAGGTTCAACATATTTGTTGAAAAAATATCAAATCACGAATTATCTTCCACAAAAGAATGACTATTCTCACATGAGAAAAACCACAAACCTCCTATATAAAGAGAATAATCTTCCATAATAACTTCTTTTAGATCCAATTTTATTTTAACAAACAAAAAGATAAAAAGATTATACATGAAAATACATACATAAAAATTCACTAAGAAAAATAATATAAAATATCAAAATAAATTACAAATTTGAAGAAATAATAATAGATCTTGTAGCACCCTCTTATATTATAAGACTAAATCTCACTATAGAAGCGGATGCTACAATGCTATGTGTTAAAATCCAGTAAAATTTTAAACTTTATAAAACATATTGATGCATTATGACCATTATAATTATTTTTAAAATATTTATGAAAAAATATATAAAACATTATTTTATGCGATACATATTTAAAACGAATTTATAAAACTCAAATGATATAACTCTTACAATCATTTTTGTCCCATGAGATATACAATATAAAAAAAAGATACTTTAATGCATAATATCACCTCGAGATGTCTTCTTATCCACATGAATCTTGGCAGACTTGCTCTTTTCTTTCGTTGACTTTTCATAGCTCCACACCTGTGTGTGAGAAGACACTCATGCGCTAATCAACTAATACTTAACGACATATATGTGCATACGAACTGTAATCATCATACATGTGGTATGTGGTATGTTGCTTGCATGACATATATTCCAAAACTACTTATCTAACGTATGCTCATATGTGTGTGTAGGCATATTTACTTTCCTAGAATAATCAGTTATATATGCATATCTCTATTTCCATGTCATCTTTCATCTCTTAATTACCTATTGGCCTACACCTTACTATTATAATATCCTTGCATGCACATATGAGATATTTTTATAATATGCCTAACATTGACACACAACATATCATACTTAAATATTAGGTAGCACATATATCCTTGTCGACATTGATATTGAAGATAATGTAATTTCTACGTGTCATGCCAAATCCATGTTATTTAAATGACACATGTTAACTCATATGATTTTTGTAACACTTCCTTATCCCATTTTAGTTCAGTAAGGTAAGTGAGCATTATTCGACAACTATCTTACAAGATTCGCTAAAGAAAGTATACTTTTTTTCCAGTTCTAATACTAATATTTTTAATTTCCAAATAATAATACCCTCAATTATTTTTTCTCATTATTTATCATTTTTTATGGGTCTAAATCTAGACTTCGATTGAACCGACGTAGTCACATCCGCGAGTTAGACCCTAACTGTATACATGTACTGCGGTCGTATATATTGCAGTATATTGACGTACGATCAGAGTCTAAATATGAATAAACAAATATAAAAAAAATATATTAATATGATAATAGGAATAGGAATTTTATCAAATAAAATAATACAATTTCATGTTATGCACACAAATCGAGACGGTATACCGAGTCGAAAATTAGATTTTTTGTTCGGTAGTGAAATTATAATTTAAGCATACCGAAATATGAAAAATATTATTTTAAGGTCATAGGTGGAGTTATAAGGTGAGATTTTAAGGTTAAGGGCTCGAATTATGAAAATATGATTCTCAGTGCAAGTTTACAGTCTGATTTTTTGGATCAAGAGTTATAGAGATGTGTTCATGATCGCAATGAGGTCGAAGTGATCGAAATTGAATTTTAAGATTTCTAAAACTGATATATTAGAAATCGGACGACGGATGAATTTTTATGGGTCAAATTAAAAAAAATTATTAAACCGTAAAAACGTTATTTTCGCACCGAATGTCGTTTTGCAAGATTGAAGAGACTATTTTGAAGATAAAATTATTTTATAATTTTTGGTATATTTAATTTGATTGAATTAAGTTGTTTGGAGGTTGAATTTTGGAGAATTAAATTTAATTATGAATTAAAATGAAAAACAATTTGCAATTGGTTGGAAATTTGTTAAGTCAAAATTAATTAAATTTTGATTAGGCCATGTGCTAATATTAGGAGATAATTAATTGTGCTATTAGCCAATGAGGAAATTGATTAAGGAATTAATTAAGATTAATTAAATTAATTGGGGTATAAATAGGAAGTTAATTAGAATTCTCTACTCAAAGAACAGATCTTCATCTTCTTCCTTTTTCTCCACCATGGCCGAACCACCCAAAAGCTCTAATCTCTTGATTCCTTCAATTTTTCTTCTTCAAATCATACTTATTCAACAATCAAAAAGATTAAGGTAGTATTGATGTGAAGAAAAAGATTAAAAAGGCGAAGTTTTGGCAAAAAGGAAATCAAAGTTTAGCTTAATACCCATTTGAACAATGTTATAATTTTATTCCTTTCACCATTTAATTTTGTTGGTTTGATTATTGTCATATTTATTCTTTTGAGTTGTGGTGTGATATTGTTAGGATTGGTTGATTGAAAGTTAGGGTTTATGGAAAAATTATTAAACAATTAGATAAAAATAGGAAATGAAAAGAACAAGACTTGAGAATGATGGATTTAGTGAAAAATTGATGAAAATAATTGTTAGGAATTTTTGTGCAATTTTTAGAAAAATTTTATAATTATGGTTAAATTTTTTAAAAATTATTTTGGACGAATTTTGCCTTAAATTGAAGATAATGGAATTAATTGGAGTGTTTAGAGGTGGAAAATAACTTTTGGAATGAAAGGAAAATTTAATAGGATTTTTGGTGAATTTTTAGATTTTTAGCCTAATTATAGAAAAATTTATTGGGAGTTATTGAATATTATTTTGGTGAAATTGATGATGGAAAATGAAAAAAAATGAGTTAAAGTGATTATAAGAATTCATTTGGAATTTTTAGAGTACTCATTGAAATAATGGAAATTTTGAGTTGGAAATAAAAATTAGAGGAATAAAAGAAATAAATGGAGAAAAATAGTTTTTTGAGAAAAAAATAAAGAAAATAAAATATTATAAATAAAAATAATATTTGAAATTTTTGGTTACACAGGAAAACGTGTTGATGACCAAAATCGTGACTAAAACACGCATAATGAAAAAAAAATTTAATTATAGGATCTCAATATACGTGAGAGTAGGGAATCATCGAAAAATTTAAATCTTGTTAGATTTTATATCATGTGAGATTCAGTAGCTAATTGAAATTTTCTATCTCTAGATGCGACATTGGGGCAGACGCTATTTGGAGATAAGGGGAAAGAGCCGGCAGACACCGACAAAGCATAAAGAGGTTAGTGCAATTGTCCTTATAATATTAGTCATATATATATAAGTAAGTAGTTAGAGAAAATCGGTAAATTATGAAGTAATAAGGAAATTATTATGTTCAAATTATGATATTACATAATATATATTTTATGTGAAAAATTGGTGTTTTTGAAATTATTAATTTTGGAATATTTTTATTTATTTTTTGAGAGAATTTAAATGTTAAATATATTGTATAATGATATTTGTTTTGGTATGAAAAGAATATTTATTGATTTTATGGAAAACGAATTAGTTATGAATATGAGAAATTTTGCCTATATGTTAGCTTAGACGTGAACCAATATATTGTTGCATGCCAATATAGTAGAAATTACGATTATGTGCATTTCTGTGGATCAATGAAATATGGTGATCATATGCATTTCTGTGGATCACCTGATATATTTTTCTGTTCTGTGCATTTTTGTGGACTGAGTATTATTATATTTGGATCTTATGCATTTATGTGGATCCTGAGTTGATATGTGATATGATATCATTTTGATTCCCTATGAGCAAGTATAAGATATTATAATATATGGGTATATAAAAAAATATGCAATTAAGAAATAAAAAATATATTGAATTATGAATTAAATGGATTATAGAAATATTATATTATTGCCTTTACAAAAAAAGATTTAAATGTTGAATTAGTTTCACTTTAAATTTATATTTTATCTTAATGATTATTATTATAAAATTTTTGCATCACTGAATTATATACTCAGTGCAGGAGTTTGTTTTCTCTCGCGTAGGTTACAAGAGACGCTAATTGGTGGACTCGCATGATGGAGCCTAACAGTAGCAATGGTAGTCGCCCCGAACAAGTTGATATATATATATATATATATATATATATATATATATATATATATATATATATATATATATATATATATATATATAACCCCCTCACCCGATCACCAACACGTGCCCGGATAAGGAAGCGCTACTACATGTCTTCTTTACTTCTTCAAATTGCTGTAATTATTATTTTACCTTTATTCTCTCAACACTCATGTATATATAGATATATACAAAAACCATGGTATAATTTATTTACATAAAATAGTAATTTTAAATCAAATTAATTCTTAACAAACTTTAAAAGTAAGTTTTACAAACTCTAACATTCTTTAATATAAAAGCCAAATACAAAATTTCAAAACTTGTAATCCACTTTCTCAAGGTTCAGCTGCTTTACTTGAATAGGATCACCGCTTGCTTTATTTATCACCTTCAGCTACCTTTCTATATCAGCGTGGAAGGAAACTTCCACGCTAAGCTCTAAGCTTAGTGGTGCATATAAATAAGGCAATATACTATGTCATGCAACAGGCAATAACATGTATCATTTTTTTCATATTAATGTTATTTCATGCAATTCTATTCCTTATGATCCTTTCTCATACAATTATGACTCCATGCATACAGGACAAATATCATTTTCATTTCCATTAATTATAAACATCTCTTTTACATCATCAATCATGTATTTATATATGTATACCACTTTCCATCATTTCTATATATATATTAGCCCACAACACCTATGAACTCCAGACTAGGATAATGGAGTTGCCATCCAGGCACTTAGGAGTGTCACATGACAATATGATGTGCACATATAAGTGCCATTACCGGCGTAGAAAATCGTGTCATTACCGGCATAGTATTCATAATCCGTGCCATTACCGACGTAGAAAATCATTCCATTAATGGTTTTCATCATACTCCCCCCTACTTGGCATGCCAAACTATCCTTAGTATAGTTCTAGGTAGTTGTTCTAGGGCTTATTCAATATCATATAATTCATATATCTCTATTTACTTCCAATCACATCCATATCAATACTTATGTTTACTATCTGTATTAGTTCATGTATGTCGTCCGTATCATATTTCATATATCATTCACATATTTCATTCGTATCACAATACAACACGTTCTCACATCAATACATATATATATAATTATTCTTATTTTCCTGGATAAACAATAACTTTCATTTATTTACCTGAATTCCTCATTTGATAACCACATTCATAATTACAAATACAGAGCATTCACGACCATGATTACTAATTTCACGTCCGTAATCCCAAGCCGTGAACGTTACTGGAATGAATCGCCCAAAAGCATTCACGGTCGTGATTACTCATTCACGCCCGTGAATAAGTTCACTTCCGTGATTTCAACCCGTGAACGCTTCTGGAATGAATAGTACCATTTCCACACAGAAGTCACAATCGTGATACAATCAGTCACAACCATGAACCCTCAAGTTCACACCCGTGACTCAATAGTCACGCCCGTGACTTTTAGCAGAAAATCTGCATACTCACTTTTCATTCATTCTAACATTATCCAAATCATACCAAATTCCATTTCATGCATTTCTAAGGTTCTTTACTCAACTTATTACTTTCTAATACATGTAAATGTCTTGATCATACAAGATTTTCTAACATGCATCATTAATTCAATGTCACAAAAGGATCTCATTCATACATGTCTAAACCTAAGGTTTCATGCCATAATCATCATCATTCTTGAAATGGATTTATCTAAAATCATGTTCAACATGCATTATTTCAAACAAAAATAGGCTATTGCCTTAAGTTATGCACAAACCTTAATCTTTCTCCTTCACTCTTCTAGGTAGCTTTCTCTTTTCCTTTGCTCCTTAGTGTTTGTTCCTTGTCACTTGGAACTCCTACAACATTATAGATCATTATTATCATCTAATTTCCTCAAGACCCTAAACTCCATTTTTCTCTCTCAAAACCCTAGTTTCTCTCTCTTTCCACATGAGTCTTGGATGAGCTCAAAATTCAAACTTCATTTAAGAAAAGATGAAGAAGAAGAAGAGATGTTTCTTACCTTATACTTTTCTTCACTTGATCACAACTTTGGAGATTTTCTCTCTCTACCAAACTTGATTCTTCTTACTCTTTCTTGCTCTTTCCAGCTCCCTTAAGAGTTATGGACCATGAAGATCACCTTGTCTTACTCTTTCCCTTCTCTTCCCTTCCTTTCTCTCTCTAGAATTCAAGATTGGTTATGGAGGAGTTGGGGCTGGCGTGACTGGTATAAAAGAGAGAGAAGAAGGCAGAAAATGAAGAAAAGAAGAAGAAGAAGAAAAGAAGGCATTAAATAGGGTACCCAAAAAGTCTTCATAAGGGACCTACCATTTGACCACTTTCTCCCAATTTTATACTTAATCAATATTAATCCTCTTTCTTTAATGTCATGGCCGGCCAACCCAAATTTTAAGTGTCCAAATTTCCTAGGTTAATTAGCAATTAATCTCATTAATCCTCCAATTTTTGGTAAATTGCAATTTGACCCCAAAACTTATCAAATTTTGCAATTTAGTCCTTTACCATAAATCAAATTCTTTAAATGTTATAATCACTTAATGAGGCATTTATCATTTAATTTAGCCATTACTTGATCAATTTTTGTAAAAATCCGAATTTAGACTCTTATCGGTCAAACGAGTCAATTTCGCGACACGTGCGACTCGGGGCCTAAATTAGCGGATATTTGGGGATTTACAAGCCTTGTGTATATATGAGAAATAATTTTAGACATGTTTTGGAGTTATTTGGATCAATCAGAGGGAGACAACACTCGTTACGCGTTTGATGTTTTGTCACACCTTCACTAGTGTTTAGCTAGCTATTATTATGGATATGACATGGTTGTCATAGGCATGATAGTAGCTAGGCTATTGCCCATATTACACCTACAACAACTTGTCATGTGTGTGACATAAGCTGTATAAGGCCTTGTCATAGGCGCGACATGATTGTCATGCCAATGACCCGACCTTCCTCTGTACCTAAACTATTACAATTCTAGAAGTTCACCTTGTTAACACACAATAACATGTTGTTCTCTATGTTAACCTATTGCTAACACTCCTATTAATATGCAATAAACACTTTATGGCAATTTCATACCAAAGTTCTTACATAACTATTTCATCTCCATAAACATGTAAATAAACATATAAAACATTATCTTTCAATATCTAAAACCCATTTCATTTGCATAACAATATCAAAGCATACAATGCATTCCATATGCAAAATGACATAGAATGGAAGTTTGTAGGCCAATACTAACCTCTTAGCTTGACTTCAACCTCAATCTCTTTCTTAGAGATTATCACATATTAAGACATAAAAATATTTCTTTAAACCCATCTATAACATATAACAAGTATAAACTCACTCTTAAGGCTTAAACCCCTAACTTAGGCTATTAAGCTATTGTCTTATGCCTTAATCTATGTTGAGCTCTAGTTTTAATCACTCTAGGTGTTAAAAGAAACAGTTTTAGTCATCCAATATCCTAGCTTGACATAAAACTTAATCCATTTGAAATGAGTTTCCACCAAGAACGAAAATGGTGGAACAAGATGAAGAAGAACACATAGAAGAAATAAATATGATTCATCTTTCCGAATTCCACATGAATAGAGCATGGATATGGGTATTTCAGTTCCTCTTTCCTTTCTCCTTTAAAAAAAATGGTTCTTCTTGCTCTAACAAACTTTCTTTCTTCTTTTTCTCTTATATTTCAACCATGGGGAAAGATTTTCTCCTGGATTTTATGGAGATTTAAAGTTTTGAGTGGAAGAAGATGAAGAGAAAAATGGAAGTTATGGAGATTTAAAGTTTTGAGTGGAAGAAGATGAAGAGAAAAATGGAAGTCATGTTTTTTAGGGAGAGAAAACATTTGGGGCTGCTGAAATTTATGAAGAAAGAGAAGAAGGAAAGCTTTTATACCCATTAGCAAATTACCACATATATCCTACTTTGTTTTTGCCAAATGCCTACATAAGTTTTTGATTTTTATCTTTCCTTTTAAACTTACCCAACATTTTTTTTATCTTCCATAAACAACCTATAACCTTATTAATCCCTTAAAATCCTTTTATTGATTATTAACTTGAAATTTAGACTCTGATAATTTTAATTGCAATTCTAAGGTACGCTAATTATTCATACATAAATTGACGGGTGTTACAAATATAATATTATCGAGTAAAACTAAGGAAAGAGAGTGCACACCAAAGGACTACCTTCAGCATTAAACACCGATAATATTCCTAATATTTTCAAAAGTGATTATCCAAGATTCCTCTCCTATTTTGTTGGTAAGAAAAGAAAAAGTTTCAAAAATAAATTTATTTATTTTCTTTCTATTTATTTTTTGACATTTCCTTTCATCACCAACTAATTAGGTGATGAGCATTAGACAATAATTTGTTTTTTCAATGACTATCCTTAGTGTTGCTCTTATTAAATTTGGCAATGACAATATTTATCCAATTTTCTACGAAGTTATAACTTGCAATAATTTAAAATAAAATAATAATAAAAATTAATCAAAACCCCATTTTTCATGTTTTTCTGAATTCAAATAAAATTCTTAGTAATAACTAAAAAGAGTATTACAACAATGTAATATAAAATTATATAATTTTAAAATACATTAAATATACAAAAATATTTAATTTATTAAAATATGAATTTTTCAATGATAATGGTGGAGAATGACAATATGTTACGGACAATATTGCTTTTAATAGGACATTCACTTTATTTATTTTCTACAAGAAAAGATCGAACCATTTTCAATATGAGAAGGATAACTTCCATATGAGGAGATCAAAAACTTTTCACATAAAAAGAACAATTTTCTATAAAAAAAACTATACTTGCATCCAATTTTTATTTTTCGTCAAATAAAAAAAGATAATAAGTCTCTATTTGAAAAGTACAAATCTAAATATTTACTATGGAAAATAATAATAATAAAAAAACTATAGAATTGAGAAAAACAATAACATATATATGATATTATTGAGCAAAAAAATAAGAAAAAATAATTAACATAAGGTTGTCATCAACTGTTAAAAAATAATTAATACTAAATAAAAAAAAATGAAGAACAGAAAGATAAATGAGAGAGTAGGTTGCTAGAATTTGAAATATTCATTTTTCATGTTTTAAAAGCATAAAGACATGTGACAGAAAAAATAATAGGGATAACTTCAGAGAAATCATTAATGTTTCATCGTGTTTTCAATTCAATACTTAATGGGTTTTTTTTTTTTTTTCAATTGGACACAAGATATTTCTTTTTTTTTTTTTTCAATTAGACCATTTTGTTACATTTTTCATCAATTATTGATAAAATGCTAATATGACCTTCATCTGTAGGCTCCATAAAAGCCAATGTGATAAAAATAGACATGTCATATCAACATATAACTTATTTTTCACCCTAAATTTTCTTTCTCCTTACCCTACTCCCAATTTCTAAAAACTTATTCCTTTTTGTCATTCTGCTTCTCCACCACAAGAACCAAGCCTATATTAAATTTAATCCTTTTTCTTTTCCTTCACTTTCCCTTGCATCCAATAGAAAAATCATTCACATTGCAACACTATTGAAGAGGAAGAAATATCACTTTGCAATTATGCTTTTATGGCACATTATGGGCCAAATGAGCATTCTTTAGAGGTTGAAACTAAAATCTCATAAATTTTTTTTCCACAAAATTCATTTCTTATTGGAATTTCATCTATTTTTTTGCGCAAGGCTTGGAAATATCGAAAGTGTGCATTGACTGCTACAACTGCAATTGCAATGGCTACAATAGCTAATGGGATTAAAATTGTATAAAGTTATAATAGTAATTGGCACTGCCATTTTCGATTCTTCACCAACTCTTTTACTCATCTCAATTGCTTTTCTTTTTTAATATGTACTTCTCTTAATTAGTTATTATTTATTTTTATTTCTCATTTTTATTACTATATAGACTTTTGGGTTAAGGTACAAAAGATCCTTGAACTATATATAGGCAAATTATCAGTGTTTTCCCTAGCATTTGTTTTATCAATAATATACTCAACGTTTAAAATTGGTTATAATAGGTGGTCGACACTGCCATTTTGGATTCTTCTTTTAACTCTTTTACTCATATTAAGTTTTTTCCTTAATCTGCACTTTTCTTAATTAGTTATTATTTGTTTTTTATTCTCATTTTTTTATTATTATATTTTTGGGTTAAGGTACAAAATATCCTTGAACTAAAGACAAATTGTCAACGCATTTCCGATCATTTTTTTGGTCAATAATATACTCAAGTGTTTAATATTGGTTCCATTATGCCCCCAATTAACAGATTTGACATGTCAACATTAATAAAGTTCAATTTTTAGAATTTTTATATTAATATAAGACCACTATCCCTTTTTTCTTCTTTCTTCCTTGCCTTCTCTTTTTACAATTTCTACAATTTCTTCCTCCCCTCCTGTAGCACTGCTAGTTTATAAAAAATAAAAAGTAATAAATCCTCAGAATTTATGTTCTAGATGCAATGCATCCCTTTTGCGTAGAACTAGAGCTTCAATGCTTCGTTGAATGCATTAGTTTTGTTCTTCGATAACTCATTTTTGCCAAATGATAGGTACTGAATCGTGAGTAGCTTGTAGTGATTTGACGATCCAAATAGAAAAATTTTGGCCCCGATTTATTAGTAGTATAATTGTGAGATTTCAGTCCAATATCTCCGATATGATTAGATTCAAATCCAAAAGTAATTTTTTTCTCTCTCGAATATATGTGATATCTGTCTTTGAAACAATATCCATGGATCTTACAAAGCAAGTGGAAGCCAGATCGAACTTTTCTCAGATCATACTAGATAAGGCTAGTTTTGTGGTAGAAAGAAGCTGACTTTATGACTGGAGATGGAACACCAAAAATGTCACTTGCGAGCTCCCTAGCATATTGAAAGCGATGTGCTGGATAATGGCATTGTGTTGGGCGATGGATGGAGAGGGCGAGGGGCAGATAAAAGTGGCATTAGAAATGTCAATGCAGGCATTCTAGGGACGACAACTAAGCTTCCATAATTGGAGCTTGATAGAGTTAGAAAATGGTACAAGTTGACTCAGTTGAGTTAGGATTCAGCGGAGATATGAGGAGATGGTTTTTGATAAAGGTTTGGCGAGAGAGAAGCTTTCGGTTTGCTTGATTAGATATTTGGTTTGAAAGAGAAATTCATGGTGATGGTTATGGAGATTAGATTAAGGTTGTTGGAGATTCATCGAGGAGATTTCGGAGATCCTCATTTTCGGCACTGAGAGTGACGGTGACGGTGATGGGGTAGGAGTGGATGAGGGAGAGAGAACTGGATATATATATATATATATATATATATATATATATATATATATATATATATATATATATATATATATATATATATATATATATATATATATGCCTATGATATATGGACTACGTTGAATATTATAATAACAAAGTTAACAAATTTGTTTGCTGATGTGGTAAATCTATTAATTCAAGTTATAATTAAGCAAATTTTAAATGTTGGGGGCATTATTGATTAAAAAAAAATAATATTGACAATTGGAATATAATCCTTGTATATATATATTTGTACCACCTTTTATAATGAGGTATGATTTATTTGATTCTAGTTTTATTCCTTGAGGTTTTTTGGGTAGTAGAAAGGAGACATAAGTGGGGATGCTTGAAAGATATGATGTTGGTGGTTTTGAGAGAAAATTTGTGACTGTAGCAATGACAAAAAATTTGTATGAAAAGCAAATAATAGAGAGATGAAAACAGAGAAAGAAGGGAAAAGGTCTCTTGAGTTATTAACTAATCCTAGTGATAAAAAATGGTAGCCACCCATTAGGTTTGTGATTAATATAAGTCACAAATTTGGGTGTTGTGCTACGAATTTTTATCATTTTTCTTTTTGCTCTTTTATGATCTTAAGTATGCTAGTTTTTGGTTGGAAGATTTGAGGAAAAGGGTAGACTTTGGAATTAATGCCTATGATGTATTTGTAAAAACACCTCAAAGAATGAGAAAGATTGAAACAATAGGAAAAAAAAGGAGGAAAGAGAAAAAATATTGGAAAGAGAAACGTCATATCAATTTATTACTCATATTTAACTGAAAAAGTAACGGAATAGTTTAATTAAAAAAATGAGAACTTGTTGTGTTTAATTGAAAATGGAAAAAAAATGTTAGATGTTTATTTAAAAACAAAATAAAACCTTGTAGGAACTTTCAAAATTATTTCAAAATCATTAGTAAAAACATCTGAAAATTAATTTTTATATTAATATCTTAAAATTCAATGCTTTAAGTGATTTTTTTAAAAAAAATTCTCTGGGTTTTTAGTAGTCAGTCCTAAGAAAGACATCTCCATACATATTAATCATATTTCAAACCGTTGGCATTGTGAAACCAACAATAAACATACAGCATATTCGTCGAAACTTAAAAGTTGAAACAAGAAATTAAATGGGATTATGATATTTAAGGAGTAACGTTAGGTGACTAAACAACTATCTCCAACCAAAAATTTTAACCTCAAAAATATTTTTTTTTATAAAAAAAAAGGGTAAAAGTGAATCCAACTTTTTCATTATTCATGATTCTTCTTCTACAAAACCAATCAATTTTCTATTTCATTTTATTTTTCTTTTATATCAATCCAATCCAATCTTCAAATTCAAGAGTAGCCCCAACCACTCCACAAACATATTCCCCTTTCGGTATCAAGGCCTGGGCCAGGGGGGGTGCTCATGAGTGGAAGAACGGACTCATTTGAAGCAACAAAAATTCTTAGTTTTGGCAACCAAACGACACCGCTTCTAATTAGCCTTCTAATTCTTTTGGCAATAAACGACACCGTACCAGTTAACCTTCTTTCGAGGCTTTTCTTTGCCGCATTTTGCCCGCAAGGCAGGAAGAAGATTGCATACATAATATATTATAATTGCATTAATATATAAATTTATTCATAAATTTGAACTAACTCACTGTAATAAAACAAGTTTTCTACCCAACTAAAGATGTACACATTCCACTGACTTCTAAATTAAAGATTAATAGACTAAATATCTATGGCAATCAAATTTTTTTATTATTAAGAAAGGCCCAAAGCACAAGGCAAATGCACTTTCCGGAGAGATCTTCGTTTGGAGGTGAATATGAGGTTAGTTTGATTAGCAGTACAACAGATGTTTGTTTAGATGGGAATGGGAAAACAAAACGCTCAAGTTAAAAGTTGTAAATTGAAAAGGAAACTTCTCACTTTCACCCAACCTTTAAAATTGGCTCTTATTTATTTTAGCTTCTTGCTGTAAAGTAGAGCAGGTGGTCCGTGATTCTTTTAGGACTGATTTATAACAGTAACAGCACCTACACAGACAATTCAAATCCTTAGACCAGGAAAACTTGAAGTTTCTCAGTTGCCGTGAAAAAATTTACAGTAAAGATTGGAACTTGGAAATAAAAAAAATACTTCTTACATTTCATAAGCAACAAATGAACCCTCTTCAAGACACCCTTGAATATGAAGCAAAAGAAGTTAAAAAAAGAAAAAAAAAATCATTGATCAACCTTCCTGTACACTCTAGCATTGAAAAGGTGTCATCTTCAGTGAAACCCATGACCAAAAAACCCAGCTTTTTAAGGTAACAGAGTTACCCAGTTGCAGAAAAATCAAGAATTTTACCATGATGACAAGTAATACCCATTTGTATCATCTTCCACAGGAGCAGGAAGGTTGAGATCGATTAGACCAGACATTGATACCTCCGGCACTTGTTGGTTGATCACCACAGTTCTATCCTCTGTACCTCCAACAAAATGGGACCTTTTGTGGCCTCCTAAAGCTTGACCTGACCTGAAAACCTTAAAACAAAATGGGCATTCATGGACTTTGCCTTTTTTTAATCCCAATTTCTTTTCTCCATTCTGCTCAATTGGGTTCTTTCCATTGCAAGATCGGATCGCTTTTCTATTAGGAACAGAATCAGTATCAACGCTGTTTACACCACTGTTATAAATTGACTCACTGCAAACGTTAGTCCTTCTGTGGCTGCTGCTTCTTTGTGCCCCTATAGGAGGACATTTACCTGTTTTTGAAGCCTTCTTGCTGGGAAATTCCGGATTATAAGAATCATCATTCTTTGCTTTTTTTCTTGAAACTCTATCAGATTCTCCATATTCACCATCTTCTTCAATCAGATTCTTCCCTAATTCTGTTTTAATACGCCTAAACCTACTTAATCTTTTGCCCAGTTCTGGATTGAACTCCTTTTCGAATCTACACCCAAATTCCAAATTTGGCTTCTTGAATTCATCATTTCTAGTGAACCCATGAACTGAAATTTCAGATTCGACCTTTTTTGGTCCATTTCTGAAATACCCAGAGTCAGAATTCTTAGAGTTATCATTTTCAATTGGCATCACCTGTTGTTGCTTGGGTTTCTTCATCTCCAAAAACCCATTAGCATTATACACACAATTAATGCCATTCTTAACACTAATTCTCAATTTAGGAGATGATGATTTAGTCTCTACAACCACAGAATTGTTATCTGAAAAATCAGCAATCGAACTAAAACAACCTTTAAAACCAGAATCCTTAGACAACATCATCAAACACATAGCAACCTCTTCTTGCTCTTGCTCAATATCATCGGAGGCAGATGACAAAGAACCATTTGGCAAGGATAATGAAGAAGAGTAGACATCCATGGCCTTGCACCTCATCCTTGCAGATCTCCTTCGCATACCAGAAGCTGATGACGTCTCTGTATCAGATTGGCTATCAAAAACTTGATCTTTCAGTTTCTCAGTAGTCCCCGAGTGATCTTCAATGCTGTTCTTAGAATGAGAAGCCATATGACCACAAAGAGCTTTCAACGATTGAAACCCTTTACCACATTCCTTACAGACCATTTCTTGCAGCAGATTAGTATTAGTCGAATCCACCATAAACCTCCTAGTTTTCTTGGGATTCTCTCTAAGACCATAGCCACCGGATGGGCCACCAGCTTCAGGGTCTGAGTCCTTCTTGCTGTTGCTTCCACTAGCCGCAGGAATATTCTTGATTGCCTCCTCTTCTACATAAGTTGAATTCACATTCACATTGCTCAAATTCCCATTCAAGTGGATCCTAATATGCCCACCTAACGACTTGCCACATGGGTACTTCTTGTTGCAAAATTTACAGATGAACAATTTCTTTTTGGGAACCGGATTTGCTTCCATGATTAATATAATCGCACAGAGCTAATGAAACCAAAAATAGCCAGTAAAGAAAATAAGATCAGTATCTTGTATCTTACCTTTTAAGTCATCTTGAAAAATGCTGCTGCAATTTGTTCTGCAATTTGTTTACTTTTATGATTGCAAGCAAGACCCAACCCACAAGATATCATACCAAACAGACTAGAGCAGCAGCAAAATCAAATCCAGATCAAGAAGTAGAGAAAACAGATCACGAAGTTTATTGCTTTACCACTTTTGATTGATCAGCAAAAATCAAAAGCATAGAGAGATGTGACACTTTATGTAAAAGTACAAGATCAGACTCAGACCCACCAAAGGGAGGCCCTTGAAATCCCCGTTTTTCAATTCAAGTACCCACATTTAGCCAATTAGTCTCCTCTTCCTCTTCCTGCCCCTTCAATTTTTGTTAATTTAATGAGAAAGAAAATCAAAGTTGGAGTTTTGTTGAAGAGGTTGATGATGGGTCGTTAATGATGGCGATGAAGCAGCCTCTATTAGAGAAGAATCAAAGCAAAACCATGACTATTTCTGGTCCTCTCTCTCTCTCTCTCTCTCTCTCTCTCTCCACTCTTTGTTTTTGTGCTCTAGTTGGAGGAGAATTTCATGCATGGAAGCAAAACATTAAAAAGGGAAGAAAAGATAGGCAGCACGTGTACTCAAGTGAGAGCCATTCGGTGTAAAATTGGACGGTCAAGATTTACAAATTGGACTTTTGAGGATCCCAAAAAATGAGGATTTAGCAGACACTACAATAACAATAAGCACCTCTCTTCACTTCCGAGCATCCAAACTATGCCTTACTTTGTCTTGTTGCTTTGTAAGCCGAAGCAAACATTGAGTGAAAGGTCAGAATCTCCGACCGTTATTGGCTTTTTGCTTCCCCATTTCCCCTTGGTAACTCTAGTCCATCTAAGCCAAGGGTGAGCGAGTGTCCCTCTCTTTTTCTTGCTAACTATTTGCATTTATCAATAATTTTTCATTTTTTCTCTTTGTATCCTTATAACTTTAATTCTTGTTTTTCTATATATATAAAAGATGAAAACATATTTCTTTGCTCTTTAAGAGAACTTAACATCAAATTAAAATCTAATTGATTTGTATTAATTTCTATATACTAAATATAATTTATATAATAAAGCTTCTTTTTTTTCAAAATTGATTTTATCTTGGAAGGATTTATAATTATTAAATCTAAAAATTAGTTTGGATTGGATGTGTTCAAAATTAAAATTATTTTTAATCATCATTTTCGAGTCTTGGTTAAATTAAAATATTTTTTTATGTTTAGATTGATTCATTCAAATTTTATAAAATTTCAAACTGAATTTTTTGAGCAAGTTCATATTGAATAAAAATTTGTCACGTAATAATTATAGAACAAGAGGTGGAAACCCATTTATGAGTTTTAATTATTAAAAGAATTAAAGGTTAAAAAATTAAAAAAAAAAAGAAGCAAGAAAAAAGTTCAGAGAGTTCACGTGAGGGCATCATCAAAACTTGGTGTTGTGAAATATGGAAGAGAAAAATGGGAATGGTTCCATGAGTGGAAGAACATGCCCAAGTCAACAGTCAATCCTTATGAGAACGCAACCCCATATCTACGCTGGTTTAGATCACAAACACCACCTGACAAATTACGTATTTCCATGGAATTTTAATTTCTGTCATTTTCTACTTCAAATAAAATGAAAATCACTTTGTTTGCTTGTTAATTAGTACTAATTACTGTGTTTAGTTGTTTTGATTAAGTCAACCCCCCCTTTATAGTGATCTCTTTGTCAATTACATTATCTATTTAATCTTTACTATTTTTTTGGGAGGTCATTCTCTTAAGAAGCCTTTGATGATATGGAAGCCTTGTAGCCCTTCCTCAGTGGATCTCATTTTGTAGGACTGCAACTTCCTTAGTGGATATCATTTTGTTTGGGGACTTGTAGGACTTCATTAACATGAATATTAAATAATTAATTTTGATATTTGTAAAAAGAATAAATTTAATGCTTCTTTTCTTTTCGTTATAAGTGTTTTATTCTGTCTATACTTATGAAAAATTTATGAATAAAAAAATTAAAAAATCAAGAGAGAAACTCAAGATATGGGACAAACTACCATTGGGTGATGAGCTGCTGTGGATGTTGATTGTCGATAGAAGTAGATATGTTACGATCCCACGTTAACCAACTATATGGAGAGTTTGTGATTTATAAGTATAGAAAATACTCATCACTATTGAAAATTTCTTTTGATGGAATATGAAACTTTTTTAGATTTATAAAATTTTTTTACTTATGAATTTGGTGTATCCTATAGACAGAAGTCCGCTAAATATGAGGATATAACTTTAGATTTATAGGACTTCAGGGTCTGTCACAATTGACCCATTCATAAAAAAAATATTTAATGCAATTGTTTAGTTTAAATGAAGTATAAATTGCCGTACTCCTCTTCTCAAGAGGAATGGAGATTCTAAGTTACTTCGTTATTGCCAATTGCTTCTTCAAGTAAAAATAAAAATTGCTTCTTCAATACCTTAGAACACAAGAATTTTGAAGATCTTAAACTCTCATTTGCACATTGTCAATTTTAACCCCATCCAAAAATTCAAGGCAAAGATTAACTCAATTTCGAAAGAAACTCAAAATAATTTTATACATTTTTAGATTAAATAAGGACTAACTAGTTAATCAAGTGATCGTTTGACTTCAACTATAAAAAAAAATCATAATATTTTATATTGCACATATTCTAAAGTTTTCTTTTTAAAATTTAAAATTATATATGTAAAAATTACTTATCATAAAATTACTTATTATTATTATTATTATTATTATTATTATTATTATTATTATTATTATTATTATTATTATTATTATATCTAACCTTTACAAAATGTAGAAAAAAAATCATCAATAGGAATACAAAATATTAAAAATCTTAGGTATTATTTTTAGAAAATATATGTAAAAATTATCATTTCACTAGGCTTGACAATTAGATTAGGTTGGATCGAGTCATTTGATGTTCTAAGACATTTTTGAACTGTCATTTTTTGATTAATTGATGAAGATTATTATAATCAGCAACGGTATCGTTTTAGTTTTATTTCCAACGTTTCTAGATAAGCAGCTGCAACATCATTTCTATCTCTTCCCAGTTTTAGTGTTAAGGTCATTGAGTTATTCGGTGTCGTTTGGATAGAATAGTAGTCTTTTGTTTTTCTGTTAGGGTGGTTGCTTCTTCTTCTGCTTTTTCCGGACTGGTTTTGTATATATACGTTCTTCTTGTCTTCTTATTGATTAGATGAATATCTTTCCATAAAAGATTGCAGTTATTTTACTATCTTTTCTGAATATTAATTTCATATCTCAAGACAAATGAATCGGACGAATCATTGAATTGACCCAATTTTCTAATTTTTTGAACTAAATTGAAATTGAATTGGGTAAGAAATTGTCAGGTTTTTCTGTAAACTTATTAATTGGGGTCCGTTTGGCAAAAACGCTTTTGGAAAAAAAAAATATTTTTAAATAAAATTATCAGAGGCATCAAACATGTAACGATCTGAATACAAAAGAATTATTTGCTTTTTGCTGAGAGTGTGAAAAAAATAATCTCAAATGTTGTCATGATCCAAAATCCAATTAGTTGAGATCATTTAAATCCAAAAAATGACTGAACCTAATTAATATAATTTTCCCAACCCATTTATCAGGTCTAAAAACATATATAAATTTGAATGAAATACGTAAAAAATGAATGAAAATAATCAATTAACTATTTTTACTTTTCTCCTAAGATTCATATTAAAAGAGATTTATTTTACTTATATAATTATTGTACTCTCAACACTATGGTCTACTCGTTTGATAAACTAAATCAATATTTCCATTTTAAAACTAAAATTATTTTCTTATTTAGATTATTATTTTTATTTTACCAAACGCTTTTGGTTAACACACTTAATTAAGTGTATAACTATTAACCCATAATTTTCGAAAGCTGAATAACGAACTCTAAATCACTGATCTATAGCTAATTAATTAGACTTAATTATTTTTTAATCTAATCGAATTTAACTCATTTAAAAAATCCGACTAAATTTGATGAAACCTAAATAGATTAATCCGAAATCGAATTGAATCTAAAAATTATTTCAAATTAACTTTTGAAAGTTGGATTGATTCGATGACCTACTTGTATAACTCCATCCGAGACTTTGAGAATGATTTAAAAATAGCCTAGAGTCTAAAATGACTCGTCCCAAACTCGTCCAAACCAACCATATTGTCAGGTCTAAATCTAATAAAATTTATCAAATTTTTCTTATTATTTTTAAATATGATCAAGTTATTTATAAAGTAGTTAAAAACAATAAAAAATGATTTTAGTATTATAAACAAATGTTTATAAATAGCGATAATATTTGTTCTCACAAAAGAAAAAAAATATATATACATAAGTTTTAATTTTAATTTTCTTATGTAATACATTTTCTTTTTATTTGATTTATACAATGTACAAAAAATGAAAAAAAAAATATAAAATAACATTTAAAATTAAATTGTAGGCTTGGTGCTTATTTGCATATAACTAAAACAACCATGATTTAACAAAAATTTATCCAATGACTACATTTATAAGCTATCAGCACTCAGAAAATGAATAAATAAACTCCAAGTAATTTTAAGTTGACCAACAAAATTTTGGCTAAGTAATATTACAGTCATTTAAAGATCTGAGAAGCTGCAAGTTGGTTTACTGCTAGCTTAGAATCCTATCAGCTAGGAAAGAAAGGTAATTAAGAAACTATGAGAGCTACACTTTTGTTATTGTTTAAGTACCAAAAGAATCATTACGAAAATTCATTATAGACTATTTTAGAAAGAAAAACAAAAAGCCAAAAGAAAATATGAAAGAGAGAAAATTGAAGAGAGAGGAGGGCCCTTGAATTGAAGTTCAGCCAACTTGATTGAAGCATATGAGACTTAATTTGTTCTCTTCATGGTTAATTAATTTCCTCAGTTTTATATGGGAAAACTGTCTTAGTTGGATACAATGAGAAATATTAACTTGGAAGTTTCAACGTCTTTGCAGCATTGACTTTGAACATAAGAGGAAAACTAACTAATGCCTATTCATTGTATTAGAAACATAAAGTAGAATCAATGGATGAAAATGCTTTGATCTTTATGTGATCACTCTGGTGGAGACATGTGGTTTCAAAATCCTTAAAAAAAGACATAATTAGAAAGAATAGAGCCACTCTATCTAAATGGCTTGAGTTGTTAACCTGATCTATAGAGGAAGATGACAACACAAAAAGAAAGAGTCACATGAAGCAGCTATATGGTGGCAGACAACACGATGCTTGATTAATAATATGACATAACATAAACAAATAATGACATAGGTGTGGTTAGATCCAGATTTTTGCTAAATGACATTGTTCAGAGTTGCAGTTAATATCGAATCATTTTTGTTTAACACTTAAATCCTGACTTCAATTTGCAGCCTTATTCCTCTTTTCATCTTACCAACCTGAAACCAATGATTAGTGCCAGCTCTACCAATATTTGCCAAGCAATGTGAATTTGGACCATAGATGCTCCAATCATTATGAGTGCTGTGTAACAGTTCAAGAACAAGGAGAAGTTTGTGGAGCAAGAAATATGGAAAAAGGGTACTACAATTTCGTGGGTATAAAAATACCATACTCAAATTTGTACTAACAAAGAGGAATCTGAACATGGTTCGTGTCATTGACCGTTACAAAATAAGAATTCATTAAATTAGAAACAACATACAAAGTCGGAAATATTTGTAGGAAGTAAATGCCTCAAACTTTTGATTCCACAAACTGGGCACAAGCAATTTTAAGTCACACAGATAGAGGTTTATGCAATAGCTGGCATGTCCTTCAGCCATGGATCCAGTGGCTTACCAACAGAGTAGACCATAAATCCAATTTTTCTTAGCTTGTCAACATCCACGATGTTTCGTCCATCGAACACAAATGCAGGCTTCTGCATGTTATCATAAATCCTCTGATAATCAAGAGTTTTGAACTCATCCCACTCAGTCAGGATGCAGACACCGTGAGCATTATTTGTTGCCTCATATGCATCCCAAACATGACTAACTTGTTTGACAGTTGATGGACTTGTTGGCTGAAGATGAATGGGGTGATCCCAATCAAATTTGTTCATAGAAAGATCTCTTTGAATCTGATCCTGTGAAACCTGTGGATCATATATGCTCAATTGTGCTTTGTCCCCCAACAAACCCTTACAAACATCAATAGCTGGAGTTTCCCTAGTATCACCAGTGTCTTTCTTGAAAGCAAATCCTAAAATAGCAATCTTTTTCCCAGAGACAGTGTTAAACATAGATGAAACCACCCTGTTCACAAAACGGTTCTTTTGGTAGTCATTCACCTTAATAACCTGTTTCCAGTAATTTGCAACCTCAGGAAGCCCATTGCACTCACAAATATAGACCAAGTTCAAGATATCTTTCTGAAAACAAGATCCTCCAAAACCCACACTTGCATTCAAGAACTTAGGCCCAATTCTGGTGTCCTTACCAACAGCATGGGACACCTGGGTAACATCTGCACCGGTGGCCTCACAGAGAGCAGAGATGGCATTAACAGAAGAAATCCTCTGTGCCAAAAAGGCATTTGCAGCTAGTTTCGAGAGCTCAGCAGACCAGAGATTAGTGCATATGATTTGCTCAACGGGGACCCAATGTGCATATACATCTCTCAGTGCTTGAATTGCCTTTTGTCCTTCTGGAGTCTCCCTACCACCAATGAGCACACGGTCTGGCTTGAAGAGGTCTTGAATTGCGGTGCCTTCAGCAAGGAATTCTGGGTTAGATAGAATCTGAAAGTTGATGCCTTTGCTGTTGTGTGTCAAAATCTTTTCAATTGCCTCAGCTGTTTTAACAGGAACAGTTGATTTCTCAACAACAATTTTATCAGATTTTGATACATCTGCAATCATTCGGGCAGCACTCTCCCAATAAGTCAAATCAGCTGCTTTGCCAGCTCCAAGACCCTGAGTTTTGGTTGGGGTATTGACTGATACAAAAACTATATCAGCCTCTGATACATGCTTATCCACGTAAGTACTAAAGAAAAGGTTCTTTCCTCTACACTTCTTAACCACATCATCAAGGCCTGGCTCAAAAATGGGGAGTTGGTCACTATTCCAAGCATTGATTCGAGCCACAGAAATGTCAACCACAGCTACTTCAATTTCCGGGCACTTCAGCGCAATCACAGCCATGGTGGGACCACCAACATAACCGGCTCCAATACAACAAATCTTAACCATTTTTATATTCTATGGAATGCACTGCCAAAAATTAGAATCAGGAAACAACAAACTCACAGCAGGTTTATCACAATAGAACCAAATTAATCTCCAAAACTCTAAAGAAAGAAACATCACTGTAGCTTAATCACAGAAAGGTAATAGATCTAGAATAACAAGTTCTTTCTCTATTTTAGCAGTGCGAATTCAATCAAGATATAAGCATTTTGAATGCTAACCAAAAACTAGATTAAAAAGGCACCAGAAAATCAAACTCCATTGTAATTCGTTAAACAGTGGAATCAACTCCACGATTTTGATTTATGGGTTTTGAAGTTTAAAGAGACAAATAAATCATACTAACAATTTCTTCCGGACAGTAATGGGGATTTTCATTATAGATCTATGAACTCCATTGCCTTAGAAACTACAGATCCCAGGTGACTGAAAAATGCAAAAGCATGTTCTTCAAACAAATATTCAATTCCAGTAATGAGCGATTATCTAGATTCGATGTATTAATAATAGAATAGAATAGCAAATTCAACTGCCAGATTCACCGCAAACAGATATCAAGGCACGGATCTGTTCATACAATTGAATAATGTACCCAGAAAAAGAGCCCAAAGTTAAAACAGGAAATTGAATACAAGCATAACCCATTTTACCAAATACCATAACTAAAGAACAAATTAGCCTGAAAATGTAAAAACCAAAATAATTGAAGAGCAGACACAGATCGATAAGATCAGATTTTCACCTTGCAATCGTCTTGCTCTTTGGGTCTAGAAGAGGGAAAGAAAATGGAGTGAGGTAAGGAAGGAGAAGTGAAGCAGAAGGAGAGAAAGAGCGGTCACCTGAGAATGAGGAAATCAAGATTCAAAGTCCCTCCCTCTATATATACGACTCCGGCCCCCACTCTGGCTTCTATGATTTTACGTTCTTAACTAACGACTAGCCATTGGGATTTTGCTGTGCGCCTAAAAAACAGATTTTTGGTAATTTTGGCCATTTGCAGAAATTAAATAATTGTAATTTTAATATTTTATCAAAAAGTTATAATTTCAATCTAAAAAAATTAAAAAAGTGATTGTATAATGAATAGCAAGACTTCAATCATAAAGTTTATAATCAAAATTATGGAAAAAATGATATAATATAATTACAATAATTAAGCTAATTGTGCAACAGAAATACTAAAATATCTTCTTTATGGTATTTTTTTTATTAAATTTATCATTCTTCAAATGACATTTGCCTCTACTTTAAATACTGTGGGACTTATATGAGAAAAATTATGGAATATGTTTTACTCAAAAGATAGAAAAAAGTAATAAAAATGAAAAACGAATACGATTGCTAGTACTCCTACAAATTGCAAATATAACTGAAAGAACTATATGCGTATAGAATTCTTACACTAGCTAATTATTTCTCAATTTTTATCAACATAAATACATATTTTAACCATTATGATATTATCAATGAACATATTGTAAATAAATTTTATCAGAAATTGATTTTAGTTGAATTAGACTCAATTTTCTTTCTCTAAAATTTTAGCTCAGCCTTCTCTTTAAGGCTTTTTTAGATTTGGTTTTCTTACGATGGTGGCTTTGGCTACTAGCCGTACCCCTCCTTATGTTTATTCCTCGCATTATTACTTCTTCTTTGTAAATCTTTTGATTTTCTTTTTTGGTTTTCATACCCATCTATGGGTTTTTATTGCTACATTTTTGCTTTTGTTCTCTCTTTTATTGAGAGTGTTGTTATTAGACAGTATATTTGCATGCCTTCTTGACATATCTCTGGTTGAGATTTGTTATTAAGAGTTTAAAGACGAGTAGTTTCTTCCCTTCCCCATGCCAACACAAGGAGTTTTAGATTTGTTAAATCTAAGGTGTTGTTTGGTTTAACTATTGAATGTAGCTAACAGCTGATATTAGATAGCTGTCTGACAATTTAAATCCTGATTGATATACGTATTTCGCGACCGGATACTCTGAATAGGCTGAAAACTGAGTGCGCTTGTGATTAGAATAGAGGCGATATAACCAGAGTTTGAATTTGGACTGAAAACAAATGAGAAAATTAATTGCAAACATATTATATTAAATTTTATAAGAAAATTGAGAAAACAGGTTGAAACAAAAAAAATATATGATTTTTGTACTGTTTGTGAATTGCGAATTAAGAATACTGGGACGTAGAGAATATTGAGAGAGTTTATTGAAATAATTTGGTGTCAAAATTTTAATATTTAGGGCACATAATCAAAAAAATAAAATTTAAGATAAGATTCCGCAAAAAATATTAGATAATCTTATTTCACTCTAGTGTGCCAATTCAGAAACCGAAAACGTCAATATGTAGATTAAATTATGCCATGAATATTTACATATTTAATCGTGAGAAATTAAATTATTTAAGACTTAAAATTGAAGGAATTAATTTTAGAATAGAAAATAAGGGACCTGTTAGGAAATTTACCTATAATTATATCTAATGGATTTTTATTATTAATTTAATTAACCCTAATTAGTCTTAATGTGCCCTTGCATGTGGGACACAAGGAGGACATGCAACATAATTAAATTGTTAATCTAGGTATAAAAGCAAAAAAAAAAAAAAATGGTCTTCATCCTTTCCTTTCAAAACCGAATTTTGTGAAATAAATAAAAGGATTCAAGTGTTCTTCTCCTTCCTTTACCCGAAGCTAAAATCCACCAAGTCCTTCATCTTCCTTCTAGTTATGGCTTAGTTTTCTTCAAATTAAATCCTAACTAGTTTGTGTGCATCTTATGGTTGAAGAATTTCTTCCTTGTGATCAAAAGTTTTCTTTCTTTTCCTCCATGGTTAGCCGGCCAAAGAAATTCCCCCTAACCCGAAGCTACTTGATCTACTCCTTTCAATTCCCTTAACTAGTTCTTGATCTCTAAATACAAAAGTTAAGTGAGGTGGTAGACATCTTGAAGAGAGAGCCTTAATTTGTGCCATTAAACAAGACAACCCGAGACACCTTGGCCAAGGAAGGAGGAGCTCCTGTCTTGGCCAAAGCTTGGATATGGTGGAAAGTGGTTGCATGTGGCATTGAGTGAAGGAGAAAGCTAAAGGAAGCAAAGGGTGGTCACGGGTTGAAGGAAATCCTTAGGCGAAAATTTTATTTCTTGTGACCGAGAATATTAAACTCTCTTTTTGCACTTATTTTATTTCTTTTCTCTTTCTCACTTTAGTCTTCTATTTACCTTGTAATTCATGGAATCCATAGTTAAATGTGTAGCTTGTGTTTGTGTTTGTGTTGTGATAGTTAAAATGAAGTGTGGCCGAGACATATATGATGTTAGAAAGGGTTGTAGTGATTGTGAGAAGGCCCAATTGCATGGTGGAGTGGGAGTTGATGTTTAGCCGAGGATGGTAGAGAGCTTAAATAAAATTTTTACAGTTGCATTAAACCATGAGGACTCGTGCACCCATGCTACCTAATTGTGCAATATGTGGACAAAATTATGGACTAATAACAAAACAAAACGCATTGAAGGACCTTAAAAGAAAATTGGCTAGGTATATTGAAGTTTGGACCGAGGAAATTAAAGACCCAGAATAAAATTTTGATATAATGAAATGGACTGACATAATAAAATTTTGATATAATGAAATGGACTGGCATACTCAAATGGATCTGTGATATAAAGCTTAAAATTTGATTGAAGTATGGTATTGAGCCGAGACAATGGGGCCTAATACGGACTTTTAATGTTAATTTTCGGACCCAGAATTAAGATAGAGACCACTTATATAATTTTAATATAATAACAGGACCAGAAAGTAAAGAAATTTGTAGGCTTTTTAAATCTAAAGTCAGTGTAACTAAAATACGGGGTTAAGAAATAAAGCAGAAAATTGAGACAAAAAATATTTAAGACTGTAAAATTTTGGAAAGATGGACACACCTCGATAATACAAATGTAGAAATGTAAAATTGAACTAGATCGTACAAATGTAGAAATATAAATTGTCGTAAGAGACGCCTGAATTTTTTTTTTAAGAGGAGCAGTGTTTAGTTATCAATAATTATTAATTTTTTTTAATGTATGATATTCAATTTCACATATTTTATTAGAATTTTATATATTTTGTCAAGCGCATTTGTGACACTAACACCTATGCCAAAAAAAATAGATAAAAAAAAATACTAAGTCAAACTTAGACTTTAGGATAATAAACATGAAAGTAAATATATATTAATTATAATAATATTATGATCAGTATTTTATACTATAAATTGAATATTCCATGTGAAATTATTTATCGTTTTAATATTTTATGTAATACATGAAATGTGAAATATTGGGTATAACAATGACAAATAACTGAAACATGCATTAAATTAAAAAAAGTTCAGTATTTGAATATGCATAACATAAATTATAGATGCCTATGATTTGAGCGCATGAATAAGTTTGAACTAGTATATGATAATTTGTTGATATGTCAATAAGGTAATACAACTATAGCTAGATCCGGCCACAGGTCACACCGGCCTATTGAATTGGATTGTATCGGACTGATCCAATCAGAACTGGACCGGATTAGACCGGTTCTAGATTCAGCCTGAACTGTAGTTCGATTGGAGAAGAATCTAGTTCGCGCCCTTTCCCCATGAAACAGAACTGGCGGTTCTAATGGTAATATTACCATTTTTTTTGTTTGATAGAATGAAAAGACAAAAATGAGACGCGATCTACCTTAACTCTCGAATTTCTAGAAGCTTAAACTTGTATTGATGATTGGAGCAAAACGGCATTAAGACAACAAGAAATAGAGAAAGATCAATTTGATGACCAATATAACTTCACTACCGAAAGAACGACTGATACATCTGGCACAGGCGGTTCCGAGTAAAAAAAAAAAAGTAAAAGAGATTAATAATTAAAATTTAAAAGGTAAGAAAACTACGTAGACTTTGATTCCTCTAAACTCTAAGAGGATACGTATGTAACTTAATTAATAGTAAAAAAATTAAGTTCAAACTCAATTATTAATATTATGATTTTTTTAATATAAATTCAAACTTTTATAATTAAATTATTTTTTAAAATAAAAAGATTAAATTAATTAAGCTTTTAACATAGTTATAATTTTTATAATTTATTAATTTATCAAATAAATATAATCATTTCTAAATTTCAACTTATAATTTCTCTAAATCAAAATTTTTTTGTTATAACAATTTAATCTATTACACACTCATCTTGGGGTGGGCTTACTACTTAGATTCTTTCAGCAGTTATCCGCTCCGCACTTGGCTACCTAGTGTTTACCGTGGGCACGATAACTAGTACACCAGAGGTGCGTCCTTCCCGGTCCTCTCGTACTAGGGAAAGGTCCTCTCAATGCTCTAACGCCCACACCGGATATGGACCGAACTGTCTCACGACGTTCTAGATGAAATAAATCAAAAAATGGATTTTTGTTCAAGAAAGAAATTCTACATAGGATAAAAGAAAAACTTTATTCTACATAGGATAAAAGAAAAAGGAGGTCTATTTAATATTGATTAGTTCAAAACATTAAAACGTATACGTATGTATATAGGGTTATCCTTTACTTTATCCTTTCTGGAGTTTTATGGAATTCATAATTGTTTCAATGTTATTTTTTTGTTTTTTCATTATTTTTTTAATATTTAATTTATTTAAATTTAACATAATTCTAACATAACAACATAACGAAATAAATCTACAAATCTGCATCAGATAGTGGATTTGTTTCTGTCTTTTGTTGAATCTTTTTCATGGCTCGATAGATAATTTGATAAGCCAATGATTTTTTAGGGGCCTTAGCTGGTGATCCGGGCTGTTTCCCTCTCGACGATGAAGCTTATCCCCCTCGATGTCGGCTCTTCGCCACCTGGGGCTGTAGTATGTTCCAAGGGTTGGGCAAGTTACAAATTAATATTCAATAAGTTATTTTTTCTCAAAGTTTTCATTTTTTTAAAACATATTAGTAGTACAAATTTATAATTTACACAAATTAATAATTTTAATTGTATTTTATTTATTGTGTTATTAATTTAAAAATTCGGCTGAACTACAATTCATGAACCGAAAGGGGCTGGTTCCGAACTAGCCCCTCCCTGGTTTCAGTCCTGTCCCTAATTTTTGGGACTGCAGAAGCAGCGATTCAGAACCAGAACCGGCTAATTCGGAATTGTGACCAGGGTTAGCTACGGCTAGAACATATGATTGCAATATAGGACTTCGGTAGGACATATGGCTTCGGGCAGAATATATATATATATATATATATATATATATATGTGTGTGTGTGTGTGTGTGTGTGTGTGTGTGTGTGTGTTTTCTCATTCAACCAACTTATCGAGATATCCCCTTGTATTTTTCTAGGGTCTGGAGCATAACAAGTAAAATATTGCAATTATAAATTTCAGTTTTGACGTGTTTATTTATATGACGAGATTAAACAACATGTTATATGAATTATGTTATTTTCTTGGATAAAACATGCTATAATATTATCTATGCAAAATATGTTTATTACCCTAAAACTTGCATCATTGAGTTAAAAACTCAGTTCTAGAGTTTGATTTTCTTTCGCGCAGTTATCAAGACAAGAGCCAAGGGTGGTAAATTATCATAGAAACTCACTATATCGTGGGGCCTTTGTATAGAGTAGAGTAGCAGGAGCAGTCACCCACATAAAGTTGATGTTTTTTTGTACTACTTGCATATGTATATAAATAATCTGTAAAAAACATAAATTTTATATGGATGACTGTAAATATTTTATAACCCATTTTGGTTGTATAATATTTTGTAAAAATATAAATGTGGAAAAAAATTTAATGGTTGCATATATGAGATGTATATATTGTATTATATAAAGGATTGTGATTATATATATATATATATATATATATATATATATATATATATATATATATATATATATATATATATATATTATACAAGTTTGATTAAACAAGTAAATACAACATCAACCTACCTAATTGTGATGCAAGCAGGTAATGACTGTGTTATATAATTTATACTAGTATTTGATAAAATTGATTAAACTATTGTTGTTAGAATATAAAATGACTAATAAGTACATAATTTATGTAATTCAAAAAATATATTATTTTAAGATGTATGAATAAATAAAAAAATAAATAATTATTTTTTTATATATTATTTATTTTAGTAATTAAAAAATAACAATAATAAAATATAATCAATTATAAATAAATTTTTTTACAACTGTGTATTATATAATTTATAAATATAATTAATTAATTAAATATATTTTTAATATGACTTTCTCATCTATAAAAACATAGAAGAATGAAGATTAAATGGTGGAATATGAATGGTAACTAGTATTGACAAATATTAAAATAATGTCTTATATTTTGAAAAGGATAATTTTGTCTTTTTATTAAAAAAAAGTTCTAACTGGTACAAAGAAACTCCAAAATAGAGTTTTTTCTATCAGTAGTTTGATTGATACTAGAATCTGCTACTAATTATGTTTGTAATATTTAATCGAATACCTTCGAAACAATTATTATATACCAAACAAGTAATATCTTCCCTAAAAAATTAAATCAAACGCCCTCTAAAA